>CAKOAT010421821.1:99877-211894 GCA_932364175.1 Eruca vesicaria subsp. sativa | reverse complement strand
TTTTTTTTTTTTTTTTTTTTTTTGATCCAAATCATTTCCGTTTCCTTGTAATCTCTGTGGTTTGGGGTTTGTGATCTATATGTTGTAAATCTCTTTGCTCATAAGAGTTAGATGATTGATTCTTCTGTGTTGTATTGGTAGTAGATGAGTGTTAATGATTATAAAGAGTTTAGATTTGCTTCATTACGATCGAAATTTTGGGTCTTTTGGTTTTCTGAGATTAGCAGTTCTTCACCAGAACTAAGGATTCTGGGTTTAATGAAAAGTCCTAGACTTTGAATACATGCAAGACTGTACTTCAGATTCAGTTGTTTTAATGCGGGAAAGATCTTGCTTTGTTCAGAGACGGTTTGATCTTTACTTGTATAGAGTGTCCTTAATTGATTTCTTCTTTGTTGTATTGTAAAATGCAGATGCCGCTTGCTCTACTCAGCTTATCGATGGAGATGGTACCTTTAATGTTGATGGGGTTGATAACTTTATCAAGGAGGTTAAGTTGGAAGAATGTGGTCTTTCATATGCGGTTGTCTCCATTATGGGTCCTCAAAGTAGTGGTATGTTTCAACATCCTTTGAATCCAAAAGCTTTTGCTTCTTTTCGATTCATGATTTTGACATTATGGTTGAATTTGCAGGGAAGAGTACGCTCTTGAATCATTTGTTTGGAACGAACTTTAGAGAAATGGATGCATTTAGAGGAAGGTATGTCCTGCTCTTTGGATACTTTGTGGGAAGAATACTTAGCTTCTAATTTAAGATATTTCAACCCTTGAATTTCCTTGTTTTCAGGTCCCAGACGACTAAGGGAATCTGGATTGCTAGATGCGCTGGTATTGAGCCTTGCACTGTTGTGATGGATTTGGAGGGTACCGATGGGAGAGAACGTGGAGAGGTGTGTAACTACGGTCCTTGTCATATTTGGTTCTTATTCTATTTTGTATCATACGCTAGTTAGTATATTCTTATTTTGAGCTCTTGCACTTATTTTAAGTGCTTTGATGAAGCTTGACTTGTTTTGATTAGACTCTTAAAGTGGTTAATGCGATGTGTTAATCTTAATAAGCGCACACAAAGAAATTTCGTTCTTAAAAAGAATGTATGAGTGCAGAATGGCTTACTTACGTACAGTGTCTTTTTATTTGACTGATAGGATGATACTGCTTTCGAGAAACAGAGTGCTCTTTTTGCACTTGCTGTCTCAGACATAGTTCTCATTAACATGTAAGTTGTTTTCTGTACTCTACTTCTTTCTTCGATAGATAGCAGGACATTCATTTTCTGTCTTTATCTTATAACATACTGGTTCTTGTATGTATAATGCAGGTGGTGTCATGATATTGGTCGTGAGCAAGCAGCAAATAAACCTCTTTTGAAGACTGTGTTCCAGGTATGTGGTCTGCTTCTTCTTATCAGGATGATTTATCGCTGATCGGAAGTTCAATATTCTCTGCTTTTCCTGGTACATGCGTTCAGGTTATGATGAGGTTGTTTAGTCCGCGGAAAACTACTTTGATGTTTGTCATAAGAGATAAAACACGGGTATGTATTTGTGTTTCTCCATTTAGTAAGTGGTAACTTGCTTTTTGTCTGTTTCATTTCGTCATCATTCTGCTTTTTGAATTATAAGTTGTGGATGAATATTTGCAGACACCATTGGAAAATTTAGAACCGGTGCTAAGGGAAGACATTCAAAAGGTAAAAAAGAGACTATCTGTAGTTTTTTTTTTGATCTTTGACTATGCAATTCCTTATATCTTGTCCTTAATTGCAGATTTGGGATGCAGTCCCCAAACCTCAAGCACACAAAGAAACTCCACTTAGTGATTTCTTCAATGTACGTCTGCTTGGCCGTTTTTATAAGAACTTAGTATCACTCTTCTTTTGCTAGGATCAAGAAATGGAACTGTTTCTTGTTTTACAGGTTGAAGTAATTGCTCTCAATAGTTTTGAAGAAAAGGAAGAGCTATTCAAAGAGCAGGTTCATTCAAAATTAGCTTTACATTTAGGATAAACTTCAGGGTTACCTTAGTGATTTACTCAACTGATGGCTTTGTATGTGATATTAACGCCTTTCCTATATATTTTTGGTAAATGAAAGGTTGCTAATTTGAGACAACGGTTCTTCCACTCTGTTGCACCTGGCGGACTTGCTGGTGATCGACGAGGAGTTGTCCCTGCTAATGCGTTTGCTTTTAGCGCAAAACAGATGTGGCAAGTCATCAAAGACAACAAAGACTTGGACCTTCCAGCACACAAGGTAACTATTTTTCTTGCTAAAGGCTCTCTGCCTATCACCCGTCATTGTTCCTTCTAGTCTTGTTATTTATATGATGTCTATATGCGCAGGTCATGGTAGCAACTGTGCGATGCGAGGAAATTGCCAATGAAAAGTTTGCTGGTTTTATTGCGAATGAGGTGGATTTTCTTAAAACTGCTTCACGTTTTATCCTTTTCAGTGACTTCTTCGCTAATATTCGTGTCTAAACATTGTATAGAATTGGCGTGAACTGGAAGAAGCTGTACAATCTGGTCCTGTTTCCGGATTTGGAAAAAAGCTGAGCTCAATCCTCCAGTCTTGCTTATCAGAGTAAGAATTTCGTGCTGAAGTGTTCTTTACAGTTTTTTCTTGTGTGACGACTTTGTTGAATCATAGTCTTATGCGTATATTAGATTCTAGAACGGTACGAGTTTCCTTTTCATGTGTGTCCTGATGTTTGTCATAGGTATGACACAGAAGCGACATACTTTGAAGAAGGTGTAAGATCATCCAAGAGACAACAGCTGCAAGAAAAGTTATTGCAAGTAAGTAATGCATATACACTCTTAACTTGTGACTGTTATTCTCGTGTTTTGTTGCGTTGAGAGACTTAACATGTTTAAAAAAAAAATAGATGTTAGTATTATGCGCTCATTTTCTTATTGCCCTATGCAGCTTGTTCAACCAACTTTCCAAGACTTGCTTGGGCATCTGAGATCTGGAGCCCTTGAAAGTTTCAAGGATGCTTTTGAGAAGGCCTTAAATGCTGGTGAAGCCTTTTCATCATCAGCGGACTTATGCGCCCAGTCTTGCGTGTCTAAGTTTGATAAAGGATGTGAAGGTATAGCTTATTGTTGATGTCACTTCTGTAATTATTGTGATGTATAGGATAGCATATTGGAACTTGAAGATTTTCATACGAAAGGAGCATTAAAAGATATCCAATATTAACTGAAGAACTGTTTTGTTGCAGAGGCTGTTATTGAACAAGCAAAATGGGATACATCCAAAACTCGGGAAAAGCTTCAGCGTGACATTGAAGCACACATCTCTTCTGTCCGTACTGCAAAGTTGTCGGAACTGACCACTCTGTATGAGGTAAATAGAATTCTTAAGCAGAATAAAGCTTATCAAGAACCAAACAGGTGTCAACTGCTATCTGGACCTTTCTAATATATAATCGTCAATGCAGTCAAAGCTAAATGTAGCATTATCTGGACCGGTGGAAGCTCTCTTGGATGGAGCTAACGATGAAACATGGCCTGCAATAAGAAAGCTACTAAAACGTGAATCAGAATTGGCTGTCTATGGTCTCTCCGACGCATTATTTGGATTCGACTTGGACGAAGAAACACGGAATAAAATGCTCACCAACCTTGAGAACTACGCACGTGGTATTGTTGAAACCAAGACAAAGGAAGAGGCTGGAAGAGCGCTGATGCGCATGAAGGATAGGTGACACCATTATATTACTTTGTCATTATCAATAAGCTATCTTGTACATACCTTTCTGATTAAACAAATTTCTCTTCAGATTTACGACAATATTCAGCCATGATTCTGATTCAATGCCACGTATTTGGACTGGAAAGGAGGATATCAGAGCAATCACCAAAATGGCTCGTTCTGCGGTATGTATTCTACCTTATATATAGCACCAATTCTCTGACTCGATCCAAAGTTTCTCTAGATTTTGATGTGACAACCTTGTTATCTGTTTTTATAGTCCTTGAAGCTGCTGGCTGTTATGGCTGTTATCCGCTTGGAAGGTGAGCTCGACAATATTGAGAAGACACTGACTCTCGCTCTGGTTAGTCCTACTAGTAACAATGCTACCAGCAAGACCATCAGCACAAGTGATTCACTCGCCTCAAGCACTTGGGAGCAGGTGACTAAAACCTCACTCAGTGTTTGTAATGAAAACACAAGTGGTCTTATATCTATCCCTACCTTCTTATTTATCAGGTTGCACCAGAAAAGACGTTGATAACACCTGTACAGTGTAAATCCCTGTGGAGACAATTCAAAAACGAGACAGAATACACTGTTACACAGGCTATTTCTGCACAGGTACACATGTTTTTGAAAAGTGTTAAAGATATGTTATTAGAACTCTTTCTTTTCTCATTATTCACAAGCTAACACTCTACAAAATTTTCGAGGTTTGAATCTGAATAGAGTTACATTGAATTTCAGGAAGCTAACCGACGGAGTAACAACTGGTTGCCACCTCCATGGGCAATCCTTGCCCTGGTCGTTCTTGGATTTAATGAATTTATGACTCTCTTAAGGTACTCTTTACCATTCTTTTGAATTTGACTTTGTTTTTTTTTTACTATAAAATATAGATTCTCCCCACTTATGACTTACCTTTCCCTTCCTTGCTTGCGTCTCTTGTTGCAGAAATCCTCTATGGCTCTTAGTTCTGTTTGTCGGATATCTTGTTTCCAAAGCCTTGTGGGTGCAATTAAACATTTCAGGAGAGTTCCAAAATGGAGCGGTATGAGCAAGTTTTCCAACATCCTTATTTCCACTATTCTTCAGTTTATTCTCAGTTATAATCTCTCCGAAATGCTAATGTTTCATCTGTGATAAACAACAGCTACCTGGACTTCTTTCCTTGTCAACCAAGTTCCTTCCAACGGTCATGAACCTCCTTAAAAAACTCGCGGAAGAAGGCCAAGCGCCAGCCACAAGTACCAACCAGAGTTCGATGAACTCCACAGCTCAATCCGAAGTAACAACCAATGGAGAAAGCAGCAGCAGCAGCAGCTCTGGTTCGTCTCCAGCCGTTCCCATTGACAGAAGTTCATAGAACAAAGAACTAGACAAGCTTAAGCTGTTGTTTGTCCGAGAGTCCACGAACCTAGACACTTTAAATTTCGTTACCCGTACAAAAGGGTAGCTCTCATTTTTGGTGTTGTTCAGAGGGATTCACCGAGAGCCATACGTTTATGTCTCTAAAGGCGTTGGTCCTCTTGCAGGTCATCTTGTATGTTACTAGACAAAGATTCTGATGCAGACAAAAATATATTCATGCTTTGTTTGCGAGTTCTGTATTAATGTGGTTTATTGTATCTGATGAATGAATGTGAAACTTAAGACTGGTTTGTTAAGTGAAGAGAGTTTCAGTTTCTCATTGCTATGGTCATGCATCAGTTTTCAAGTTGAAACGTTAAAGATTGGTCTCAGACATGAACTAGTTGTTGAAAGTTCCAGAGGAAACTATACAAGTAAAGCCCTTCCGGTGATTACTTATGCTCTGAACTCTGAAGAGTCTGGTTGGTAGAGCAGCATACCACTTCTCGTAGCAGAAGTAGACATTGAGCAAGGTAGGTCTGTAAGGTAGAGACTGAATGGGCCAAAAAAGTTGACAATTTAGGCCCAAATGATATTATTTTCAAAAGCGTGCCGAAGCAACATTATCTGCGGAGGAAGGAAGTAGGTTGGCTGGGGAAGAATGGGGAGTTGCGGCCGGAGCAGTCTGAGCTTCTTTTCAAGGCCGTTTCATCTCCAGCACCGGTCAAGTGACCGTCTCTTGCCTTCTCTAGGCTTAACTCATCTCAACCTCAAGCGCAGGCTCTCTCTCTCCATCACCTCATTTTCCTCCAAGATTCTGTCTCCTCCTCCTCTCTCGGACAAGGACAAGGTAAAGGTAAATGCCCTGCCCCGTGGGGCAGGAGAAGGAGTTAAAGAAGATGCGAGGAGTAAGATGCTTCAAGTAGTCTTGGTCTCTCCTCAGGTTAGTTTCTATCATCAAGAAACATTGAACACATAAACGTTACTACTGCTACTTGGTTTGGTTTTAGTAGTGGCGTCTTCAGAAACTTGTAGCTTATATAGATATTTACTCGTGTCTCCTTCCTTTGATAGATTCCTGGAAACACAGGTTGCATTGCAAGAACATGTGCTGCTTCAGCTGTTGGACTGCATTTAGTCGGGGTACATTCATGTTATCTCCTTATTTAGTTGATTCATTTTTTCCAAGTGCTCATCTGATGTCTCCTGATTTAGCCTTTAGGTTTTCAAGTGGATGACGCCAAAGTAAAGCGAGCTGGTTTGGATTATTGGCCGTATCCTCCACCTTTTTTTTAGTTTTGTTGGGTTACTTCTCTTGCATAAGCATCTCATATGTTATTATTAAAGGTTAGAAGTTGTGAGATTCATGCCCTTAACTTATAGTATTTAGCTTTGTGGTAGTCAAAGCGCACAGCTCATGGGCTGAGTTTCAAGAATATTTCAGGCAACAGGTTTATCCATCACCTCAACAGTACTAATTTCAGCTCCCTGGGTATGGTGTCTGACTTATATGTTTATGTCTGTCTTAGGAGGGAGAAAAACGGATGATAGCTTTCACGAAAAGAGGAACAAAGACACATTCAGTAAGTTGCAAATCCCCTAGACCTCGCTGCGTTTGTTAGCAACAACCATTTAATGGTTAGCCGAAGAAATAATTAAAAGTTGAAATGAAATGATTCCATTGCATGTCTGAACGTCAACAAGAGAAAATGCTTTTGTCCTCAGCTGTCACAATTTGATTGATGCAGGACTTCTCTTACAGAAGAGGAGATTACCTCTTGTTCGGGTCAGAGACAAGTGGTCTACCTCCTGAAGCGCTGTCAGACTGCAAAAGCGAGTTATATGGAGGCGGGACCATACGTATACCGATGGTGGAAACGTATGTGAGATGTCTGAATCTGTCGGTGAGTGTAGGGGTTGCTGTGTATGAAGCGTCCAGACAGCTTAACTATGAGCAAATTGAGTGTGCACCTGAAGGAGGTTCTGTGGATGGTGAAGAACCATTGTTTGCAGATGATATTTTTGCGTGATATATTCCGAAAGAAAATGAAGAGACACGGGGACAACACAGAGCACAGAGGCATGATAGTCATAACCATAGGTCGATGGAAAACCATTGATATGCAAGAAATGAAATTTCATCTTCAAGATAAAGACCAAATATATATATCTTGGTAATTTTTTAGCTGATTATCTTTTTTATTAGATCACATCCCAAGTGTGGGGGGGTGACAAAGTTTTTCAGTTTTGAATTCCAGAATTAGAAGTATCTTATTCTATTTGATATATGAATATCTGGCCTTGAGCTCTCTGGTTTCTAGCAACCAACCATTATAGACTTTTTAAGGCAACTTACTAGCTGAACAAGAAATAAACAGTTGACAGTGGTGATGTGAACCAAACTGTTAGCAGTATAAACGGACTTGTCAAAGAATAAACAGTGCAGATGAACAATATACAAGGTATGGGCTTCTTAAGGTAATGCCCTATCAAGGCAGACCAGAGGTTGATGAACTCCTCAGCACAATCCGAGGTAACAAGCCAATGGGAAAGTGAAAGCATAACAACCAGTGGAGAAAGTGAAAGCAGCAGCAGCTCTGGTTCAATTTCCCATGACACAATGTATAGAACAAAGAACTAGACAAGCTTAAGCTGTTTACCGTTACCAAGAGCCATACGTTTATGTCTCTCTGCATCATGTCTCCCCAAAGGCATTGGTGCCAGTGCCACCGTAAAAAAAAAAAAAAAAGAGATACTCATTTTTTGCTAGCGAGTCCTATGGTTGGGCCATTAGAATGTTAGATGGGCCTAACGTAATGGAAGAAACGAAACATCTAATCTTGGAGATGCAAAAACACAGCTGACCCATCAAGACGGAAAGTTCCAGACTTTTTGCTTCTTTTTTTTTTTGTCCTGTCGAAACTATAATTTATTGGCAGATTCTTTCCGATCGTGTGAGATAGTAAAAACCCTAAACCCTTGAAGCCAAGCCCCTTCTCTTTCTCTACTTCTCCGCAAAGCGAAAATGTACAGAGTACTGTCAAAGTTATCTTCTTCAATTGGGTACGTTTCCTTCTTTCACTCACTAAGCTTATTCCGTAACTTGGAATCTTCTCCATCAATCCGAACTGATCTTTCTGAGTTTGATTGTCTAGCAGCTCATCTACTTCCCGGAAACTGGTGAGTCTCGTCTGCTCTTCTTTTGAGTTTAATTACATTTCGTTATTGGGCATTCTTGTTTGTAATCGAGAAACTGCTAGAAATGTTGCATCAGTGATGCAAGCAAACAAAACTTAGGGATTTGCATCTTTAAGTTTCTACCTTTAAGCTTCTAAAATTTGCAAATGTTCTCTGGTTTAGTCGGTCCAAAAAAGCTGTTTAAGATCTCAATAGTTTCTAGCTTTAATTGGACGAATCTATATAAAAATTATTTAAATAACTTTGTGTTCTCTGTTACTATAAAGGTTTCGGGAAGGATTATAAGCAGCAGAAACTATGTGGCTAAGGACATCAGTTTTGGGATTGGGGCTCGTGCTGCTATGTTGCAAGGTGTTTCCGAGGTTGCTGAAGCTGTCAAAGTCACTATGGGACCAAAGGTAGTATATATAATTTGTTTGGTTTTCAGAAGGTTTTAGTTTAATGCAGTGCAAAGAGGTAAAGATTAAACTCAATGTTTTTTTGGTTTCGGTGCTGGTGTTAGGGAAGAAATGTGATAATTGAGAGCAGTTACGGCGCACCAAAGATCACAAAGGATGGTGTCACCGTGGCCAAAAGCATTTCATTTGAGTCAAAAGCTAAGAATATGGGTGCTGAGCTCGTGAAACAGGTTGCTAATGCTACTAACAAGGTTGCTGGAGATGGTAAATTGACTAGATTCCCTCTCTTGAGTTAAACATCTTGGATATGTTTATACTCTTTTGAAAACATGATGCAGAGAGAGAGAGAGAATGTCGTAATCTTAATTTTTGTTTGCTTTCTTTTTGTGTTATAAAGGTACCACTTGTGCGACTGTGTTGACTCAGGCGATACTCACCGAAGGTTGCAAGTCAGTGGCTGCTGGTGTGAATGTGATGGATTTGCGTAGTGGCATAAACATGGCAATTAATGCAGTTGTCTCTGATTTGAAAAGCAGAGCTGTTATGATTAGCACCCCAGAAGAGATCACACAGGTTCATTAAGTCATGCTTCTCCTTGTTCTTTTAAATACCGAGCCAGAAGTTGATCTCTATCCCCCATGACATTTTCTCTTTTGATAGGTTGCTACTATATCTGCAAACGGAGAGCGTGAGATTGGGGAATTAATTGCAAGAGCCATGGAGAAAGTTGGAAAGGAAGGGGTTATCACTGTTGCTGTAAGCTTACTTCGCTTCTCATGCCTTGTAATTGGATCAAATGATGTTTGACTTATCTGTATATCTCATCATCGTTCTTGAATTACACAGGATGGTAACACTTTGGAAAACGAGCTAGAAGTAGTGGAAGGAATGAAGCTAGCCAGAGGTTACATCTCTCCTTATTTTATCACAGATGAGAAGACTCAGAAATGTGTAAGTTCATACCTTTCTGTTTGGTCTGATGTGAAGGCAAATAAAGGTTATTGGACTAAATATGAGTTGTTTTTTTCAGGAGCTTGAGAATCCCATCATCCTCATTCATGAGAAGAAGGTTTCAGACATGAACTCGTTGTTGAAAGTTCTAGAGGCAGCTGTGAAAGTAATGCGTTCCCGTGATTACCTATTATTAAGTCCGGTTTGTAGAATTTTGCTATTAGAAGTACCACTCACTTGTTTCTGTTATCGCTGTGCAGAGCAGCAGACCACTTCTTGTCGTAGCAGAAGATGTAGAGAGTGACGCATTAGCTATGCTTATTCTCAACAAGCATCATGCTGGACTTAAGGTATGCGCTATCAAGGCTCCAGGTTTTGGTGACAACAGGAAAGCAAGCTTGGATGATCTTGCAGTTCTTACTGGTGCAGAGGTAAAAGTTTCTCAGAAACAATATCCAGTTATGTTTTGTGTCACGTTGATTTTTCATTTTCTAACTCACTGGTTTACACACAGGTTATCTCCGAGGAGCGTGGTCTAACTCTTGACAAAATTCGTCCTGAATTGCTTGGAACTGCGAAGAAGGTAAGTGGAGATAAATTATATATTTAAGTTTCTGTTTGTGATATTCTCCTTACATCCGAACCTAAGACAAATTCTTTGAATAAGGTCACCATCTCTCGTGATGATACTCTCATCCTGCACGGTGGTGGCGACAAGAAGCTGATCGAAGAAAGATGTGAAGAGGTATATGATTATTTTCTTACACTATCTCTATCTTGAATCTTGCTCATTGTAATAAATACAGTAACAGTAACACTTTTTGTTCTCATGCTGTACAGTTAAGGGCAGCGAACGAGAAAAGCACATCGACATTTGATAAAGAGAAAACACAAGAACGACTCTCAAAACTGTCAGGTGGTGTTGCAGTCTTCAAGGTTAGTCAACCACCCTTCAATCAGTTTTTTTTTTTTAAACTCGTACCTGCAGAAGTAGCTGATATGTGTCTGGTTCTTATATAGGTGGGAGGAGCAAGTGAAGCTGAAGTTGGAGAAAGAAAAGACAGAGTCACTGATGCTTTGAATGCTACAAGAGCAGCCGTAGAAGAAGGCATCATACCGGGTGGTGGTGTGGCTCTGTTATACGCTACAAAGGCTTTAGACAACCTTGAAACTCAAAACGAGGATCAAAGAAGAGGTGTTCAGATAGTTCAGAGTGCTCTCAAGGTTTGATCTCTTTAACTTCTTACATTGTAAATTCTTTTTAGTCCAAAAACTATGAACCGTGACAAGAAGTTTGTAATCTTGTGTAGGCACCTGCATTGACAATAGCTGCAAATGCCGGTTACGATGGTTCTTTAGTGGTTGGCAAGTTATTAGAGCAAGACGATTACAATTTCGGTTTCGATGCCTCCAAAGGTGAGAATAAAATTGTCTTTATGGACATCTCAAACCGCAAACATCACCAGAGACTGAATGTTTCTGTTGTTTTTTGTTTTGCTTAGGTTCTTATGTTGATATGGTGAAAGCTGGAATCATTGACCCGGTCAAGGTTATCAAAACCGCATTAACCGATGCTGCTAGGTAAGAGAGCGTCTCCAAAACTCAACTGTTGTTGTTTCCTTAAAAGTAAAACTAAGTTATGGTTCATGTGTTTTGCTTCTGTGTTGCAGCGTTTCTTTGCTATTGACAACAACAGAGGCATCAGTGCTTGTGAAGGCAGATGAGAAAACTCAGAAGCATGTCCCTGATATGGCTGGCATGGGCATGTGATGTGTCACCTTCTCTACCAAAAAAAAAAACATTCAAAGTTTTTCTTTTGATGATTTGTTTCTTTTTTCTCCACAAAGTTGTAAACTTTCTTCGATTTAAATTACTGGGTCATTTATCATGTACTTTGTTCGAGTGCAAGTTGAATTTTATACACAAAACTCAACGACTTGATTTTAAAACAAGCAAGACAGACTCTGTTTTTATAATTCATTCAGAACCTCTGTTTCTAGTAACTAAAAAGCCAAGCTTTTAATCAAAGCAAAGGTTATGAATTTCATAGGTGTACAGCATCTTCCTCACCATGAGAACTGCAACAACAACCACGAAAACATGTCCTATTGCTCTAGTACATATTACTTCAGAACTGAATCAATGCCATATCTCTGACATCAGTAGACTTTTTGGAATACAACTTGCGGTCGTGTATTACAAAACCTTGAAGACATGATTTTACAACAAGAGATACTCTGTTTTTTCTTCAACAAGAAATCTGTTCGGTTTTAATAAAAGCAAAAGTTATGTACTTTTATGTTCACGGCGTAATTCCTACCAAGAGAGAACTGTGACAACGACCATGTCTGATTTTTTCAGTGAATATTCCATCAAAATTGAATTAGTGAACTATTGCAAAAACTCTTACACATTGTAAAGTCCTGTTTGTTCGTGAACATAGATTCTGGAAACCTAAAGACCTTCCCTTTCACGCAGCGTATCCCAGAACAGAAGAAAACAAACAAAAAACGGCACGCAGAAGAACATAACACAGTAAACCCTAAAAACAGAACACTGAAGAACAGAGGGAGATAACCAATCTAGAAATTTTGGAAAAAAAAAATTTGGACCACTGTATCGTTCCAATTTTATCGGATGTCCCCGAAGGGACAATCATCTTCGTAACTCGATCGACATATAAACACTGCTTCTGCTTTTAGCCTGAACGATGTGGGACTGTTCATATGTCGTTAAGAGTTTTAATGGGCCTAGTGCTAGTTGTTTGTATGTTATGCATTACAAAATGGGCCTATTTATGACAATGTCTTTCTTTTAGATTCTTCATGGGCCCTATTTTCATTATGCAACCATCTTATTTCATAATCTTATATGCGCAACTCAAGAAGAAAAAAAAGTAACTGAAGGTTGGTAGTAGTCCAATAAGAACATCATCACCTTCTTTTCTCGAATCACTTCTGGAATTCTCTACCAGCTTTAGCTTCTGTCCATCAACAGTCTAAAAAATGTCTGTCCCTGAGGCCTGAGATTCATGAGATTTAAAACATTACGAATTGAGGATAAAATTGCTAATACATATACATAATATCCATTTAAACTCTGAGGGCTGGAGGCTAATGTTTCGTCTTGCTATATATCACGCCAGCTTCATATTAAACAGGAAAAAATCTAAATTGATGGAGATGCAAAAAAAAAACCTAAAGTCGTTGCGTACAAAGCAGACATCACAATACACTAAGTGTACTTCAAAGTCCAAAATATCAAAATTGTTCTCATTATAAAGAAATGTGATGTGTTTCAATGTTACCATAGCTTTAGATTCAAGGGATTCCGAAATTAAGTTCAACATCTGCTGATAATTCTCAAATTGGCTCCTCCTCTTAGTTCTTAATCATGACAGAACATGAGGAACAGAACTTGCACGTCTTAAGTGAATTTAAGTGAGAGGAATGTAAGTAAAAAACTATTAAGTGAGAGTATTAGCATCCGGATCCGTGGCGCAATGGTAGCGCGTCTGACTCCAGATCAGAAGGTTGCGTGTTCGATTCACGTCGGGTTCAAAATCCCGAACTTAATCCGGACTTTTTTTTGCTCTAATTCAAGTTTTGCCTTTTTGCTGCGTCTGATTCAAGATTCCTATTTAGCTTAACCGAGGAATTCAAATCCGGTTTGGTTCAAGATTCCTATCTCTACTTTTACATTCACATCTAACAACTTGTAAAATTTAAGTTAATAGCCGATTTGATTATATCAATATTCACAAACGTTAATTCGGAAGTCCAAAAACATGACAATTAACTGAAGTGTTAATAGTTGTCTTCTCACGAAGTTCATTTATACTATAAAACGAATGCAGTAGAAGTCTCAACGCAGTGACTCATTCCTTTTTCTCCACAAAGGAAGGACCATTCATCATCTTCATTCTTCACTATATAATAGACCACCATTTTCATCACTATGTTAAATGTAATTGCCAGTTAGAAGAAGCTAAGGCAGCCCTGAAATATAGTTTTTTTTTGGAAAAATGATTGCCAGCTACCTGAAATATTGGCCACTACATGGCTGACCATGCAAAGTAAAAAAATGCACACTCAACTACATGAGGTATATGATATGCATATTAACATCCATGAACTTTATGTTGTTATGTAGGCAACATCACAAGACCCATTATTCTAATTATATCACAAAGCTAATTACATTAATAAAAATACAAATATGAAAAACGTTTTAAGAAATGAAAAAATCATTTTATTTGATTTTTTATTATTAAAAAAAATTATTAAAAAAAATTATACAATAATATTAAAATTAATGTTATTTTAGAAAAAATAACTTTATTTTAATTTTACATATTTTAATATTTTGTTAGTTTAGAATTTATTTTTATATATGCTTTAAATAATTATTTATTTTTATAATGTAAGGATAGAAAAGTATTTGTTTTTTGTAATGAAACTACATAATTAGGTATATTTGAAAATGTTCATCTAAGGAAGGTACACATGAATAATGGTATCAAAAATGAGGTAAAAGTAAAAGTTCCCTATTATTTTGTGTTAGGTTAAATAAAATGTTTTATATATAAAAATAAATTTTGGATTTTAAATATTTAAGTCATATATACAATATTTTTCAAAACATGTTTATATCTTTATAAATGTCTTTATAAACATTTTCAATAAACTAAAATGTTTTTAATATTATTAATTTTTTATTACAAAAGCTTTTTGGAATAAAATACTTAAATTTTTGTTTATTGAAAATGTTTATAAAGACATTTTATAGAGATAAAACGTTTTGAAAAATATTTTTTAATGACTTAACTATTTACATAATTATTTATATTTATATATGTTTATAAAAATTGGTAGAAAAGTCTTTTTCCATTTAGTGAAAAATGTATTTGTAAAAATATATCCTTAATGAAGAAAAAATGAATTGTGCTACAACAAATAGGGTAAAAATAGAATTTCACCTAAAAAACCATATAGAAAAATAAAGGATAAACTAAAAATTATTAAAAATATAAATTAATATAAAGTTATAATTTTTTATGAAATAAAATTAAATTTTAATGTTGTTGTATAACACTTTTTAAAATAAAATGTTCATTATAATAAAAAATAAAATATAAAAAGGTTTTCCATATCTTAAAACGCTTTTATATTTTATATTTATTATAAATCTAATTGATCTTGTGATATAATTAATTGTTATTAGCCTTGTGATGTTAGCTACATAACAACATAAAGTTCATGGATGTTACTATGCATACCATATATTTCGTGTAGTTGAGTGTGCATTTTTTTACTTTGCATGGTCAGTCATGTGATGACCGATACTTCAGGTAGTTGGTAATCATTTTTCCTTTTTTTTTGTATGCATGACATTAATTGATTGGTTACTAATTTGTAGAATTTTTACAAGCATTATTGTATGTTAACATAACGATTTGTAAAAGTTATTCTTTCACGTGCAAACAAAACAAACAAGTAAAATAGTGATTGTGGGATCACTTCATTAAAACCAGACAAAAGTAAACCTTACAAATGCATCGCTCATCAATCATCATGACATCGACAAATTCATGGGTCCTTCTGTCTTTGACACCTTTTACATCTATGTTTTTTTTTACTTCACTGTTATTTTGGACAACATAAAGATCTGGTCTTGTGGTATATAATTATTTTGCTAAAATTTCTAAAGAATGAATTTAACAGGAGTCACCATTCCTTTTTGCAGACGTGGTTATAATTATATGAATACCTTTTTTTAGTGTGGTTATACGAATACACCTCTCAGCAAGCAACCATTTGTGATCATATGCTACCTATACACTCTAAATAACTAGTAGTTAACTGATGACTACTATCTAATCAATCTTTCTGAACGAATTTTTGTTAGATTTTTCTCGCTAAATTATAACAATTTCTTCATCTATTGTGTGTTCGAAATAAATATATTATAATCTTTTCTTATTGTAAATTATGACACTGAAATTGAGTTATAGTTTTCCCATATATATGAAAAATGCATAAATGTGATTTCCTCTGTATCAGTTTATTTGATGTTTATTTATTTTTGCCAAATAAATGGTATTCTTATTATTCTAGATAAAAGTTTTTTTTTTTTTTGAAATTCATGACCAATTAAATAATTTTATATCCTATATAACTTGAATTAGTTTTGTTTAATAATGCATTCTATAGACTATAATCAAAATAAATTATATAAATCTTTTATAATTTTAATTTATGTTTATTAACTTTGAACATCAACTAAAATAAAATACACAGATATTTTTTTTATCAAAGGGTTGTCATATTTAATTGTAGTTTTGGATTTTTACAATTTATATAAGAACATAATTAATCTCGGTCTTTTATCTGAGATTTTTCAACTCATAATTTGATATTTTTATTACATTTTTTGACTAAAAACTGTTTTTTATATCTCTTATTAAAAGATAATTTTTAATTATTTTTAATTAAAATCTAAAAAAATTAAAACTCGTATTTAACAGAATCTAAGAATTCCAAACCAAAAGGTTTAATGCTATTTAGTTATCAGAAATAATAAATTTGTCAAACATGTGTCACATCAGCCTCGAGGAAAAACAAGAAGACATCTTTATTTATTTCAGTCATTTTCCACACTTTATTGCATGTGAAAAAATATCATTCCTTTAAAAAAAAACATTTATGATGTTATTAACCCCCAGGAGCCGGTTTATGCTTATCTTCGCTACATCATTCTAACTCTTTCGTAACATATATCAGTTTTAGTGAAATCATCGCAAGAAAATCTATACAAGTGATCATTTTAACTTGTGGTGAAATAAATTTGATGCATATTCAAACCGGAGCATTTTGTTTATTTTAATTTGTTTTACTTTGATGAAAATGAATTTTAGAATAGTACCATGGTATAATTTTATGTGTAAGATTTCAGTCATCAATAGTTCTTTAAAATTTTCATTTATCAATTATCAATAATAATTTTATTACAACAAATTTTGAAATTTTCAATTATATAGTAATCCATAATTTGATATATTAAATGATAAAGAGATGCGAAGTGAAAAATTAATCATTAATTTAATGAACGTTTTAATGTGTAGTTAGCAATGGAATACTAAAAAGTTGTGGCAGCCCATGTGTGACATCTACTGATGCACATAAATTTTATACATGCCACCAAACAAAAAGTGATGCGTCCCTCTCTTTTGTTGATCCCATGCCTGCATGAGATGAAAACTAATCAGAACAAATAATATATGATATGTAGATATCGGTGCATTTATATACTTCTTATTAATCTATTGTTTGGCACTTCAAGTTTAGAAATAGGTTAGCTTAAGATGAGTCATCCTTAGATCGAATCCAATGCATATCATCCACTTCACTTCATGCTTTTCATCATGTGCCACATTTCATAATTAATATCTTATATATCAAACTCTCTTCTCTTCCTTTTTCTTACTTTTCTTTAAGGTATCAAGTACCTAATCATTTTGAAAATGATCGTAAACAAAAATACAAACCAAAAAGGCTTTTGCATCTAAAGAAAATTGACTTTCATAACGTGACAGAAGTACTTAACTTGGAGGATAACTAAAGCTGAGATTGGAGGTGCACTTATATCATGAAAAGAACCCAGTGAAATTATGATCAAAGCCATTTGACAATACTTGAATACTTAACCTGATCACTATTAGTGGAAACATGCATGTAATTAAGCAAAACCTATGACTATAAATATTTATTTTTACTTTTATCCATTTTCACTTTCTTGGTAACAATAAAAACTGACACCAACTTATTTACTCATGTTTATGTAACAGTTTGTATATGTAGCAGCGTCCTTTACAAAATTTATGTATGTAGGAAAATGAAAGTACATACGTATTTACGTATTTATTTTAAGATACCTCCTAACGTACGTGCAATATTCCCCATTTATATTACCAAGACATTAACTATAGTTGACCAGAAATAATCATGAACAAACGAAAGAAATCAGAAGCAAAAACGTAACAAATTTAATCAAATATTTATGTATAAGCTTGCACCATTTTTTATCCTCCTCTGGTGAAATTCTAGCATATAAGGACAAAATGGCTATAGAAGTATAAAACTGAATATGTATACACATACCACAAATATAAATATTAAAGGTTATAGATAGATTCATAATTATATAAACAAAGAAACTAACTAACCCTGCCAAGGCTTTGGATGAAGCTGATCGCCAAAACTTAGAATCTCGTTATGTGACATTAACGGTCTTAGCCCCAAAAAGTCTCTCGTCAAACCTTCTCCTACTCCACTGCTTTTATTCTTGTCTGAACCTGTGGTTGTACTTGTAGTATCAGCGTTTGTCCTCAAGAAGACACTGTATGTGTCGTCTAAGGCTTCTTCTCCACCGTGGTAGCCTTGAAACGAAACTTGATTATTATTGTTGTTGTTGGAGCTGAAAAATCCAGATGGTGACGTCATCATTGCCGCCATTGTCGTGGTGAGGTTGCTATGATGAGCTGAACTCTCGAAGTCCGTGGTCAGTGGTAAACGAGGTGTCTTTGTGGAACCCATTAGGGCTGCTTTCTGGAGCAATGCGGTGGCTGACATAGCCGGGGAAGCTGCAAGAGAGAATAAACATTCTCCACTATTATTAGGGTTAGGGTTTGAAAATGTAAGATCTTGAGACGCAAGCCAAGGAGGTATGCTTCGGTTGTGGTAGTTGATGATATGATCGTTGCTTTGTTGTTTCTCTTTCTTTACTGGAAGATGGGTTCTGCTACTATTACTATTGTTAGTACCACTGTTGTTGGTTTTAAAGTGAAGGCTATTGATGATGTTGTGGGAAGAGACGTTCATGTTTGGTTGTGCTTGATGATGAAGATTAGAAGTGGACTGGTTAATTAAAATATGGTTGGGTTGATGATTATGGTTTTGTGGTATTACTACTTCTCTGGCAGTCTCTTTAGCCAGTGCTTCACAAAATGCTCTATGAGTTATGAAACTATCCCTCCTGTTTATTTACCAAACAACAAAGCCATAAAATAATCAAAAACATTGTTAATAAATACCAAGAAATGTCACGTTCAGAGAAGCTATGAAATTCATGTGGTCCATATAAAGCATGCATCAATCACATGTGTATTTTAAGATGAATGGTTAATGTAAGAAAAGGTGAAAGAAAATCACATATAAAAATTTAAAGAGAAAAAAAAAGGAAGAAAAGTACCCTGAACTAGTTTCATATTATTAATGAAGATTCTCTTGAGCTACCATTCTTGTCCTCTTTCCAATTTAATGAAAATTTACTCATTTCAAAACAGAATATGCATGTGCCCCTCTAGTTCTTACAACACCACAACATATCCCAAATTCAAAACCAGTAATTGTAATTACTATATATACGTGTATGTATATATTTTCTAAAATCATCTAAATAATAGAAATAAAATAAGAGTTTATTTACCTAGAAAAGATAGTGCCACAGTCACATCTGTATTCTTTGGTGCCACAGGTCTTAGAATGGGCCTTGCAATCTGACTGAACGGCATATTTCTTTGAGCATTTGTCACATTTCCACTTCTTCTCGCCATGCTTTCTGCAGAAATGCTTCTTGATTCCGGTCAAGTCACCAAGAGCTCGAGATGGGTCATGGTGGATACAGCTTGCTTCTGGACAGACATACACTTTCTTCCTTATCACTTCTTTGTTGGATCGTTGTTTCAGCTTCCATGGCAGATTGTGACCTCTCTTGTGAAGCTGTAGATTCTGGTCTCTTTGGAATCCCTTGTTGCAGATCTCACACACGAATCTGTTTGTTGCCATTAGTGTTTTTGGTGATAAAGCAACCACTTCTGATTCTGGGTCTGAAATAAAAATATATTGAAAGTTGAATGCATTGTCAGTAAGAACTTGAAAAACACTAATAAAATTTTCTGATAATGGGTAAACTAACACTAATAAAATTGCGATTGGTGTTTTAGCTTAATATAGTAATTATACTGAGGAAAGCTATATTTACCACACACGAGAAAATTTTGAACAATACACATGTTCTTAAAATCAAAACTTTCAGTGAAAATACTATTGAATTTTTTGGTTAATTTTTTTTTGTTAATTTTCTTTGTTTATAGTAGAGATGATAAAGAGAACAAAAAGAGTAAAAAGAATATTCTTTTTGGGAGAGACCCATTATTTTCCAAGAAGATGAGTGTATCAAATAATTGGAATAATGAAAGTCCAAAACCAAGAAAAAAAAGTTGTGTTCTATAACCATTCTTTTCACACGAACCTGGATTTCCTGGTTGGTTCCTCCTCCTTTTTTGAGGCTGAGATTCAGGAACAATCAACTGTTGTTGTTCTTGCTGTTGTTGATGATTAGTGAAGTAACTAGAACCACTTGCTTCAGTTCTGGTTCCAGAAGAGACACTTGCTTGATCCCCATAAGCAGATGTTAGATTCGACATATTTTCTTGTTGTTGTTGATGTACTTGCTGAAGTAACATATCTTTGCTACTCTTCAATAAAATCTTTAGACAAAATAAGAAGCATAAAAACTTTTTCAGATCTATATATATATCGATACATATAGACATATACTGATAATAAACGGATACAAAAGAGAGGATTAAACAAATACATACAAGAAATGAGCCTCTCTTTTTATAATCCTAACTTCCTTCTTTGGCTTCAACCCAAGAGACAACCTACACCCACTTTTCTGGTTTATGTTCAAAATCAACAAGAATTAGTCCCAATGAAACAAAACAACAAATTACTAGACATAACATATGAACAAGAACTTGACAAAGTAAAATTTCAAAAGAAAACAAAAGAAGGACGACGATCCAATATACCTAGAAGTGGAAAGAGAGCGAGAGATTGTGGACAAGAGAAACTCTATTATGTTCCTCTTTGACACCCCTGAAATAAAATACAGAAAAAAATAAAATTCAAAATATAAAATAAAATGCAGAAAAAGGAACCCTACCGCTAAGAAAAAATGGCATTTTCTGCTCTTTTTATATATTTTTTCTTACAAGCGAAGAGCAATCTGTCCTTACTTTATCATTACCTGCAAATGTGTTGTCCGTGTTTTTTTTTTAGATTTGTCTTTCCACAATACTTATTATTGAAAATATAATTTCTTTTATTTTTGGTAAAGCTGTGGCAAAAAGATAAATACTGTATAACTTTCTCACAAGCTCTGTGAAAAGC
The DNA here is from genome assembly GCA_932364175.1 of Eruca vesicaria subsp. sativa. NCBI lineage: Eukaryota > Viridiplantae > Streptophyta > Magnoliopsida > Brassicales > Brassicaceae > Eruca > Eruca vesicaria. Next base: position 191,055 of record CAKOAT010421821.1, on the reverse strand, counting down.
TTTGAGAAGGAGCTCTTTTATTCTAGTACTTTTCCTCTCTGGAGTAGCAGTAGACATTTGAATTAATTTATTTCATTATCTTGCGTTGTAGTAATAAATTTCACTGTTTTCCTACTCTTCATGAATCTGAATTACTATAACACACATGAAATGTTTGTGACCAAATTTAGTGAATAAATCTGTAATATTCCAGTTTGTGGTATTTGGAAACATTTAAGAAAATTTATTTGGTTATTATATGTCACCAGAGTCGACTTACCTTTTCCGTCACACATCCGTTTAAAACTCAAGAATTAAGTGTGTTAGGATTGGAGTACTGAAAAGATGAGTGAGTTATCGGGAAGTAATTCACGATATCATTTGAGTGAGGTCAAATCACGAAAAAAGTCTGGTGATGATTACAGAGTCAGTTAACAATAATTTTGAGTTCTGGAAAAATTAATGGATCGACCGTTGGAAAGGGATATAATCCGCATGTTGAAAAATCAAGCGTAGATAGTCTATTAGCTATGGATGGTCAAGACATTACAAAATTATATGAGTATTTTCCCATTTATTCAAATGTAATTGATTTATGAGTTGAGTTTAATTACTTTTACAGCTTTACTGTCACTTACGGAACTAAGCTATGATTGAATCACTGATTAAAATTTGAGGTTTTGGAATAAAAAGGTTACTTTTCTGTTGCATCTTCTTTTCTTTTCCTTTTTAATTTTGATGCCTTTCATGTCAAAATAAAAAGTAATGAGATAGTTTACATCGATGAAAATAATTTAAATGGATTAATCATTGTCAGTGCCGCATGCCCTAACTTACTTTGGTCCAAAAGTACAATTACTGGAAAGTTATACACATATATGGGGGTTAATATAGTATATACGGTATGGTGATGCAAAACTTGAAAAGAAAATCAAATCGAAAACGAATTATAGAGTAGTGGATGGTGTTCAGCAAAAAAAAAAAAGAGTAGTGGACATTTCTAAACGTTCTAATTGAAAGGCCGTCTAGCCAATCAAAGTCATGTGTGTATGATAATAAGAAGAAAATTAGGTTATGTTCTAATCAGGGGCGAATCTAGAACTTTTAAGTACTGGGTGCACTATTGCAAATAAAAGATTAAAAAACACTTTGGTAAGTATCAAACCTAAGATACTGGGGCACATATACGCACTTTTACCATTCTAGCTACCCGAACTTAACTGTTTTTGTTTGCAAAAGTTTGGATTTTAATATAATTGTGGGTGCACTTGCACCCAAAGCCTCTAACGTGGCTTCGCCACTGGTTCTAATTGGTGACGGACTGACGGTGTCACACGTGTGTTTAGAATCTCCCCTTGTAATAAAAAATGGTTAGCACCTATGGTAATTTGTAGTAATGTGCTCTTAACCGGGCTTCGTAGCCTGGTGGTCAAGGAATCTCGGCTGAGGTGTCCGCCATCCGACTTCGAACCCCGACCACCACATAATTTACCTGCGGAGTTGGTGTGGCGCTCCAGACCACTTAGCGTAACCAGTAACCCTTAAGTGAACGCTTAAAAATTCTGTCATGGTATGGGCTTAGGCCCGGTGGGCTAGTCGATCACGCTTTCTAGGTGCTAGAAGTTGTACGATACGTTGGCCGCCGTCATATTGTTAACTGCGTTTGTATTTATATAAAGTGCCCAAACGATTTATCTAATTTATTTTGCTAAACCATATGTAAATCTTATACTTAAAAGGTAAATTAAGAGCATGTTTCATCAACATATATTAATTGGGCTGTCTAAAAATATATTTTGTAAAATAAGTTATAACAATATAAAATATAATTCGTCCTTTTGTATTGATCTTGTTTTATTCCTCAGTTATTTTGCTTTTTAATGTGATTTGTTCGATCCTTTTCCCAATATGAAACACCAGTTCAGCCCACACATTAAACTACCTTTACAAAAAACCCATTTATACAAAAGGTGTGATCAGATTTGAATACAACCTAATTGTTTTCTTTTGATGATATATATCCCACAATCACGAGATCAAATGGTTTAAACTAAATCTTCTCAAATAATAAGCATAGTCACAAATCAAACATAGGGAAATCGTTTCAAAAAGTCAATGTTGAAAAATGAACAAAATAATTTAACTCGACGACCCTTTTCGGCAAAAAGAAAGCAAAACAGTAAGGGCTGACAAGAAAATAAAACATTGAAACTTGGATAGGCATGTGTATACTATTTTATTCAAGTGTCCATAAATTATGGATCTAAAAAGATTATACGTCCTTGTCTCCATGTCAGCTATGGATTGCTTTTAGATCATAGTAACAAATATCATATTCTGACACCACATAAAACAACCATTTTCTAGATCATTAGAAAACATGTGCGTCTTAACATGTTAGGTGATTCTAAAGACTCCGATTATAAATAACAGATCTGGTTCAACCAAAAACCAAGGTCTGGTTGACTTATTTTTCTTAATTGCATACAAGATAGTCATAAAATGTGATATTGTTAATTATGTCATTCAAAATAAGATAAGATCCAAAGATTAGTGAGTTACAGCGTATAGATTATAGAGTCAATTAGCCGAGCGAGTTCACGAGCGGACTGTATCAAGAGAACATTAGTTTTTTTTTCTTTTAACACCAGTACAACAATATATAATTTCTATGACAAATAATGATATACTACGTGTATAATTGAAGTTAAACTATTAGCAACATATGCAATATTAATGAATAATTTCAGAGATAGTTTATGTCGAAGTTCTTCAACGATCGGATCAACAGACAACATGTACAACATCTTTGATAAATAAGTTCTTTTTGCAATATATGATCACAACGAATAACCATGAGTACAATATTTTGAAACCTCTAATAAGCTCACAATCTATAATTTGCAAAATTTCATATTCTGTGAACCGAGAATAATTAAAAGCTGAAACCATCTTTTTAACACTCAGATCAACAGACAATTTTGCATGTATGACAATCTTGATAGTCATATTTTCTCCTGTAATATACGTAACAAATTTTGTTTCTAATTTTTTTATAAGATTAGATCCTATAATCTGAAAATAGAAATATAATATTTTGTGTAATTTTTTTTTTAAAAACCACTAAGACTTTGACTGGTAACCAAAGGAATGTGTGAGAATGGTTAATTCTTCTTTATGTCTTAAATTTGACACCATTTATAAGGAATCATAATAGTTAATTTCTCTTCATTCTTTAAATTTGATACCATTTATAAGGAATAATTTTTCTTCAATGTTCCTTTTAGTTTAAAGAATCAAAGAATAAAACCATTCCTTATCAAATCCGGAGAGGAATAACATGGAACAAGTGTTCCTATTATTTTGTTTCTCTTCCGACATTTTTTCGTTGTTCCTATTATTTTTTTGGTGGTCACCAGGCTTTTAACCATGACGTTTTCACACATAGATTCTACCAACCAAATAAAATAGTTAATGATTAATCCCATGAAAGTAATTAAGTTACTTTTAACAATCGCACCTGACTTTCATCTACTTCGTTTTCCACCACTTGCCTTAGTACTAACACATGCACAACCTGAACTAGTTTTAATACATAGTTTAATTTATAAGAATAGATATATTTAATCATCAGGGAATCCTCTCAGGTCACCTGGCTTCCGCAATAGACACGTCGGAGAATTAGCATAGCCGGAAAACAAGACATTCATGTTAGTTTCCTATTTTTTTTGAAACTATTATACATATGTTACATGATCTCCAATTTATCAAAAATAATGTAAACAAATTAAAAAAGAAAAAAGAAAAAAAGAGAGAGTAAGATTTCCTAAATTTTGGATTTGGCATGCGTACAAGACCGACAATAACACATGGGAAGATTCAATTGAATTTTAAGCAGAACAGAGCCATGCAATCTGGTCGCTGACGCCCTTAAGAACCAGAGCCGTGCGAAGGTTTATACCTATCATAAGCGAGAAAAAAGTTCATAAAAACTTCTGCATTAAAAATAATAATACCAATTACTATAGATTATAAATATTTAAATTAAATTAATAAATAAAATATTAATTAAAAATTATTATCTATTTTTACAAAAATATTCTTTTTAGTTGGATTTAGAGATAAAATCAGTCAATGTTTTTTTTGACAAATAAAATAAGTCAATGTTTCTTATACAATACTCAAAATGATACAATTTTATCTGTTTTAGCATTAAAAACATTTAGAAAGCATCTAACTATTCTAGTTTTAGTATTTTCTAATAAGTAGCAACTGTTTTCATTTTTCATTTAAGAAACTCAAATTTTTTTATCATACTTCCAATTTTTCTTGATTCTAATTACCTAAATGCTATCATCACATAGACTAATGTTTCTTACAATAATTTTATACCCTTAGTCTGTACCTATGATTAGTCTTGGATGATGGCCTTAATTTTTTATAAAAATCGGTTGCCCTAAGCGAGGGTTTAATTTGATCTCACGGAGGCACGGCTCTGTTAAGAACAACACTCGTTCCCATGTTTTTCCGTTTATTGTCTTCCTCTTGTCATTGTCTCTAAAAAACGCCACGTTTCACTGGTTCCCCACACTAACCAAACATAAAGCAGCCATTTACCCAAACCGGTTCGATTAAACCAAACTATATTAATACCAAAATAAAAATCTATTGGGTGACTTGCGTACAGAATACAAGACAGGTACAAGCAATTAAATATTTTATTTGCGGTATGAACTGGTTATACCAGGAAAAATACTAATAAACCGAGTCAAATCGAGATTGGTACACGAAGACCATCATAGCTTAACTTGACATCAAGGCCTTCTGTGTCCATGAGTTTCTCTAGCTCTTCACTCACTTTCTCATGGTCCATCAAATGCATCATTCCGGTGAAAAGTGTTCTTTTTGGTTTGATTTTCCGAACTTCCTCTAACGCCTGAAGGGAGAATGAAAACGTAAAACATAATGATGGAAGAAAAATCTATGACAAGAAAAGTTGTTTACAATAGTAAGAGTAGGACAAGCTTGGTACCCTTGGGAGGCCAAAGTGTGTTGCTGAAGAACGATCAGGCCTCAGAGCATCCTAGAAAAAGAGAGGAAACAGATGTTTCTTGGGTAAGAAGCTATCTATTGTTAATAGAAGAACAATAGAGTTGAAATTACCATAATTAGGAGATCACAGTCTTTAAGAAGCGGGTAAGTTTCTTCAGGTATGTCACTCACATCACTGCATATGTTTTATAAAATGATGATTCAAAGATGTGAAATTAAGGTAAAGGGAAGTGTGTGTTTGTTTACCTTAAGTAGCAGACGTCACCAAACCGGAAACCAAGGGAACGGTAATTACTTCCATGCCACACTGGTAATGGGATTATCTGAAACAGTTCAAACACCACACCAAGATCATTCATAGTTCTTGTAGTAATGAAACCTAGAAGCAGAAGAACCCAACTTACCTTTAGATCTTTTACTATGAATGGCTGATCCTCGTGAATGATTTTAAACTCCAACTCTGAGACTGCAGCGCCTGGTATGATCACACTCGTATCAACCAAGTAATAATGAGTCTTCTTCATCACCTGAGATTCACATGTGTACAGAGCCTTTATGTAATATTGTGAGAGATAAGGGAAATGTTCTAACGTGTGTTGTAAAACAAGTTAACCTCAAAATCACGCATAGCAGTGTAAATTGGAATATGAGGTTGGACATTGTTTGTCCAATCACGGAGATCGTCAAGACCTGGAAAGCAAAAACAAACAAACAAAAACAATGGAGCAAAAGACTTCAACATCATAGCTTTTACAGGATAAAGAAAAAAGATGGATGGGGCAAGGTTTAACTTGTCAGTTTCAGAGACCTCCAATTGCATCAGCATGAGAATGAGTAATTACAACCGCATCAAGTGTTCTTAGCCTGGAAACAAAAATAACACAACTAGGTATCATGGAGATGGCCATGGAAGCAAAAAAAATCAGAATGTAATAATAAACAAACAATATTTGTTCATAGTACAACAAACAATAATAAATTGGTGTAAATAGTATCAGAGAATGTAATGAAGAGTTTCCAAGAACTCTTATGAGAACTGTATGCTAGTTTATGGATAAAAGCTAACCCGAAGGTGGGAAACCATTTAAGTGCACTATGGTAGAAGAACCTGCAAGAAGAAAGGAGTAAGAACGTAAGCATACAAGAAAGAAAATGAAAATCATATGCTCTAAGATCAATCTCACCAAATACCTTATACTCCTGTTCCAAAGTGTATGATGTTTTCTTAATGCACAATTATCACTTTTAGCTAAAAAACTATAAATTTAGTTCAACCAATTATAAATATCACTGGCGATATAATTTTTTAATAAAGTTAAAAATTACTTAGAAATATGAAAACATCACACATTGTGAAACGGAAGGAGTATTAAAAAGATGGATTCAACCTCTCTTTTCTAATGTAAGCATTTGCCACAAGCAAGAAATGGAATCAATCTCACAAAACACAACAGTGATGCCCATTGTACTTACTTGCCACAATCAATGAGGATGTTACTTGTTCCAGATGGTCTAGTGTACCGAACAAGAATGCTAGTGTTAAGTCTCCTGTTCTTGTTTCCAGGTTCTGTTGCTTTTTTACATACCTAGAACAATCAAAAATCGATTCTTTCTTTTCAAATGGGATCCCACTGAAACCAAAGATGAACAAACAGTCAACAATGAAAAAAAAGAGAAAAATACCGAACATGTTTTGAGAGGATTAGTGAGACAGCTAACACGAGGGATGCCTTCACTAGTTCCAGTACCCATAAACACAATCTCAGAATGGTCTCCATTTGATGTAACCGGAGCATCACCAGCATTTGCATTATCTAATACACACAACCGTTGAAACACAATCTTTATATTAAAAATGAATACTTTATAAAAATGAATACAAAGCTTGAATTTTTTTCAGATATGAATGATTGATTTCAATGAATCATCTAATGCAAACCCATGAAAGGAATCGAGTCATATTTAATTAGATAATTACTGGATTGAAGACAAGCCTGAAGAACCCTGTTAAGCGGAGACCTCGAAAGGACAAGACTTTGGCATCGGAGAAGTGATGTATGTTGCCGGAGCGGGTTGAAAGAGGAGAAGGAAAGGCGTGAAGGGCGAAGAGTTACGAAACCAAGAGACAGAACCGCTGAAAGAGCTGCCATTTAGCAGCACCAAAGTCTCAAAAGCTCTGATCCTAACGATTGGTAAGAAAGTCAGGATGCGACGTTCTTCCCTTCCCCTGTTTTTTCGGAGGAGAGACCTAAAGACTTTAATAAACTAAAATAAAAAATGTTATCAAAAATAATTAAATGAGAAACCTTATTATGAAATTCATTTACTAGACCATGTTCTTTTTTTTTTTTTTGAAACACTACTAACCATGTTCTGAATTTGATGTTTGATAGTTAACAAACTTTTTCTTGTCAGCCCTCCATTTAAATTAGATTAAATAGTGGTCAGACGAACCGATTCTTTTAAGAGCACATCTATCTAACTGAATCTGATCTATATAAGAAAATATATAGATTTAGATCTTTGTTTCTTTTGCTAACGCGTCCGTTTGATATTCTTACTCTGAGGTATATGTGAACGGATTTACATTTTCGAAATCCCCTTATAATTTCTGAATATTTCGATCTATGTCGTAAAAATTGGCAAATTCTTCAAATCTGTAATCATGTCCATTAGGTTCGAGTAGTTAGTTCACATCAAACCATATCGAAGTTATCAGATAAAATATACGAGTCTTATAGTTAGTTATAGCTAATATTGAATTTAAAATATACGTGTGGACTTTATTTACATTCAGTTCAAAAGACAACTTTGTAATTATCATGTAATTTTCTCTGTTTTGTTGACACTTTTCAATAGATTATCCATCACCTAAGTTACTCTAATTCATACAAGTTTAACATTAAAGGTTTTTTTTTCTGAATGCACAATGAAAAAAGAAATAAATTCAGAGACATAATAACCAAATCAAGTTTTAATTATTTTTACATCTACCATCATATTATGTCATCTCATCTTCTATTCTATTAAAATAGAGTCATTCTTTTTATCTACTGATACAAGTTTTCATTTAAATTTGAACCTTTTCTAGAGTGTTACAAATAATACAAGTTATATAGTTGACTGAACCGCATTACTTAAATTAAACCGACAGTTATTTATGGAATAAAGTTTTGGGCTTACTTTTGTTTTTATGACATTTAATTGTTTGGTTTTTGGGCTTAGTATTAAAGAAAAACTCCAAAAAACATTAAATAAACTTTCCACCTTAATGGATCAAAAATCAATTACTATTTTCAGGCTAAAAATATTTAATATTTTCAACAAAACAAAATTATATATTATTAATCACTTATTTAAATCATGTACTTTAAAACATGTTAACATTTAATAGCCCAAAAATATTTAATATTTTCAACAAAACAAAATTATCAATTATTAATCACTTATTTAAATCATGTACTTTAAAACATGTTAATATATTTTATTTTAAATAACAATCCCTCTATCTTGATAAATTTTAATGGTAAATTTTAAATAATTTATTGTTTTATTTTTCTTAAATAATTTACAGATTTTAAATAAATGTAAAGCAAAACCAAAAACTAAATCTAAAAACTAAAATCCAAAACAAAAAGCTGAAAACGCAGGTTATATTTTTTATTCTTTTTTATTTACAAAATAAACTATTTCAAAAATTTTAGAAAATTATTTTGTCATCTTTTCAGTTTTAAATTACATGTTTGATTAATTGAGATTTGTTTGTTGGTAATATCAGTTCAAACTAACTCAGTGGATCTAAAAATTAAAAACCCAAACCAAAAGCTGAAAATCAAAAATGAAAACTTAAAAACTAAAAACCAAAAACAAAAATTTAAAACAAAATCTAAAAATAAAAACTGAAACTAAAAACTAATGAAAACAACTATCACCACAAATTTTGGTAAACTAATTTTATACCAAAACATTCTTTAAATTAAGACAAAACCCATTTATATAAATTTTTAATCATAAAATATTTCCGCGCTTTTCAAGCGCGGGTCAAAATCTAGTATATATTAAAACAGAAGTCATGACTCTTTTAATGTGTGATATTTAAAATGGACATCTACTAGAATTTGTCATATTACATTATTTAATCATTGATTAGTAACCTTAAAATTAGTTACATATAATTTTGGGCTTACCCAAAATTTTTATTGGGTTAACAATAATTGGATAACCCATTGAATTTATAGATAATATAATAACATATGTTTAAATTAAATGGATATGATTTAGTGTTGTAATAGTATATCTTTATAGGTTAATTATTTATAATATATTTGTTGATATTAACATTTAAAATTATATAGTTTGATTTTTAAAATAACACAAATCATCATTTTCTAATCTATATTATTAAAACTGAAGTACCTTTTGGTATTGTTTGGATACAAGGATAGCAGACTTCTAATTTTTTTTTGCTGTTGTTTGGACACAAGGTTAACATGAGATAACGTTTTTTCTGCCTTTATTAGTGTCCTTTTCGTAATTTATAGTCACACAATTTAGACCAAAATTGAAACCAATAGCATGCGAATATCTTAATAAAATCGAGAGTTTGTATTAATTAGTAGACATAATAGGCTAGATTCTCGGTTCCAATCTAGAAAAATATATGATTACCTTAATTTCTAAACTAAATTTTCATCCACGTCTTCTTTTCTACAAGATATATATTTCCAAATCTCTTCTATTGCTTCCTTATCTTCATAAAAGCCATCAAATGCCTCCATAATTAGTTACCTAAATCATCGCAAACAAATATAACTATATATTGATGTATTTCGTAAAATGAAAAGGAATATACCCAAATATATATCAACCATAGAATCAAGAAATATCTTAATGGTTAGATTTTCCTTGTGATATTTAACGTGCTCACCAATTTTCGTGAGCATATATATAGATATCCGTCTACGACTCAAATTCTTCATTCTCAACCCATCACCAAATATAAAAACACCCCAAGAAATGTCGAGTGACGTGAGTTGTAACCTTCTTAAGGATGTCAAGCCATACAAAACCGGGTGGAGAGTACGTGTGAAGATGCTTCATTTGTGAAAACAGAACTTTGAAGGAGATGAGAAACACTTGAGTGCGTCCTTACAGATGAAACAGTAAGAAATTATTTTCTTACGTATATTTATCTAAATTACAATACTGAACATACTCTAATACTCTATTTCTCCTGCTCACAGGGTGGTAAGTTGTCCTTATTTTCAAAAGCATAAGGAAAGAGTTCTATAAGATGTAAACCTGACGCTGCTTATGCTCATAGTCAAATTATAAATAGGGAATAATGCTTCCTTAGGATCATCTCTGGAACACAAGTAAAAAAAACAAAAAAAAATCTATCAACTATAAATAATCAAAGCTGTCTTTTCTTTGTGAGCTATAGAAACGGCAGAACAAACAATGCATATTAAAAATAGAACATCTCTGGATCATCTTTCTTCTCTAACACAAGTGAAAAAAGAGAAATAGAAAACTAACTTTGCTTCTTCCATGTCGACCATATAATATGCTAACATAATCAATAGAAAGCGTTGATCTAATCATCTCCTTTTTCTTCTTTTCGGTACCTTGCACTGATTCCAATATATGGTCATCATGTAACTGAATTTCGCTGTATACAAATATTGGAAATTAACACTGATTTTACCTATTACGTGCTATGACAGCGTGACGATTTGAGATGGCCAATCTACTGTGCTAGATGACAGATCTAAGAAAGATTGGAATACGTTTTATGATTAAAAAAAACTAATCCTTCTCGAATAAACAGAGTATAAACAGTCTAACCTCTTATACAATATATCGATGAACAATCTGATGATCACAGATTCGGATTCCTCAGATTTTATGTTTGACCGGGTTTTCTAGAGTAATCTCGACACAAAGATCAGATCAAATAGAGAGAGAGAGAGACCGAAGCGGCTACGAAGAAGTTTAGGAGAAAGCAAAAACGTTGTTGTCTTTTTGGCTAATACGTTATTTTCCCAGATTAATTAGTGAACTAATCGACATAGTGAAAATAAGAATAATATGGGTCTGCCCAATTCTTTAAATAATTGACAGATTAAAATTTTTATATAGTGTATCCCAATTTTATGATTCAATTCACTTTATTATATAATCTAGCCGAATTTTTTTAAATAATTGACATATATTGATTTAAAAATAAAATAAACTGAACTACAATATTGTTGTACAATTTATGGTTGTTTTTTATGGTGATTATAAAAACACAAAAGATAATATAATATTTATTTTAATCTGCTAATACAGTTTTCAATAACATAAAATATCATAAAACTATATAATAAAGTGATTGAAAACTAAAACAAAAACAATTAAACCATTTTTATATAAAAAAAACAAGAAGTTAATATATGAATATTACACTTACATCAAATTACATTAAGTTACTGAATTATAGATGTAATATTATGTACAGATTAAAAATTGTTATTAAATCGATATTATAAATAATATATTTAATAGAAATTTACTAAGATAGACCTATTTTTTTTGTCACAAATATAGACTTCAAAATAAAAATGACCAAAATAAACTTAAATATTTTATAAAAATATGTAAATATACACTTATACCATTTGGGTTAACTAATCCTATACCTTTTTGTTTAGAGTTGAGAACTGAAGTTATGAGTTTAGGGTTTCAAATTTTGTTTTTTAAAAAAAAGAAAACTTAAAGTTTTCAAAATAAAAAATATTATTTTGCTAATTTTAGTTTTTATGATCTATTTTGTGATAAAAACTTAAAAAGTCTATTTAAGAGAACTGTCTTATATTTTACTCTAAATGGAATTTACAAAACATAAAAAAATATATAGGAATTTTATAAATTTAAATTGTTTATAAATTTATGTTAAATAGAAGTTAAATCCAGCACCCGCGCGGGGGCACGGGTCAAGATCTAGTAATTATTAAACTATACTACCTTACACCAATAAAAAAATTTTAGTTATATAGTTTATTCTAAAAATAACAAAAATTAAATGTTTAGTTATTTACTCCATAATATGAATCTAAAATTTTTATTTTTGTTAAACTTTCTAAATTTGAGAAATATTACAATATCTTTAAAGATAAGAATAAAACAATATTTTACCATTCTTTACATATATTTATGACTTTAATAATGAAATAATAATTCAAAACAATATATAAAGAAGAAGATAAAAGTACATGTGAAGGTTTGAAACAATATATTCGATGAAAAACTAATATATGATAAAATTATTATCTTTTAAAAATTGATATACATATCTCACATATGTATCAATTTAGAAGTGAAAACAAATTGTTTTCAAAAAATTGAAAACAAAATATTTCTATAAAAATAAGTGAAAACAAACACCCGCGCGGGTCGAGATCTAGTCTTATATATTAAAACAAAAGTTATGACTTGAATTCATGTATGATTTTTTTTTTAAAAGGGACTATTACTAGAAAGTCATGTTACCTTAACTCTCTAATAATTTTATCATTAGTATATCTTATAAAAAATTTATATCTATAATAAAAAAAATACGCTTAACAATTTGGTTTGGGTAAATTACCCCACACTTTCCAATTTAGCCACACAAAATATGTCAATAGATATAAGCTTAGGAATTTTCTATTATTTATAAAGAAATATGTCAATAATAGTTAAATGCAGTCACAATATATTAACAAAAATTAAGGATTCGTAATTTGAAATATTTATATACTCTAACAAAATTTACACGCTATATATACTAAATAAATTTATTTCGATGTAAATTTTTAAAATTATATTGTTTAAAAAAAATTGTTTAAAAAATTGTTTTTTTAAATAAAATTCTTTATAGTATTAATTTATGAAGCTATAAGTTTAGTTTTTAGCGAAAATTTCTTCGATGTTTATATAATCTTTGTAAATTAAAGTATACTAATATTTAATTCAGCTCTATTTATATTACTTTATTTAAAAATGAAATACTAATCTATCAAACAATAAAATATAGAAGAAGAAACAAACATAATATAGAAATTTGAAACAATCTATTTGATTAAAACAAGTATTATATAATATTATTATATTTGAAAAATATTTACTATATACATCGGAAATATGTGATTACTATAATATATACCAAGTGAAAACAAAATGTTTATATAATTAACAATAAACGAAAATAAACATCCGCGCGGTTGCGCGGGTTAAAATCTAGTTCTATTCAAATGTGATAGCCGATGAAAAATAAACTCTGTTTCATGTCAAACTCTAAATGTATCACACCACTCAAAAGAGATGTGAAAACTCTTTGCTCTAAATCCTTTTGATGATTCATCAAGATCAGTGACATGAGAAAAGAATTCAATTTTTTTTCATACTGGCCAGCCATGTTGTGAGAACCGGGAGAATAAAAGAAGGCCTTTCTCATTAGTTGTCTAGACATATAGGAATCGTCATATAACATATTAAAAAGAAACTCTTTTGCATTGTATGATTGTGATATGATACATTCACATCTTGTAAACAGGAGTGATACCAAGGAGGTGGAAGCATTTCCTCATGACTATAGCCGTTGCTTCACAAAGTAGGAGACGGCTAGTCTCCTCTGCTGTTCCATTCACCTGTTAAAAAATAAGTAATATGATTAGAACAATGTTTAGTTAATTTTTCAGTTTACTTTCACGATGTTAGGCGAAGGAGAAACGTAGAATCCTTTGTGAATAAGGCTTACCCGACAGTTGAGGTAGAATTTGTTGAAGTTTTCAGATAAATTATAAAGGTACTTGCACAACACGCTAGGAAACAAGTCCGTGCACGCTTCCTTAACCGTCTGCATAACATTCACACATGAGTTGTACATTAGGTCATCTTAAATTACCACGAAATAGAAGTCAAATATCTAATAAGCATTGTGTTTTTAACCTCAGCAAACTGAAGCAAGTGAAGCCCTAGTGTTCTTTCATGGACATGATCCAATGCTAGCTTTCCTGTCTGCAACAAAGTAGATGTTGAAACGAAAGAATTACATTGCATTACTCAGGACCAAAAGATTTAAGCAGTTTTTGAGATCATGTGGGCTTTTTAATACCTTTTTCAACTCATCTATGTCTTTGCCAGACTCTCTGATGATTGAACAGATCCGAGTATGTGCGTAAAGAAGGTAAACAGCTGTCTCTCCCTGGTCATGTAAATATGATCAAAATATTCAAATAAGCATGCATAGGTGACTGCATATAAATGCAAATACATAAACTAGCTGGTAAGTTCAAGCACCTTGTCCTCAAGCATTGTGTTGTAGCTGAAAGTATAAGGTGTTGATCTGTTGTTCTTCAGGTCAGCATACCTTGAAATGGAAGTTAAACAAAACATCAAGTTAGGTGTATAAATAACAAGAAAACACCCATCAAATTTGATTGCAGCCTTGATTACATAAAGTCACCAGCAAGCAGTAAAACAGAGATGACTACTTACTTAACCGCACCATATCCAACCGCCTCAGCTGTTTTGTCTATCTCCTCTGGTGTCCATTCCTTAGCGTCTCTAGCCTCTTCAGCTAAACAAAGAGACAAAGAGTGAAACAACATGTAAACCAATTGAGTATAAGTGAATCTGACTATAAGAGAATAGGAAGACACATATATAACTGCACAGTTGAATGTTTCAGCAGTCCAAAAACGTAAACATAAGTTACATACCACGTTTAGTAATGGCAGCTTTACTTCGAGTCATGGCCTCATCTAGCAAATCAGTTAATGGGACTGTTTTACTCTCCCGGGTTTTAAATTTCTTGCCATCTTCCCCATTGACTACACCAAATTTAACATGCTCAACTCTAGGGTAAGTCTTATCATTTTCTGGAAGCCAGCCCGCTTTTCTTGCAGCCTGAATAAAGAGTTAACCATAGTTAAAATTCACAGCTTCAGTCAAGACATAACATTACACAAGACGTCAAATAATAAAATATCAAAAACCTACTTTGAAGAAAGTTTCAAAGTGATTTGCCTGACCAACATCTGTAACATAAATAATCCACTCAGCTTTCTCTTCATTGAGCCGGTACCTAGACCAGGTAGATCTTTTTCATCAGCAGACAATTAACAATATGCAAGTTTTAGATTAACCAACTTAGTAAAAAAAAAAACTCACCAAAGAGCAGCCATATCTGTTGTAGAATAGGTGTAAGCACCATCACTCTTTACAAGCATGAGTGTGTTAGAGTCTCTCTTTTTGTTACCCTCACTATCTTCAACCAAACCCTTGTTATTGACCACAGGAGCTTCTTCACTGTCTTTAACCAACCCCTTGATTTTAATCACACGAGCTCCCTTACTCTCTTCAACCAACCCTTTGTCACTCAATTCCTCAATCATGCTAGGTATATAAGGTTTGTAAAAGCTTTCTCCCTGTCATGAACCATATATATTTTTCCATTTTCAATTCTTCTACCTCAGACAATATTAGTATGTAAGTTGAGCTATGTCTTTACCTTTTCTTCAAGCTCAATCTGAAGGCGTTGATAAACCTTGGCACATTCGGTTCGACTGGTTTCACAAATCTTAGCCCACGTTTTGCAGTAAACAGGATCTCCACCCTTAACAATAAAAATGAGACAAGTGAGTAGGTTTATTACTTGCAAACCAAGGAACCTGAATATTGAGACACTTCCTAACAGAAGTAAAAGAACTAGTTATCTACCTGTATACGGACCACGGCTAGTTGTGCCTTTTTCTTAAAGACTGGATCCTCATCAAATTTTTTCTTTGATTTTTTGTAACAGGACTATAGCATATAAAAATCTCAAGTTAGAAAGTGAACTGCTTCTGGTTTTCATACAAAGCGTTACTATGCCAATTGTAAAAAGTATCTGACCTGTAGATCATCAATGGATATGTCACCAGCAAGATCAGTATCAGGGAACTTCTCAAAGAGGTACTCAATTAACATTCCAAACTGCACAATAAGCGTAGACTTTTTAGTCTCCTATAAAATTAAAACACTATGTTTTCAACGTTTAAAGAAACCATTAGGAAGAGTGTACCTGTGTTCCCCAGTCACCAACATGGTTTCTACGTAGAACTTCAACATTTGAGTACTCTAGCATTCGAGCTATGGTGTCACCGATGATTGTTGATCTAAGATGACCCACATGCATTTTCTTTGCAATGTTTGGAGATGAAAAATCAACGACAGCTCTCTTAACCGAGAGAGTAGGCGCCCATGTCTCAATACCGTTGATGAGCATGTTTTCAATGCTCTGTAAGAAAACATATTAAGTTAAAGAGATTATGTTTGAGAGGTGTAAACTGAACTATACAAGTGATAGCTTATACAACAGACCTTGGCTATCCACTTAGTTGATATTGTAACATTAATAAAACCAGGTGCAGTTACTGAGCATGCCTCCACCATCTCAGAAGTAGGGAGATTCTCAACAATAGCCTATGTGATAAACAACAAAAAATAAGAATCTGCTACGTAGACAACATACATCAAACAAAAAGCCAGACCATAACATAAAGCAACCTGTCCAAGAGCTAGGGAACTCTTGATATGCGTACTCTTGCCTTTGATTCTTGGCCATAGGCTCATTACATTGTCACTGCATGCAACAAAATTGTGGTAAGAATCTAATATAACCCCACATAAAAAAAAAACACACACACACAGAAAAGGAACATTGAACTAAAAGTAGAAGAGGGAGGCAACCATTGGTAATCTTCTTTTCTTTTTGAAATAGTGATCTTGGGCTCAACACCAGGTACATCAGGAACCGTTAACTTCAAAGACGCATCAAAGATCTCTTCGAGTTTCTGTTTCAGATTTCCTGTGGATTCTTGTTTCTGTCACAGCAATCAAAAAAGTATCAGTCATGAAACAGAGGAAATAAGAATATAATTTGGTGGTCAAACAAAGCTCTTGACTTACATCTGCCATGGCTGCGCAAAAGCAAATCTCCAAGCCGTTGCTTCTCAACTAAAAGATTCCTAGTTCCAAAAATCAAATACAAGACTTTCAGAGGAGGAAGGCGTGATGGAAACGTACCTCTTTAAAGAAGTGCAAAGAAAGAATATTACATTTTTTTTTGGGTCAACTTTGAAGAATTTTACATATTTACTTTCCACAATTTCTTATATTTATTCCCTTATTTGAATTTTAAGGCCATTTAGTACGCAACTAGCCAACTATCTTAAGAGTTTACATATTTAGTATGCAACCAACGCACTAGTTAAGAAATCTTGGAGCAACTAGTCTCTAAGATCTCTATAATATTATTTGAGAAGTCAGTTTCCTACGTGTCGCGCTCACGTTAACTCTCGCGATGGTTGATTACGTAAATACCCTTAATAAATTGTTAGATTTTAAGATTATTATTAATTTTTTTAATTAGTTTCTTTTTTACCTTTTTCCAAATAACATATATAATAAAAAAAAATATTTATATAATATGACTTTAATAAAAAAGAAAGTCACAAAATAGTAAAACCCCCATTAATATATACTTTTAAATAACATAAAATATATTTTCAAAAAAAAAAAAAAATATATATATATATATATATATATATATATATATGTTCATGAACATCCAAAAATTTATCAGTTACACTTTATTTTCTAATAATTTTTTATAGAAATCAACATATAATTTGATAAATATTATGAAAATACATGTATATTTAAGCAATAAATAAAACTAATTGATTTGACTTAACAAGAGTAAATAAATATTATGAAAATACATGTATATTTAAGTGATAAATAAAACTAATTTGATTTGACTTAACTAAAATAAAAAATTATTATGCTTCAATTTTAATTTAAAAATATATTTAACTCGATATACTCACAAAATGAATTACTCGACTAATCTAATTTATATCCAAAATTAAACATCTAATTACAATAATAAAATATAGTTTTATAATAATAATAATAATAATAAGAATCTATTTAATTTTATATATATATATATAAATTAGAGGTTGACTCAAAACATATTTAAAAGAAAAAGAAAATATTAACCAATTACAATTTAATTCTTTTGTAGAATTTATATATATGCATGAGACTTCAAAATATTATCAATATATTCATTTATGTAATTTTGAATCAAACACTTCAACTTATTATTTATTTCATTTTAAGCATAATATATATTAAGTTATACTTAATTTAACTATACTATATTTACATATCTAAGACAATAACCAACCGAAATGAAAATAAGAAAATTAATCAAAGTTTTATTATATTTAGAATAAATAATATTATAGCTGAATTGGAAAAAATAGATATTATCCAATATATCAAATTGATAACCAAACTGATTATTGATCCAAATAATAACTAAACTGACAATAATATATTCAAAGTCATATGTATAATTAGAATAATATAATATTTTATTAATATAAATTATACATATAAATTGATTCAAAATTAAAACTAAATATCAGTTAATTATAATAAAATTTTACTTTATAAATATTCATACCCGTACATGAGCACGGGAAAATCACCTAGTAAGAATATGAATTGATGTATTCAAACAAGACACATGAACACTATTTACTAGACATATCTATAGACTGCTGCTAAAGAAAACGTTAAATGTATCTATAACCACTTAATCATATGTGTGTACGTGTATTATTGAGAGAGATTCTTGGATTTCTTGGTGTATCATTAATAAAAAACATAGAAATTAGAAATTGTGAAGCTCCTCTCTCAATTTTGAAAACTCCACTGAAGCAAATATTCTCTTCTAGTTTCTCATTCTGTCATCATCATAATACACTTGCAAATTTGTCAATGTCAGAGAATGTAAAACACTAAAAGCTTACGTGATGTCATAGTCTTGTTGATCCATCAGGTTTTGGAGCTCTTCACCCTACAAGAATATCTATATTCTGACACTTACCTGATGAAGAAACAATATCATGAATATAAAAGGGACTATAGGTAATCTAACGCTTGTTGTATAAAACTCCTCAACTTCATCAATCTCAGGGTGGACCATTCGATCTCAAACGAGACCAAGTTGAAGATCAGGTAAAAAGAAAAACCAAGTAAAAACGAGAATTTGATATACCCAAACACTTCATCAAGTACATGGTAAGTTTTAGACAGAACCGAGTTCTTAAAGTAAGGCAATAGGATCAAAAGAGAAACTCCAGCTTGAAGTTTCTTGAACTGTTTCTACTTTGTAACATCTGATGTCTTTGAGATACTTCAATGCGTCCTCATCTCTTTTGTTTAAAACAAAAACTCAATCTGTCTTCTTCTTCTTCTATACTTGGCTTCTCCATCAATAACAACGAAACCTCCAAGTGTTTCATCATCATCATCATCTTTATCTTCTTGAACATCTACTATTCCACAGCTCGTTAGGATGAGCGCGGCTACTACAACTACTATTATTAGTCTTGTTGGATGCTATGTTACTATGTAGTTACATTCATTTGGCTTTTTTTTGTTTTTTGAAACACAACTTATATTAATCAACCGCTCTAAACAGAGTTTGTTGCTGCCTTATTGGTCAGCTTCGAAGATAAAACATTCTTTGCCAATTCATCCGCAACTCTGTTTCTCTCACGCGAGATCCAGGTAATCGAAATGAATTCAAAAGAGGTGGCAATGGAGAAAATATCAGCTAAAATGCCATACAAACCAACAAGTGGGGACTTGAGATTAATAGCTTTGATCAGGATAGCAGAATCCGATTCACATCTAAGCTTGGGGAGGCCAAGTTCTCTACACTTCAGGAGAGCTAATTCCCTCATGGCCAATCCTTCTGCTGCAAGTGCTGCGTAGTGGTCGAGAAAAAGCAGTCTCTTTCCGGTCGGTTTGTTGTCCATCCCAGCCCTGCAATTTTTAAAGACTCGTTCCAGGTAGCATCAGTTCTTACCAAAGCACAGTCTGACTGAGGTGGAAGACTGGGAGTTTGGCAAGAGATCCATGAATAAATTCTTGACAAAGCACAGTCTGACTGAGGTGGAAGACTGGGAGTTTTTCTTTTTCTTTTTTTTTTTTTTTTTTTGACAAACAAATTTTTGAAGTTACCAACAATGTAAACTAGTTGCATATTCCCCGCGCAAGCGCGGGGCCGGGATCATTATGTTTGCGTGTATTTTTTCGATTGTTGGTTTAGTGCATTTTTCTAATGACACCAATTAATAATGAAAGGAAAAATTTCATGTTTTTATATCGTATGTCAAAACTTGATATAATTCTATATTTATAGTATTTATATTTGTATTAAACGATTTATCAATATGAAAATAACCTTAATTAAGTTAATATTCGTTGTTTAAGTTTCATTAGATAGGTTTTTATATATGGTTTTTTGTAAGTTTGGGTTTTGTTCATAAATGATGTGGCATTTTTATCTACGGAGTCATCGACTGTGGGAATTCATTCGCCGAAGTCTGGAGTCGGTGGTGAGAAATGTTTTCAATGAAATTATAGTAGTTATTAAAATGTAAGAGAAATTACATATTCATTTAATAAATAACTTACTTAAATTTTNTGAAAAATATTAGGAATGTGTTAAATGTTATTTATATGCGAAGTAAGGTTTATAGGAATAGTTAGGCTATAATATAGTTTTTAGTGTGTAAAAGTAGGTGTGTTTTTTTTGCTGTAAATAGTTTTTATATCGTAGATCAAAACTTGATATAATTCTATATTTATAGTATTTATATGTGTATTAAACGATTTATCAATTTGAAAATAACCTTAATTAAGTTAATATTCGTTGTTTAAGTTTCATTAGATAGGCTTTTATATATGGTTTTTTGTAAGTTTGAGTTTTGTTCATAAATGATGTGCCATTTTTATCTACGGCGTCATCGACTGTGGGAATCCATTCGTCGGAGTCTGAAATCGGTGGTGAGGAATGTTTTCAAGGAAATTACAGTGTATCATTATATTATATATTCATTTAATAAATAACGAAAATAATTAATTTTTGTTGTTTTATTTTATTTTATCTCACATACAAATTTTTTGAAAATATATATTAGGAAATATGTGCAATGATTTAACTTTTTGAGCTCCTAATCTATATTACTCAACCCTCATTAAGCCATCCACGTATGCACCCGCGTGGAATTCACTTTTTTTTGTTTTTTTTTTTGGTCTGTTCGTTTTTGGATTTATTTTTTATTATTTTTGGGTTGAGCTATATTATAATATGATAGTTTTAAGGTTCTTTAAGCCATCCGCGTAGGCAACCACGTGAGACTTGTTTTTTTTGTTTTTTTTTATTGTTTGTTTTGGATTCATTTTTAACTATTTTGGGTTTGAACTTGTTAAGGTTTAGGGTTTATACAACTATTTTGATCTTTATAACAATAAGCAAAAAAAAAACATAA
This sequence comes from Eruca vesicaria subsp. sativa, assembly GCA_932364175.1. Classification (NCBI taxonomy): domain Eukaryota; kingdom Viridiplantae; phylum Streptophyta; class Magnoliopsida; order Brassicales; family Brassicaceae; genus Eruca; species Eruca vesicaria. The sequence goes on along the minus strand of CAKOAT010421821.1, from coordinate 169,597 downwards.
TAATCTTATAAACAAAAAGCCCATATGATAATAACATAAATAAAAAAATCAAAAATACATGATAGCTGCGTGGTTTGAACCCACAATCTTGCATACTTAATTAGACACCTTATACCACTTGACTAAAGTGTATTTCATTGTTTGTGACCATCTTACCAAGACTATGTGTGTTTAAAAAATTTCTATGCATGAGAGCAGTGGGAATTGAACCCATGCCCTTGCAGACCAAACATGGGGCCTTAGACCACTTGGCTAAACTGATATTTTTTGTTTGTAGCCATTTTAAAAAAACTATCTATATTAATATAAAAATATGGGATCCACATCTGCCTATGTGGACACCTTAAGGAGCCTTTAAAGTGTATCATTATAATATAGATTCGAGTTTATGATAAATTTCCAACTTAAGAGTAATTAACAAATAAATGGATTGGTCTTATCTTTTTATATATCCCCTATATATTAATTCTGAAGCATTCATAAATACACAACCTTGGAGAGCATGCTTACGTGTCAAGCTCACAGAGTTTCTCAGCTTTAATTTTTTAACTAGATTTTGACCCGCGCTTGAAAAGCGCGGAAAATTTTTATGATTAAAAATTTATATAATTGGGTTTTGTCTTAATTTAAAGAATATTTTGATATAAAATCAGGTCACCAAAATTTGTGGCGATGATTGTTTTTCATTAGTTTTTAGTTTCAGTTTTTATTTTTAGATTTTGTTTTTTGGTTTTTAGTTTTTAAGTTTCTACTTTTCATTTTCAGTTTTTAGTTTGGGTTTTTAATTTTTAAACCCACTGAGTTAGTTTGAACTAATATTACCAACAAACAAATCTCAAATAATCCATTATCTAATTTAAAACTGAAGATTTGAAATAGTTTATTTTGTAAATAAAGAAATAAAAAAATATAACATGTGTTTTCAGCATTTGGTTTTGGATTTTATTTTTTAGATTTGGTTTTTGGTTTTGCTTTACATTTTTTTAATCAGTAAATTATTTAAGAAAAATATAACAATAAATTATTTGAAAGTTACCATTAAAATTTATCAAAACAAAGTGATTGTTATTTAAAATAAAAAAATATATTAACATGTTTTAAAGTACATGATTTAAATAAATGATTAATAATAGATAATTTTGTTTTGTTAAAAATATTAAATATCTTTTAGGTCTGAAAATAATAATTAATTTTTTGATCTTTTAAGGCGAAAAGTTTATTCAATGTTTTTGGAGTTTTTTCTTAATACGAAGCCCAAAAACCAAACTATATAATTTGTTCAAAAAACAAAAGTAAGCCCAAGACTATATTACATAAATAACCACTGGTTTAATTTAAGTATAATTAGTAGATTTCCATATTCAATATTTTGATGATATATATTCTTTTAGAACATTCCATATTTGTAGGAGAAAATATATGTTTTCGGTATACACATAGATACCTGCCGTATTTTGAAGGTAGTTTACATTAAGATCGTTTCTTTACATTAATTGTGTTGGTTTAATTTAAGTAATACGGTTCAATCAATTATATGCCTTATATTATTTGTAACATTCTAGAAAGAGTCCAAATTTAAATGACATCTTGTATCAGTAGATAAAAATAATGACTCTATTTTAATAGAGTAGACTAGATTTTGACCCGCGCAACCGCGCGGGTGTTTGTTTTCGTTTATAGTTAGTTATATAAACATTTTTTTCACTTGTAAATTGATATATATTATAGTAATCACATATTTACGATATGTATAGTAAATGTTTTTCAAACATAATAATATTATATAATACATGTTTTAATCAAATAGATTGTTTCAAATTTTCTATATTATACATGTTTTTCAAATATATGTTTGTTTCTTCTTCTATATTTTATTGTTTGTTAGATTAGTATTTCATTTTTAGATAAATTAATATAAATAGAGCTTGATTAAATATTGGTATACTTTAATTTGCAAAGATAATTTAAACTTCGAAGAATTTTTTGCTAAAAACTAAACTTATAACTTCATATATTAATATTATAAATAATTTTATTAAGGAATTTTTTTAACAATTTTTTTAAAACAATATAATTTTAAAAATTTACATTGAAATAAATTTATCTAGTATATATAGCGTGTAAATTTTGTTAGGGTATATAAATATTCCTTATTACGAATCTTTGATTTTTGTTAATATATTGTGGATGCATTTAACTGTTATTGACATATTTCCTTATAAATAATAGAAGATTCCTAAACTTATTCTATTGACATATTTTGCGTGACTAAATTGGAAGGTGTGGGGTAATTTACCTAAACTAAATTATTAAGCGTATCTTTATTATTATAGATATGATTTTTCATAAGATATAATAATGATAAGATTATTAGAAAGTTCATGTAACATAACTTTCTAGTAATAGTCCATTTTTAAGAAAATCACACATGAAGTCAAGTCATGACTTCTGTTTTAATATATACTAGATTTTGACCCGCGATTAAAAAGCGCGGAAATATTTTATGATACAAAATTTATATAATTGGGTGTTATCTTAATTTAAAGAATGTTTTGGTACAAAATTAGTTTACCAAAATTTGTGGTGATAGTTGTTTTTCATTAGGTTTTAGTTTCATATTTTATTTTTAGATTTTGTTTTAAATTTTGGTTTTTGGTTTTTAGTTTTTAAGTTTCTATTTTTGTTTTTCAGCTTTTGGTTTGGGTTTTTAATTTTTAGACCCGCTGAGTTAGTTTGAACTGATATTACCAGCAAACAAATCTCAATTAATCGAACATGTAATTTAAAACTGAAAAGATGACAAAATAATTTTCTAAAATTTTTGAAATACTTTATTTTGTAAATAAAAAAAGCAAAAAAATATAACCTGCGTTTTCAGCTTTTGATTTTGGATTTTAGTTTTTAGATTTGGTTTTTGGTTTTGCTTTACATTTTTTTAAAAATCTGTAAATTATTTAAGAAAAATAAAACAATAAAATATTTAAAAGTTACCATTAAAATTTATCAAGATAGAGTGATTGTTATTTAAAATAAAAAATATTAACATGTTTTAAAGTACATGATTAAAATAAGTGATTAATAATAGATAATTTTGTTTTGTTGAAAATATTAAATATTTTTGGGCTAAAAAATATTAATATGTTTTAAAGTACATGATTTAAATAAGTGATTAATAATAGATAATTTTGTTTTGTTGAAAATATTAAATATTTTTGGGCCTGAAAATAGTAATTGATTTTTGATTCATTAATGTGGAAAGTTTATTTAATGTTTTGGAGTTTTTCTTTAAAACTAAGCCCAAAAACCAAACAATTAAATGTCATAAAAACAAAAGTAAGCCCAAAATTCTATTCTATAAATAACTGCCGGTTTAATTTAAGTAACGCGGTTCAATCAATTATATAACTTGTATTATTTGTAACACTCTAGAAAGGGTTCAAATTTAAATGACAACTTATATCAGTAGATAAAAAGAATGACTCTATTTTAATAGAATAGAAGATGGACAAACTTTGCTAGGAATGAAATAACGTAACATTTATTTCTTGCATTTATAACTATAATATATAGACATTTTTAAGGGACCAACTCTGTTAAATATAAAACAATATATTTTATTTTTTATTTTATTTTTTCAATATATTTTATTTCCTGAAATAAAAGCTACAGAATTACCTAATAGATTAACATATATATGTAATTAATGATTATGAATAATACATATTTTGTATCCTCTCTCTTTTTTGTTTAATTTTAAATTATTAAAATAAATTAGACAATCACATTAAATATATAATAGAAAAATTAAAATTTTTCTTATAGGTTATATTTTTAATTTTAAAAAATGACCATAAATAACTAAAAATAGTAAAATCTTACATTGAAAATTATGATCAATGGTTTAACTTTGTTTTTTTCCAAAGAAGATACGAATTATCATAAATCGTACGAGTATGAAGTATCATTAGTAGATATTCATATTATAAATATGTTAATTTAAAAATTTCAGTGAGAAGGTTTGAGGTTAGTAGATACAAATTATAGTATTCGAAAGATTTGTGTAGTTTGTTTTATTTGCTCCTTTTCTGTTAATATCTTTTAGTTTGTTTAGATAATTTAACTAATTTTAAATTAGATTTATTAATAGTTTAAATATTTTGAATTTTTTGTCAACTTTTAATGTTTAAAAAATATTTTTTGGGATGATTTTAGATATTGGTTACAATCCAATCCAAACTGAATTGAGAAGATCAAATCGAATCCAATCCGATAATTAGTAAAATTCAAATAGAATTTATGAGAATAATACTTAAATCTAAAAATACGTGTCAATCAAACCAAAACCGACAAAGTCTCAAACGTCTAGAACTATGACGATTTAAGATACCAACATTTGTATTCATCATTTTATAACCGATAAATACTGTAGTATTGCAAAATGTTAAAAACCATTTAATAAATAAATATTAGTATAAAATTTTCACTCTGCGCATGCGTGCAGGTTATCATCTAGTTATATAATTATTTCTCGACTATCAAGGTCATACTTTCATTCATTTTACACTTTATAAACAAAGTTCATCTTGTTGTCAAAAAAGAAAAAGTTCATCTTTCTTCATTCTATTGTAATCATCAACTAACTTTACTTAACAAATGATTAATGAAAGCTTAAGTTATTTCTTGAGATCAAAGCCACCTTTCTTTCCAAAAAAAAAAAAAAGTTAAGCAGGCCAATCATATATATCATCCCTTTGCTTTGACACGAAGCTTCTTCTGGTTCTTCTTAAAGCAATACACATCTCTTCTTAACATCAAATTTGTCTAAAAATTTGTTTCCTTACATAAAAGATTGCATGATTTAAATTCCCAAAATACTTTTTTTTTGTTTTCTCAACATATAAAAACATGCCATAAAAGTAAGGAAATGATATCAAATCTGGAGTCTTTGATTGACCAAAATATATTTTACCCTTTTAATCTATTTTCACTAACCCCGAAACGACATCGTATTCGCAACCACTGTTTCCTCCATCTTCTGTTTAATAAAAAAAAAAACGCACTCTCTTCCATGAGCCATCTAAAGAAGCTCTGAGGAAGAAGATTAGCGACAGAAGAAAAAACACAAAGATGAAGAAGACGAAAGGAAACATCTTTCGATTCTACGCCACTCTCTTCCTCTCTCTCCTCTCCTTCTCCTTATCTCGCGCATTCTATCTCCCAGGAGTCGCTCCTCGTGATTTCCAAAAGGTAATAACTTTTTTCGTTTTTTCTCTCCGATCTCCCGTTTTCTGTTAGAAGATCGATCTAGCGTTCATGGGTGTTACTGGTATTCTAAATTAGCGTGTGATTAGATCTTCATCTGTTGGAAAGTTGTGTCCTTTTTTTTTGTCAGTGACCGTTTCTGTTGGTAGCTTAGCTTAGTGAGTGAGTCGATGAATATTTTTGAATACCAGAGATGAAAGTTGTTACCTTTTTGTGTGTATATAGAGGGTCCATGAACGTGTTGAGTGTAAGTGTATTTGACAATCTGAGATGTAGAGATCCATGTGTGTTCTGATTGATGACGATGATCATCATTCATTAGTGTTACTAATGGTTTTAGTCTCTTTTATTGTGAATCTATTAGTGAGATTTACAGATCCATGAACCATTGTTATCTCTGAGCTGATGTCATGTTGTGAAAGTTTAGGGCTTTTGTTATATTCGTCAGTCAGATTATCTGCACTTTAAGGAGTTGATTGACTTTATTTGATGTGAATATGTGATAATGCATACAAGTTTACAAATTGCGTTTCCAAATCTTTTTTTTTCAGCTTTGATTTGATGTTTGGTTTGTCACAGGGTGATCCTCTCTATGTAGAGATCCGTGTGTTTAGTCAGATCCTTTAAACCATTTTATCTCTGGGATTAAGTCACAGATATCTGCGCTTCAAGGAGTTGATTGACTTTATTTGATCTCAATAATGCGTAATTGTTTACAAATTGCGTTTCCAAATCTTGGTTTTTCAGCTCTTGATTTGTTGTTTTTTTTTTAATATGGAACAGGGTGATCCTCTTTATGTGAAAGTGAACAAATTGTCTTCTACAAAGACCCAACTTCCTTATGACTATTACTACCTGAATTACTGTAAGCCTAGTAAGATCTTGAACAATGCTGAGAATCTTGGGGAGGTTCTCAGAGGCGACCGTATTGAGAATTCCGTTTATACTGTAAGTAAATACCCATTCCTCTCGCTCTAATTGTTGTTAGACTGCTTTTTTTTCCATACAATAACCTCTTCGTAACGTGAATTTGACCTATTCGTAAATGAATTTTTTTTTTCAGTTTCAAATGCTGGAAGATCAGCCTTGCAAAGTAGGTTGCCGTGCTAAACTTGACGCTGAGTCCACAAAAAATTTCAAGGAAAAGATTGATGATGAATACAGGGCTAATATGTAAATAGCTAATATAGCATTCTTGTTCTTTTTATCTGCCTCTCTTAGAATTTTTAATCTGTTAACCTAACCAAATTTACGGTGTAGGATTCTTGATAATCTTCCAGTAGCTGTACTTAGACAAAGGAGAGATGGAAGTCAGTCAACTACTTATGAGCATGGTTTCCGTGTTGGCTTCAAAGGAAGTTATGAAGGGGTATGTCCTTAAAATTTGTTTCTGCAGTCTTGCATTTTCTTTTTATTTTCTCTCATACCAACCAAAAGTTGATTGGCTTTTGTAGAGCAAAGAGGAGAAATATTTTATCCATAATCATTTGAGCTTCCGAGTTATGTACCACAGAGATCTAGAGTCTGATTCTGCTAGAATTGTTGGATTTGAGGTCACTCCTAACAGGTATTACCTACTGGTTGTTACTTAGTTTGCCTGATGTCTGTCTCGTTTGGAATATAAAGGTATGCTTCTCAATTTGTATAAGCTAACGAGTCTTTTATCTTTTGGATAGTATCTTGCATGAGTACAAGGAGTGGGACGAAAACAATCCTCAGCTAACGACATGCAACAAGGACACAAAGAACTTAATCCAAAGCACTACTGTCCCTCAAGAGGTTGAGCAAGGAAAAGAGATTGTGTTTACATATGATGTCTCATTTAAGGTAAAGAATTTATATTTCGACTTCCTTTTTCTTTACTGTTTGGGTTGCTAAACATTTCTTCAAAATGTTGAATCTTCAGGAGAGTGAAATCAAATGGGCTTCTAGGTGGGACACATACCTCCTCATGAATGATGATCAAATCCATTGGTTTTCCATCATAAACTCACTTATGATCGTCCTGTTCCTCTCTGGAATGGTAGCCATGATTATGATGAGAACTCTATACAAGGACATCTCAAACTATAATCAGCTCGAGACTCAAGATGAGGCTCAGGAAGAGACTGGATGGAAGCTTGTACACGGTGATGTCTTCAGACCACCGGTGAACTCTGGACTGTTGTGTGTTTACGTTGGTACAGGTGTTCAGATCTTCGGAATGTCACTTGTTACAATGATGTTTGCGTTGCTGGGTTTCTTATCTCCATCCAACAGAGGAGGACTTATGACTGCCATGGTTCTCTTGTGGGTTTTCATGGGCATATTCGCTGGCTACTCCTCATCTCGCCTTCACAAAATGTTTAAAGGAAACAAGTGGAAGAGAATGACGTTGAAGACTGCATTCATGTTCCCTGGTATCCTTTTTGCCATCTTCTTTGTTCTGAATGGTCTCATCTGGGGTGAGCAGTCATCTGGAGCCATACCTTTTGGTACAATGTTTGCTCTCTTCTGCCTCTGGTTCGGCATCTCAGTCCCACTAGTCTTTGTCGGTAGCTATCTGGGATACAAGAAGCCAGCAATAGAAGACCCGGTCAAAACAAACAAGATCCCAAGGCAAGTACCAGAGCAGCCATGGTACATGAAACCGGTCTTCTCCATACTAATAGGAGGCATTCTACCGTTTGGAGCAGTCTTCATCGAGCTCTTCTTCATCCTGACATCAATATGGCTTAACCAGTTCTACTACATCTTCGGTTTCCTCTTCATAGTGTTCTTAATCTTAATAGTCACCTGTGCAGAGATCACAGTGGTGCTCTGCTACTTCCAGCTTTGCAGCGAGGACTACAACTGGTGGTGGAGAGCTTACTTAACCGCAGGCTCATCTGCTTTCTACCTCTTCCTCTACTCGATCTTTTACTTCTTCACAAAGCTGGAGATAACAAAGCTAGTCTCGGGAATGCTCTACTTCGGGTACATGATCATCATCTCTTACGCTTTCTTCGTCCTAACTGGCACAATAGGTTTCTACGCTTGCTTCTGGTTCGTGAGAAAGATCTACTCGTCGGTGAAGATTGACTAGAACACAAGAACTGATATATTTGATCTACGCCACCAGCTTTGGAGATTTTGAGGTTGTTATTGTATGTTTGGGTGATTGTAGTAGCTGTTACAAAGTAAAAGAATCAGATCAACTTTTCTATATGTACCTTTTTTTCCTTCAATACCTGCACATTTCTACAGATGTTGGCTGAGTTTAATATTACATGCCTTTTGGCGATGTTTCACCACTAATCTCCACAGGAACATTTAGCTAACACATCCTTTCCCTTCTTGGATTCGTGCGATCAGTAGCGTGGAAGTAATGCAAGGTTTTCCTGGTACTTTTGAAGCAGCTTTATGCATCATCAATGCTTTAAGTTGTTTCCATCTTCCATCGTACAATGGAACCAGGAAGAAAGCAGATGCGCCTGTGCAAAGGTTGCCACACATATTCAACTTTTCTTGTTAACTTATTTACGGTCAGTTTGAAAAAAGTATCTGTTGTAACTTGCTTTTTTTTTTTCTTCCCTGTAGAAACCATCACATATCCAAAGAGAAAACTGAAAGAAAATTTGTAAGGAAATACTAATGAACTCGAAGACAGTGAATGTTTGACAAACAAAGGAACGTAACACCAACCAACAAAGAGGTGTACATTACCATTCTCCCTGAATTAGACAATCGAAAGAGCAAATAGGAACTCTAGGACTCATGTTTTTGTAATATTCATACTCAATATCCTTGTAGCCATCGTAGTAGATTGAACATGTGCAAAGGTTACCACATGCTTTGCAACGTTCTCGACTGTTACTACTGTTGCGGATAACTCCCGCAGATTTATATATATAATGTAGCTTGAACTTGGAACCAGGCTTCATAAAAAAAGAGGATTCAAATAAGCATTGAAGGTGGATAGTGGTGCAACACTCTTCACATGTGTAGAACCATTCCTTTTGGTCTAATAATTTTTCACACACCTCGCACCAGTAGACATCATCAGCGCTGCTGCTTTTTTCTTCGCCGTAGGAAAGGGTGAGTGGATGCTTGTCGTACTTGTAGTTTATTTCATCTGGAATGGTAGCACATGGATAACACAGAGCGTATTCACATTCCGGACACTCTACATGAGACCCTGAACATCTTTTCTTGTAACGTTTACAATCTTTGTTGCTATCGAATGTTGATATAAAAACGGGATGGTCATCATGACTTTTATGGGTGAAACACTCTGGAACCGAAACACATCGAACATCTATTTGTATAAACCTTTGACAATCCTCTTTAGAGCATATGTACTTGAAACCAGTGGATGTTCTGGAACAAGTTGAACAATACGTGTAGTTTGGGAGAGATGGGACTAAGATAAGAGTGTGATTGTGCAATGCATGATCCAGCTTTTTAGGTAGACCAGCACATACCTCGTGGAGAGAGTAATCATCGCATTCCTCACAATCATAGAATTGGTTGGAGACAATAGGATATACGCACGCTTCGCATAGCTTTTCTATGTCTACAACACCATCATGTTTCTTGATCTTCAAACGATGATGTTCGTGACAAAAATGCTTTATGTAACCATCACCAAGGTTCTTGAAAGGTGCGATATCCTCTTCGCGATCGGGCTCTTCTGGTTCCCATTCGAGCTCTTTTTTATCCCAAACAGTCTTATGTGTTGCACATTTGGAATGGGCTACATACACGCAACCCTCACCATCGCAAGAATATTGCCCAAACTTGACATCAACCTTTTTGTAGCAAATCCGGCATAAGGAACTCAGAGGTGAACGGTAAGGAATATAATGGAGACGGTGTGGGTGACGCGTGATCTTGATGACTCGGGGTAAGTCGATACAACTTTGATGAACCATGTAGTTACACTGGAAACAAGCATAGCTTGGTTCCAACGCGTTCACCAACCCACAAGCATCACATGGAACTAGTAATGGCCGGGGTAAGAAGATGAGCGAGTGGTGATGACCTTTGGGGTTTTTTATAGTAAGAGGTGGAAACGATTTCACACAAGAGAGATCCAAGCAAAAGCTACATATCAAACAACGATAGAACCAATCACCTTTTAAATCACTTCCACACCAATTGCATTCGTCGAATATGATATCAGATTTGGACGGAACAATATCGACAAACTTGTACTTCCCTTCATCAGATGTGTCGGGTTCTTGTTGAAATATGTCGGGCCCGTAAGGGTTGGCGTCGGGGATGATGTTGGATATGGTTCCGGATTCAGGGTCGCGATAGAAGAGAGTGAGAGGGTGTTGGAGGTGATAAGGATGTGTAATCCTCCTGGGACGCTTATGACAACTGTTGTGGAACTCCACATCGCAGGTTTCGCAGTAGAACCTGACATAATCTTCCTGCCTCACAGTGTATTTTCCGCCGCAGGTAAAGCAGCCGAGGGGAAGGACAGATTCGCAGTCCATGGACAAGTTATGCTGAGTGAAAGCTGGATGAGACAGAAGACATCTTGGTTCATCAGACATTTTCTTTTACTGGTTTGGTTGTGATGCCTATCTTTATGTATCTCTAAGTATTTATGGTATCAATTGATTTACTCAGCTTTTCTTATGATCGCATCTTGAGAAGTGAAATAACTGTTTAAAACAAAAATTTAATTAGATTAACAAGCAGCTCCACATGCCCTTGTTTTTTGAAACACACATGCCCATGTTAATAAACAATGACCAACTTTTACTTTTTATCGGCAGTACTAGCATAAAAAGACAGTATTATAAGAGTTTCTTTGCTATTAAAATACAACCCGAATAACGACAAGTGATAGATAACAGCTGTGATCAGTAACATACAAGTGTTTATTAGTTAATTAAGAGAGTACTATAGTTTAATATACAGTATATCATTAGATTAGACCAAAGAGTTGGCAGGACTAGATCTACTTCTCTTCATTTTCTTTCACGTCTCAGTCTACTACTCTTTGGTAACAAATCTAACAATATTGATTACAAAAAAAACGCGTTACAAGGATGATCGATCTTCTAGCCATTGCTTGTACTTAAAGATTTCCAAATTTTCACTTGAGTAAAAAGAAATATAACATTGATTACATGTGTGTTTCAAAGAAAAAAAACATTGATTACATGCCTTTTGTTTCACCAATAATCTCCACAGAAACATATTCCTATGACAATTTGATTGAGTCGGTTTTATGTACCACAAGGACACTACAGATGTGGGCTGAATTTTATGTTTCTTTCCTTTAAAAACATACACTGATAAGTCTTTCTGTTTTTTGTTTTTTTTTTTTGTTTTGGGTGGAAATCATTACATATCCAAAGAGTAAACAAAGCTGAAACACAATTTAAGGACAAGACTCTCGAAGAATTTCAAACTGACAGTGACTATTTGACAAATTAACACCAACCTTGAAAGAGGTATTTAATTACCATTTCTTCAAAGTTAGATAATGCAAAGAGCAAATAGGAACTCTTGAAACATTGCGGTAGTTGTAGCGAAAGACGTTCACTTTGTGAAAATGGCTATAGCCTTCGTAGTAGATGGGCCCTGTCCAAAGGTTGCGACACATATGGCAAGGCTTTCGAGTGTTACTACTGTTTCGCATAACTTCCACAAAAACTAAAAAGGTACTTGAATATGAAACCAGGCTTCAGAAAAAGATCGGATCCAAATAAGCATTGAAGGTGGATAGTGGTGCAACATTCATCGCATGTGTAGAACCATTCCTCTGGATCTAATAATTTTTCACACACCTCGCACCAGTAGACATCATCAGCGCCGATGTTTTCGCCGTAGGAAAGGGTAAGCGGATGCTTGTCGAACTTGTAGTGTAATATCACATGGATATCACAGAGCGAATCAGGGGCGGATGTAGTCAATGAGAAGGAGGTCATCTGACCCCACTATATTTTAAAAATGATTTATTTTTGTTTAAGAAAAATTGTATTGACCCCGTTAAAAAGGAAAATTTGACCCCACAAAAATAATTAGAATACATTTAAATCAAAAATAAATTTAATTATGTAACATTATGTTTAATTTATTTGTTTAACATTTTAATTTTAACTTAAAATTTAGCATAAATGTTTTTGATCTAAATTTTAGTTACATATTTGTGTTAAATCCAAATTTTATTTGGCCCAAATAATATACCAATGTCTACTTCGTAAATATCTATAAAGGCTTTGTATGTGTATGTTTCTATAAACGTGTATATTTAGCTAGATCTCTCTAAATTTTAGGATGGTTCTGGTTTTTTTTTAATTAAAAACTAATTTTTTTTGTTATACTCTGCTCCTTTGTATATATTATTTTATGAAAAAATATTTAGGATTTATTTTCATGATGTAAATATTTTCAATAGTTAGTTTTATGTTTAGAAATAGACTAATCCTTTAATTTATAAGATAGAAAATCTCTCATGTCAGTTCATTTGAATAGAAAATTTTCTTGAATGGGCGATAGTTTTTAAAATAGAAAAGAATCGTTAAAACATTACCAAACCTTGTTATGAAATCACATCACTAATCAGTGATCATTTCTAAGTGATTGTCGTATTTATATTTTATAAAAAATATGTTAAAATATAGTGAATGAAACTGTGATAAAAAAAAGTTTTAAGTTATGAGTGATTGTAGAGTATATTTGTATTTTTTACAGTTTATAATGTTTTAGAAAAAAAAATTCCGACCCCGGTACCAAAAATTTCTGGCTCCGCCATTGGAGCGAATTCACATTCCGCACACTCTACATGAGACCCTGAACATCTTTTCTTGCAACGTTTACAATCTTTGTTGCTATTGAAGGTTGATATGAAAACGAGATGGTCATCATCATGACTTTTATGGATGAAACACTCTGGAACCGAAACGCATCTAACATCTATGAAATAGTTTGGACCCCGTTTCCCATGATATTGATTGCTTATGTACCTGAAACCAGTGGTTACTCGGAAACAAACGCGACAAGCCATGTTTAAGTACTCTTTTTGAGGAGACGGTTCTAAGATTAGAGTCTGATGGTGCAATGCGTGAAGCGTGATCCAGCTTTTTAGGTAGACCAGCACATACCTCGTAGAGAGAGTAATCACATTCCTCGCAATCATAGAATTGGTAGGAGGAAATAGGATATACATATGCTTCACATAGCTTTTCTATGTCTACAACAACACCATTGTGCTTCTTGAACTTCAAAGTACAATGAGAGTGACAAGGATGTGTAATCCTCCTAGGAAACTCACCACAACCGATGTGGAACTCCACACCGCAGGTTGTGCAGTAGAACATGACATTACCTGGATTCCACACATTATATTTTTCGTCAAGCGGAGTGGGAGAGAAGCAGTCCATGGACAAGTTATGATGAGTGAGAGCTGGGTGGGAGAGAAGACATCTCAGGTCATCATATATTTTCTTTACTGGTTTGGTTGTGATACCTATCTGTCTGTATTTCTAAGTATTTATGCTCTTCTTTCATCATCTTCATCAGTTTATTTATTTGCTCTGCTTTCCTTATGATCGCATTTTTGAGAAGTGGAATAACTGTTACAAACAAAAGTTTAATTAGATTAATAAGCAGCTCCACCTACCCATGTTATTCTACAATCTCTATAATATTATTTGAGAAGTCAGTTTCATATGTGGCGCTCTTACGTTCACTCTCACGACGGTTGATTACAATGATACCCTTAATGAATTAAAATAGTTAAAAATAATATTATTAGTTCTTTTATTTATTTTCCTTCTCAAAATTTCCAAAAAATATATGTAATAAAAAGGAAATTAGTTATAAAGTCATAAAAACAAATTTCGTACGAAAATATATGTATATATAATATGATTTCATAAAAAAAACGGAAAGTTCACAAAATAGCAATAATACATTTAAAATAGTTTTTAAATAAAATCAAAATACACTTTTAGAGTAATAAAAATAGTTTATAATTAGTATTATTGAAATTTTTTATTTATTTTTCATATATTTAGTTGACTAAATATCTTTCAGTTACAGAAAATTATCTATAAATTATATTTCACTTACATAATATTATTTTCAAATACAATCACAATTTTGTGTAGTGCTTATTTTTAAGAGATATTAAAACCTAAAAATAATTTTAACAATGAACATCGTTTGATCAAATAATTAACAATTGGTTTATGTTTTTATGTTTTTATGTTTTATGTTTTATGTTTTATGTTTTATGTTTTATGTTTTATGTTTTATGTTTTATGTTTTATGTTTTATGTTTTATGTTTTATGTTTTATGTTTTATGTTTTATGTTTTATGTTTTATGTTTTATGTTTTATGTTTTATGTTTTATGTTTTATGTTTTATGTTTTATGTTTTTATGTTTTTATGTTTTTATGTTTGTGAAACTAAATATAACCATAATCAAAATATCAAAGCAAATCTAAATTCCCAATTTTAAGATTACTTAAAATAAATTTCAGTTTACATTCAATAAATCTAAAGTATAAAGTTATTTAGAATTTATAAATATATTAATTATTGTAAATATTGATATGTGTCCATGTGATTCTAAAAATGTATCAACTACTAGCATGTAACCTTTTATTGATCATAGGATAAGTGAAAAATATTAACAAATGAAAATAAATATTAACCAACTCTTACAATTTTAGTTCTTTTGTAAAATTTATATATATGCATGAGACTTTCGAACATTATCGTTATATTAATTTACGTATTTTGGAATTAGTTTAATTCATTCTAAGCACAATATATCTTAAGTTATATATAATTTTCCTAAAATATATTTATATGTCTAAGACAACACCCACTATATGAAAATAAGTAATTAATTAAAAATTAATATATTTTAAAATATTACAGTTGAATTAAGGCAATCCAATTTATCCAAATGATAATTAAATCAACCGTAAAAACAATAAAATCGACTAAATATAACATATATAAAATTATAGTATAATTAAAGTAATATAATATTATTAATATAAATGATGCATACAAATTATAAATTAATTTAAAATTAAAACTAAATAGTAACCAATTATTATCATATATTTACTTTTAAAATATTTATATCTGTGCATGAGCACGGGAAAATCACCTAGTATAACAATGACCAACATTGTTGGGTCGGCAGTAGCATACAAACTAGCATTTCCTTTGTTATTAATAACTCTATAAATTAATCATGTTGGGAGTACGGTATTTTATTAATTTATAGAGTTATTAATGTACAGAAAAAAATTTCTTATTTAGATTATTCTATTTTAAGATATATTATTTACTAAAATAAGAAAATTATTCGATTTTAGTGTATTTTGTTTTTCTTTGAAATTTGACATTTATAGTGCTTTTTATTATATTATTTGGTGTATATTTAAAAAAATATTGAATTTATATGTGGTTTTATATAAAGTTTTACTAAATCTCATAAAAACAAGTTTTAAGAAAAATATTTGATTTTAGTGTATATATATATATATATATATTTCTTTGAAATTTGACATTTATAGTGATTTTTATTATATTGTTTGGTGTATATTAAAAAAGTTATAGAATTTATATGCGGTTTTATATATAATTTTACTAAATCTCATCAAAAAATATTAGGTGTTAAGAAAATATAAAGACAATTCTATTGTGAATATAAAACAAAATCAGTTAAAAAGAATATAAAGCAAAAATATAATGATTAGTTTGTACTTATATAAATATGTATACATATAAATTATGAATTTATAATTTTAATGATACCATATGTTTACATAAGATTTTCTAAAAATTTATTATCTTATTTTTTACCGATTTGTGTCATAATTCGAATCGGTCTAATTTGAGATTGGAAAAATTAATTAATTTATAGTGTTTATTATTTTATCGAATATTATTTTATAGAGTTTCTACAGTATTGGATTTTTTTACTAATATATATATATATATATATATGTGTGTGTGTGTGTGCGTGTTTGAAGCCCTCTACGATGTCATATAGGCAAATGAATCAGGGCACTGTTAACTTTGTTAATAATCTATATATAATAGCAAACTGAAAGTGACATCAGCTTTTTTTTATAGGAAAAAAAAATTCAATCCAATGGTCATAGTTAATTTGATTTTAAGATCTAATGAACCAAAAAAACATTTTCATATGATTGATGATGTCATCAAATATTTGACAACTTTTCATTGAAAAGTCATATACAGCCACAATCATATTTGTCATACATTTTCATAAGTTTAAATATTAATATTGACTTTTTAGAAGATAATATTTGTATGATTCTAGAGGTACGAACGTGTCGTTCCCCAAGAGCTACAAATGTGTCGTGATCCAAGAGGTACGAATGTGTCGTGACTCAAGAGGTACGAATGTGTCGTGACCCAAGAGGTGCGAACGTGTCATGACCCAAGAGGTGCGAACGTATCGGAACCAAAATGGTGCGAACGTGTTGGGACCGAAAGAGTGCGAACGTATCGGGACCGAGAGGGGGCGAACATGTCGGTATCGAAAGAGTGCGAACGTGTCGGGACCGAAAGGGTGCGAATGTGTTGGGACCGAAAGGGTGCGAACGTATGCGGACCAAAAGGGTTCGAACGTGTCGGGACCGAAAGGGTGCGAATGTGTCGGGACCAAAAGGGTGCGAATGTGTCGGGACCAAAAGGGTGCGAACGTGTCGAGACCGAAAGGGTGCGAACAGTTCGGACCAAAAGGGTGCGAACGGTTCGGGACCGAAAGGGTGCGAACCGTTCGGGACCGAAAAGGTGCGAATGGTTCAGGACCGAAAGGGTGTGAATGGTTCGGGACCGAAAAGGTGCGAACGGTTCGGGACCGAAAGGGTGTGAACGGTTCGGGACCGAAAGGGTGCGAACGGTTCCGGACCGAAATTGTGCGAATGGTTCGGCTCCGAAAGGGTGCGAATGGTTTGGCACCGAAAGGGTGCGAATAGTTCGGCACCGAAAGGGTATGAATGGTTCGGCACCGAAAGAGTGCGAATGGTTCGGCACCGAAAGGGTGCGAATGGTTCGGGATCGAAAATGTGCGAATGTACCATCACCAAAAAGGTGCGAATGTAAAGTCACCGAAAATGTGCAAATGGAACGTCACCGAAAGGGTGCGAATGTAACATCACCAAAAGAGTGAGAATGTAACGTCACCAAGAAGGTGTGAATATAAACATCACCGAAAGGGTGCGAACATAATGTTACCAAAAGTGAACGAACATAATATCATTGATACTTATGGATGCAAGTCATTAGGGTTAAGGCCGAGCCATCATGAGTGGTAAACATATTTTTCATGGTCGGGTGCTATAGACTATGGTCCATGATATGGATCGATGGCTCAAAAAAAGTGTATATGAAACAGTTTTAAGGTTCTATTGTACCTTGTAATAAGCATAAAATGTATACATTTATATGTATGGTAATGAAAGCACATAGGCAATAACATCAAAAAAAATTTTTTTTTTGAAAAATGGAAAGACATGACTCCTGATAGTAAATACTACACACCTATAGAAATGAATATACAATCGAAGGTGTATCGTGTTACACAAATTATGGAACTACTTTATAAAGTTTGTATGCCAAATTTAAATGTAAACCATTTCTAAAATTAAATATAAAAATAATCAGAAAAGGTTAATTATTTATTTGCTTCCTTTAAAAGAAAAGACACTTTTAAGGATATTTAACAAATTATAAAATATATTTTTCAAAAATACTCCACCTTTCATTTTATTTGGCATTCACAACCTTTCACATTAATTGAGATTTTTATTAAGATACACAACTTTTCATTTTATTTGGCATCACAACCTTTAGAATTAATTGAGAATTTTATTAAGATACACAGCCTTTCATTTTATTTATTAAGAAACACAACTTTTCATTTTATTTTTTTAAAGAGACACAACTTTCCATTTTATTTTGCATTTACAACATCTCACATTAATTGGCATTTTATTAAGAATTACAACTTTTTATGTTATTTGGCATTCACAATCTTCGGAATTAATTGAGATTTTTATTAAGATACACAACTTTAGAATTAATTGGTAATTTTATTAAGACACACAACCTTTCATTTTATTTATTAAGAGACACAACTTTTCATATTATTTTATTAAGAGACACAACCTTTCATTATATTTATTAAGAGAAACAACTTTCTTATTTTACATTTACAACATTTCACATTAATTGATATTTTTATTAAGAGTCACAACCTTTCATCTTGATTGACATTCACAACTTTTCGAATTAATTGGGATTTTTTATTAAGATAAACAATTTTTATTTTATTTGACATTCACAACCTTTAGAATTAATTGTGATTTTTATTAAGAGACAACCTTTCATTTTATTTATTAAGAGACACAACTTTTCATTTTATTTTGTATTTTCAACCTTTCACACTAATAGACATTTTTATTAAGAGTATCAATTTTTCTTTTTATTTGTCATTCACAACCTTTGAAATTAATCAAGATTGTTGTAATTAGTAGATTTTTATTATGAGAAGACACAACTCCTATAACTATTTTAAATATTTTTAAATTATTTTTTCGGAGACTTAATTGTTTTTATAATGAAAAGATGCAATTTTTAAACTAATATATTTCAGTTTTTTTATGAAGAGATACAACCTTTCAAAAATTGATCTTATGAGAAGACAAAACTCTTACAACCTCTTTTAAATACTTTAAAACTATTTTTTCTGAGACACAAACTTTTTTTATAATGAAAAGATGCAATTTTAAAAATAATATAAATTTTTTTTATAAAAAGACACAATTACATTTATAATAAAAAGATGCAAATTTTAAACTAATATATTTCAGTTCTTATGAAAAGATACAACCTTTCAACAATTGTTTTGTTTTTCATCTAATGGTCCAAATAAAAAATTTATGCTACTTTTAAAATAATAGATTTTTTTTAAATACACAATTATTTTTATAATGAAAAGATGCAATGTTTAAACTAATATATTTCAGTTTTTTTTTTTATGAAAAGATACAACCTTTCAACAATTGTTATTATGAGAAGACACAATACTTATAACCTCTTTTAAATACTTTTAAACTATTTTATCTTAAACATAAACTTATTTAATAATGAATAAGATGCAACTTTTAAAATAATAGATAACTTTTTATGAAACTACACAATTCTATTTATAAGAAAAAGATGTAACTTTTAAACTAATATATTTCGGTTCTTATGAAAAGATGCAACCTTTCAACAATTGTTTTTTTTGAAAATACACAAGTATTTTTATAATGAAAGATGCAACTTTTAAACTAATATATTTCAGTTTATTATGAAAATATACAATTTTTCAACCATTGTTTTGTTTTTCATGCGATTGTCCTAAGAAGTGTTTTTTAGACATAAGATACTTATGGCATTAACATATTTTTTTTCAAACAACACCTCTTTTTACATGAAAGAGTCATATTTTTTCATATTTGAAGGATTACAATCTTTGGTTATAATTGTTTTTTTTTCTTCTATTGGTCTTAATAATTTTTTATACTTAAATTAAAATTGCTATGAGCAGTTATTTTTTTCAAACAACACATCTCTTTAATCTGAAGAGTCATACTGATCCCTAATTCTTGATTTTAAAATTTTTTTTTGAAAAGTTTCAATCTGGTGGTTGTAATTGTTATGGTTCTATCTAATGGTTCTGAAAATGTATTTGGTTGAACTTTTTTTTCCTCACAACTCTTGAAAATATTCATTTTAAAACAAAACACAACTCTTGATAATCTATCAATATACCTTTTCAGATTACTATAAATAGACCATTTTACAGATGTAATTTTTTTAAGAAAATTTATGGGTTTTTTTCTAATATAAGTATGATTCTTAGTACTCTTGAATATAATGTTTGATTCATTATATAGTTCTAAACGATCTTAAAAATTTAATTCGATGTCTGCAAAAAATAAATTAATAGGTTTAGTTTCAGTGAAACTAAACTACCATATCCAAACCAATCTGGCTATAAGAAAACAACCTATTTTTGTAGTCTCTTATTATTCTTCTGATAAAGTACATTCTTTTTATGTTTCTCTAACCCAGTTTGTCTAGAGTTACTGAGTCTCATTGTTTTAAAAAATGTCGTTCTTTGCATGTTAATTACAATGCTTTAAAACATATTATATTATTTAATCTTAAAAGTTATAAACTGTTCCATCAGTTCAACAAATTTTAAAAGTTTGTCTTCTCATATATAAAAAGATAAAACAAAATGACTGCGACTTTAATATTAAAGTTTACTTAATATTATTATGCTAAATACATAGCATTTAAATTTACACATTTTGAAACACAAATTATACTTTCACTCTTCTGTTATATAAGATTATTTTTAAATTTTGATCTTCATACAAAATAATTAGTTTATTAAATGATTCAAAATGATTAATTAACAAATATAAAATTATATAAAAATAACTTAGAAAAAAAAACATTCTCCTCTCCCGCGCGTAGACGCGTGGGGTTGTTTCCTAGTAATTTTAATGTTAAAAATAGTGTTCTCATCATCTCATGCAATGAATTTAGCTCTTTAACCATATGACTGATTAAAAGAGACTTTCAATTTTCATAAAATGCAATGATTTGATTTGGTTTAGAGTGATTTGTCCACATAGCATATGACACTGATGGTTACTTACAACTTGCAAGACCCAATTGGATACATGGTATGACACAACTCATGGTGTCGTGTTACCAAGAACCTTGACTAAATTGTAAATTCAATCACAAGTCGGATACTATATGGTTTTGTTTGTATTATTTTCTCCCCTAAAATCAAGCTCTTTCACGCAATCTCCGTAGCCAACTCTTATATTTCACCATTTACTTCACGTTGTCTTCAATCATTTGAAAGCTGAAACTTGAAACAAAGTAAACGTATGTATGTGGTTATTGTACATACATTCATAGCAAACCTACATTCATACACATTGTCCCCTCTTTCACTTCATCACTTGCCTTGTGATCCATGCGAAATGGAACCTCAAATCAATGACCTTCAGATTGAATCTCAGGTCCATGAGTTGCTCGATTTTCCGGTTTGTACAAATCAGATTTCTTCTACCATCTACCAGGTATGTATACAATATCATATTAGATACTAGAATGGTAAGACACTGTAACTAACACAAAACTTATTATAAGTGCTCCAATGACTACACCCGAGAGCTCAACAATGACAAGGAAAAACCGTATAATTGTCCCTACTCTGGATCCAAGTGTACAGTCACAGGAGATATTCAATGGCTGCTTCAGCATCTAAGGAATGATCATCATGTTGAAATGCATGATGGGCGATGTTTCAGTCATCGATATGTCCATCATAATCCTAAACATCTTCATCATGCTACTTGGATGTTAACTGTACGTTAAGATTACTTAATATTGTGTTACTTTTGCTCAGCTTTGTTAATTCTCTCACCCACACAAAACGATGCAGCTTTTGGATTGTTACGATCGACAATTCTGCTTATACTTTGAAGCATTCCACCTGAAGAAGACACCCATGTACATAGCTTTCATGCAGTTCATGGGAGATGAAGAGGAAGCGACGAGTTTCAGCTACACATTGGAGATCAATGGAAATGGCAGAAAGATGACATGGCAAGGCGTGCCTAGAAGCATTCGTGACAGTCACAAGACCGTCCGTGACAGCCAAGACGGCTTGATCATCACTCGCAAGTTGGCTTTGTTCTTCTCTAGCGATAATACCAACAGCAAGGAACTGAAGTTGAAGATTTCAGGTCGTGTATGGAGAGAACATTGAAGAATACAAGTCTATTTTGTTCTGAATCCTCCTTGTAATAGTGTTATACTTAACAACAAAATAACCTCTTAATACAATAATAAATATCAGTTTTAAGAGGGGAATGTCTAGTTAAATACGTGATTATGTCTCTCACTACTTTCACAACAGAAGCTTCTTACTCTCATTCTTCTAGTTTTATGATACAGTTCGGCCATAGCTTAATGATGCGAGGTAGAGATTCTTTCCCCATTTTTCCTGCGGAACAGGAGATAAAACAATGCACAAGATCTCAGGTATATTCATGGGAAGAGAGTTTTTAAGTAATCTTGACTCTACTCACCTTGACATGAGTGCTTGGGAATTGAGAGGTACGCAATGTCTCCTGCGTCTCATCGACCAGTCTACGCCGTGGGATGCTTAAAATTAGAGCAGCTTGATCCGTTGTTGCTGCTGTTGATGTTATTCTGAATCCACCATCCCAACGCCTGTGGATGCCTTCACTTGGATACAGAAAATCCAGTTCAACAACCTGCAGAGAGAGAGATAAAGCGGTGAATTTATGAACAAAAAAGATATCACATGAAGAACCATTGAAGTCCAACCTGTTCACTGTAGCCAGAATTGCGGGACATAACAACACCCCAACGGGTTCCAGCTGTTGCCATAGAGGTTACATGGAAGCCTTCTTTCCACTTCTTGTTTATCCACTTGAATGGGAATGAATCGCTTACTTTGTACGACTGCTGTGTATACGCCGTTCCTTCAGTTACCCCATTTTAAAACAAAACATCGAATAAGCCATCAATGATTTTCATACTAAAAGAGATCTAGCCATAGCAGATTCGGAGACTAATTAAAATTCCATTTATGTATAAAGTTTTCATGAAAGCAGGAAAAGTGTATTATACCTTTTGACATGACAACTAAGGAGCTTCCATTAGCTGCACCAGCAATAGAACTTATGTAGTAATTCTTCTCCCACTGTTCCATTATCCATTCCTGAAACAAAACAAAGTTTATTCTCACATAAGAACACAGACGTAAGAATAATTAATTAACAAAAAAAACATTGGACCAACCTTATGCAAGAAGACAGGAGAGAGTTCGTAGACTTGGTTTGTGAAGCCAGTTCCAGCATCCATTATCAATGCCCATAGATTTGAACATGATGAAACACAGCTTATTAACAAACTGTCTGCAATACCTCTCTCAATATGCTGCGCCAGTCTTGTATCAGCTACATTATAATGATACCTAGTTGCACAAGTAGAGTGTTAGTCCAAGATTGAGTTCACTACACACATTGAAGCCAAGAATCAAAGCACTATTTTAACTAAGAGAAGAAGCAGTTCTAGTCAGAAACTTTGATTACCCACTGGAGGCAGTGGACAGTTCAAAAGACATAACTGATGTTATAATTAACCATGAACTTTTTTTACCTCTGCTTCATTGGTTGCCTGGCATTGTAAATCGATATCCATTGCGTTGCAGGGACTCCAAGACGGACCTTTTTCCTAGGGGCATCTTCTTCTTCTTCTCCAATGCTCAACCTACCTCGCTTCTGTCCAACTTGAAAAATTATCTACCACAAAAAAAAAAACATACACAAGACGTCAAACAACTCCAAGGTGACACTTAATAGGAAAGAAAAGCATAGATGTACAGGATGAAAACATTACCTTTTGAGCACCCTCTGTGTTTATGGGCCTTATTGCCGGGTTTTCCCCCAAGAGCTCTTGAAACAGAGATACTAACTTCCCATAGTTGGGTTCCTCGTCAAATTTCATATTTACCACAATCTCAAGAAACTGCTTGAAAGGAGCGGGGCAGAAACAACAAAGCATATCCGGCGATGTTGCCATTTTCTTTTTGCAAACGAGGAATGATTTGTTATCTCCCTAAAATTGAGCAAGATAACGGATTAGCAGAGAAAGAAGCATGCTAACAACATTTTACAAAAACAAAAAAGATAGGTTTGCAGTACCTGATATCCTTGCCACGGCAATCTACCTCGGTGAAGGAAGATCAGTGTATATGCCAATGATTCAAGATCATCCCTTCTGCTAGCTGTTCTACCTAAGTGAGCATGTGCGCTTGCGTATCTAACTGTCCCCCTAAAAATTTAAGGAGAGATGTATTCAAGAAGAGCGTAAGAGGGAATACAGAAATCAGAGTAACAGTTGGAAAGTTCTTACCTAAACATATCAGGACGTTGATCATATTCAACATGTTGTCCGTTACCACCACCTTCTCTCCACTTTGTTGCTGAAAAGTTAGTTTATAAGATGAGAAATGTAAATAAGCACCTAAAAAAAACACACAGAAAGAGAATGTGATCAACCAACCTAGTCCCAAATCAACAAGAAACAGCTTTTTCTCTTGAGATGTTGAAGGCTGGCCGAGTAAGAAATTTTCTGGCTTAACATCACCATGCACATAACTGAAATAGAAGCAGATCATCATTTATTAGGCTAACTAACAAAGATAAAACATATTAACACAAAGATGCAAAGGCTCAAACAGATATAAGAAAGAACCTTGGTCAACCAAGATAAATAAAAAGAGAAAAAAATTCAAGCACAAACCCTTTAGCATGCAACTTTTCAAGGATGGACAGTGATTCAACTGCAATGCAAGCTACCATTTCTGAGGACATTCTGTTAAGAGAAAGGGAAAAGAATCGTTAGGTCAGTCCCACTTGATTTTTCTATGTGGCATTTCCAAGAAACCAAATGAATTTTTGATATTCATATATAGAAAACTACATTAGTTATCTATTAATGAAGAGACAAGAACTCTCTAAGGATGTGTGATGAATACTCACGCTTGCCCTGAAGTATTCCATATATCCCATAAACTCGGACCAAGCATGTCCATAACCTGAGGCCAAAACAAAAACAAAAAAGATCTACAATCAATGAAACTGACCAGATAAAATTAGAAAGTAGAGAAGTGAAAGGGAGGATCCAATACCATAACATAATAGTCTCCTTGCCTCCCTTTAAAATGTACTCTAGGGACTCCATGGCTCCCACCCAAGGTGCTGCTCACAAACAAAATAAAAAAGTAGATTGCACATTTCAGCTCAGGAATTTTACAAAAATAGTAAGAAAGAAGAGAGAACCAAACACCCACTTGTACACTTGCCACTCATGTGGAGGACCATAGTTACATCCCTTGCTGGTTCGATGCTCAAACTTCAAAGCAACCTATTAAGAAAAATAGAAATGTGAAACAATGTTAATACAATTACTCTAATAACAGGATCCAACCAAGCGAGAACGGTCTAATGGTTTTGAGGGAGCTTCGGCCCCAATACGGACCCGGGTTCCAATCCCGCTGGCCACTGGAGGTAAAATTTAAAATCTGGGCTCCCCAGCGTCCGGTGACCGAGGCGTCCGGCCAATAAGTTAGACTGATACGAACACTCGCCGCTAGTCCGGATCCGGGTGCCAGGATACACCAGGTTATTCAAAAAAAAAATAACAGGATCCTAACACAGACTGAGCTACATTACCTCCAAGATGCTAGCTCCAGCACTACGTTCATTACCACCACTAATACGCCGTCCAACAAACACTTGTCCAAACCCACCTTTCCCCAGCTTCCTCTCAACCTTATACAACGGTGACCCTCCAACTTGAACCTGATAAAGAGACAGAACAACCATTAACTATACATAAAAGATCAAAAATCATAGAGAGAAAAGCTTTACCCTTTCAGGGAAAGGAGCAGTGTTTCCTTCTTCTTCCTGAGCAGCCGCCGCCTTGTTAGAGCCACCACTATCATTCCCAATCGCCATAACTTCCCTCTCCTCCTCCTCCTCCTCCTTAACTTCCTCCTTCAACTTCCTCGCAGCTAGCCTCGTCCTCGGCCTCTCTGTAACTCTGCAAGCAACTCTTTTGCTCTGTTTCTTGTCTTTATTCTGCTGATTCAGAGCTGCAGCGTCGGTAACACGGCCACGGCGGACTCCACGGCGAAGCTCCGGCATAGCTCAAGCTCCATGCAATCGAGACGGGACAGGAAGAGTCTGATCATTATAGTCCGAGCGAAACGATGGTTTGGCTCATGTCCGTTTGAGATAGAACCGGAGATTGGTTTTTTTGGTGAGGAAGGTTTTTTGATTTATTGGGGAGAGATTAGGGTTTCGCCGGAGAGGTTGGTTGCGATGAAGAAGAGAGGAAAGGGTCTGTGTGGATGATGGAGAGAGGCGTCTGGGGAAAAAAGGGCGGTATTTATCCCACGTCACAGTATTATTATACAAGTACAAAGTCTCTCTTTTGTTTTGACTAAAAAACAAGACTGTCTTTCTGACAAAATAAATAAATGAAAATGAAATAAATTGTTTTATCTTTTTTTTTTAAAGTAAACCTAGTAATTAGAGAGGGAAAAAGTGTACTAAAACAAAGGTCCGTGACATGTGATGTGATTAATGCAAACAACCGTTCACGTTTTTGTTAAGAAATCAAAATTGTGATTATTGTTCTTAATATGAATATATCTGTTTATATTATTCTGAATATTTTTTCTTTCTTCAAGACAAAAATAGCTAAAACCTGTAAATATCGTATATTCATTTTGGCAGGAAATGTATATATATTAATTCTTCTTAGATAACAATATTATATGTGTGTATTAAGGTTTTGATTAGTTAGTGACTGGGCTAATCCTTCTATTTTGTTTGATATCATAAACCCAAGTAATGTAATCAATAATTATTTGATGATTTCAAATCATTTTTACATGGAGTATAGGCTTGTGTTCCACTTATTTTGAACCAAATGGCATGTTTCATGTAGAAAGAGCTAGTTCTTTTTTTTAGATGAATACCACTACAGTATTGAAATACTAGATGATACCAGCACGTATGCGCGAAAGTTTTTTATATTAATATTTGTTCAATTTTAACATTTTGTAACACTATAATCTTTATCAATTGTTAAATAACAAATATAAATGTTCGTCTTTTAAATATATCATATGTTTGGAAGTTTGGGATTCGCCAGTTTATGTTCGATTGATTCGGATTTTTCAAAATTTTCAGTATTATGCTCTTCAGTCTCATTCGAGTTTTACTAATTAGCAGATCGGATTTGGTTTGGTTTCTTGCGGATGTGGTTTAGATCGGATTGTAACCAAAATTTGAAATCGTCCAAAATTTTTTTTTTTTTTGAAACCTCAAAATTGAAAAATAAAAATGTCAAGATATTTAAATTATTCATAAATGTAATTTAAAATTAGTTAAACTATCTAAACTAACTAAAAGATATTAAAACTAAAAAATAAAACAAACTACAAAAATATTACTAATACAATAAAATATCTAAATTACCCTAACATATAAAAAGCATTAACATAATATACTAATTTCAGATATCTTCGGACCTAGTTTGAATTTGGTTCGGTTCGGATTATAACCAAATCCTAAAGTACGAAGATCCTAAGTCTTGTTTGGATAAATTATAATGCCTTGAGTATTATGGAGTAACAAATATTGGATGAATGATTCAAAAATATAGTTTTTATATTTTAGTGACTGTATTTGAATAGGTCCGTTTCCGGAGTTTGGAAAATGTAATCTTACTGGTCATCAGGGTCGGTACTTGACCAAACTAGATGAAACATTGGTTGGACCTTAGATTTTTTGAAAAAAAAATTATTATATAATATAGGTAGGCTCCAAAAAAAAATTCTTAGGTCCCCAACTCCTTAAAATAAATATTTGGTTTCTGCAAGATAAGCTGAAGAGGATGTTTGATCTCAACTGAAGTCTTTTCACATTCTTCATGGTCCTCGCCATTGCAATCAGTGCAGCGAAAATGTGTAACTTCTTTTGTGCAATTTCCACACACAAGATGTTTATATAGTAAACCCTTATTTCATTGTTGTATACCAAAAAAAAAACTCACAAACTAGCACCATTTGGTTTTCTTATACAGATCGAAGGATAGCTATAAGCCTATATAATGAGGACCCAAAAAAAACAACACAGAGAAAGCTAGGAAACTGGTTCAAGATAGGCTACATTCGATATTACTCTGATCGGCCATGCGGGGAAGAGCTTGCAGCTCGGGGAAGACCGTTCGAACTATCAGCTCCAGTATTGCAATAGCTAGTTGCTTTATGCATATGTTTGACTGCGATCCAATAATTTATGTGTCAAGTATTAGTCAGACCAAAATGATGCATGGCTCAGCCTAATGGAAACCCTTTTACTCTGAAAGTAAATGGAGACTAACCTGAGTGAAATACAAGATGTCTCTAGGGCATGCCATGTGCAGAATTTCCTTTACAAATCTCACTAAAGTCTTTGGGGCCGTATCTGATCAAACACCAAATTGCCGGCCACTTCCAATGAGGCTACTAATTCAATATAAAAGTCAATTTGAGAGGAGCCTAAGAAACTTACCGAAAAAGAATTTCTTGATTTGAATAGCGACAGCCTCGAGTTGCTGCTCAAAGGAACTGGGTTCAACCACCTTCTCGCCACCAAGTTGGCCTGCCATTTGGAAAGTTTCTTCACTAGGGTCAGTCTGATCCAATGCCTCTTCACCGTCATCCACGCCTTTTGGCCATAAAATCTGTAGAAATTTCAAATAAGATTATCAGCAACTCAGAGAGACAGAAACAGTGAAGTTTGCAGTTGTGCCTTCTACACAAAGATCAAACATGCGGTCGGATCTAGAAGCGGATAATGATGCAGTTGACTTCCACACAAGGTTAGGGAAAAACTTAATTCTTACATCTTGAGCCCAACGTATTCCATGAGCTACTTTGTCTTCATTCCACAGACAATAGATTCCCATAAGAAGCCAGCCATCCACAGCATCTTCCATAGTGAACACAAAAAAATTCTTCGATAGCTCGAAAGCTTGCCTCCTACAGTAACACCATATCAAGATTATTCGAAAACGTCATGTTATAAACGGGACCTAGTAAAAAAAAAAAGTGGAAAGCATGATCAACAACAGATAAATACTTTGTCTCACCTTAACCAACATCCTTTATTTAGCTGAAACACTTTATCAACTAGGTTCAAAATCGGCACACTGATGACATTGGCCTGTAATAAAAAGCAGAGGATAAGTATTCCACTATAAAAATTAGAAGACGCCAAAAAGATCCATCGTGTAATGATGTCTCTTTGGTAATATGTCTCACTAAGCCAATAGATAAACGTTTTCATTACCGATGAAGACTCTCCAAAAGAATAATTCTACAGAACCAAAAACGATAATCGTTAGATCATCAATCTAAATGAAAATGGAAAGCAACAAAATTTCACATATAGTCAGATCCTTACTTTTGAGAACTCACTTAGAAAATCCCAAACTTCATGCTGTTCAGCAAAATTAGCTATAGACAAGAGATCCTGAAGACAAGAGAAAATGCCCTTATAAGAAAATGTTGATGGTGAAAATGTTGATTATAAATGTTGATAGTAAATATGTTTTTTTTTTTTAAATGTGTTTCAGAAAGAAAAAAATGTTGATGGTAAATATGTTTTAAAAAAAAAAAAAAAAAAAGTTGCTTAGGAACCAAACAATACTTGTAAATAGTTTTCCAGCTGAATACAGTGGCAATGAACAAAAGAAGTGGTTGAGGAGAATATAGGCTTGGGTAACAGTAAATTGTAGTTCGGGTTCTCTTTCAATTGGTGATGCAATTGCTCAAAATTACTGTATCTGCAGGGAAGAAAACAAATACTTTACGATCATGAGCAATGAAGTCCAATGATGCACTGATATAGTGATATGATTATATTGCTGACCTTCTCTTAATGCACCAAGTATTGTTTTCAGTATCTATCACCGCAATAGAATATATTGCAAATGATTCTGAGGACCGATTCTCAGAACAATCTGCAAGAACCTGGAGCCACAAAGACGTACGATAAAGCACACAAAATTAGAGAAATAGTGACCATAAATTAAATGAACATAATAAAATTACAAAACAGAAAATGTACGTTGTTCAAGTGCATGTCTGTCACACAAAATTAGAGCTTACCCGAAATTTAAGCTTTAGGCAATGCTGACTCTCTATATGGAGAGCCTTTCTCCTTTGAGTCGCGACCTCTGGCATCTGAGCCCAATCACTAGAGTCCTCCTGTTCAGGGTTACTTTCATCTTCTGTGGATGGTGTCGTCTTCTGCTCATTAACTTTTGTCAAATTAATGTTTTTTGCTTGATTATCGGAGGCTGACGACTTGGCATGGTTAACACTCTGTTCTTCCCGTAAAAACTGCTTAGTACATACATTGATATGCCTGGGGAAAAATGGAAACTTATTACATAAACTGTTCCTGGCTCCTAGCTAGTTTGCATTATACCCCAAATAAAATACAGTTTTATGGAAAGACAGATAGGTAAAAGATAACTTACTCAGGGGATGCAAAATCCACAAGAGGTTGAACTACCAAGCTAGTCAAGATATCTCTCGCTATTGTTCGAACAAGAGGGCACTGATATTCTTGTGGTCTGAGAAGAAGAGATAATATGCTGCTAACTATTTCCGGAAGAACCTGTTAGAAAAAAAAAAAGAAAAAAAAAGTGAACTAATTTAGGAAGGAACCTAGTTAGTTTTAGTCTGAAATATCCCTCATACCTTGTACACACTTTCTTTTGACACGAGTACAGTATAAAGCTCCCCAGAAGCCATAAGACGACCCTTCAACATTTTATCTCTTTCCCCAGATGACAATGTCTTCATTAAATCAGTACCTACAGCAGCTTGGTTTCTTCTAAAACTATCCAGATGATCACCCATCAGATCAACTATATCCCTGCACAAATTAAGCATCGATTTCATCATCCATCCAATTCTAAATAGTAACTCAAGTACGGTACCTGATTAGGCCGACAATATTTATCTTTTTTACCCTCGCCGAAATTTCACCAAGTGCATTCATGATCACTCCACGGATTAGTTCGGGGAACTCTTTATCTGGAGTGATCTTTGAGTACCATGAGTTAACGTTATCATCAATGATCTTGTCAACAAAATCATTGATCGCAACTTCCACTACAGGTGAGTATATCTTCTTCTTCCACCTTGGACTAGGAGGTGGGGTAGTGGAAAGACGAGGATCGTCAAAGGACAGCTGCTTCCTGCCGCGATAATACAAATGGCTCTGTCTTGGATCTGGCATACCTCTCGATCTGAACTCTTTCGGAGTCAAGAGAATTTGAAGACTGCAAAGAATGACAACTGCCATTGGCAAATTCATCCACATACTTGCATCTGCATCATGAGAGCACAAACATTATGTTGTTAACAACGCCGAGTAACAATATGAAACAAGAGTAAACAAATACTTCATGTATCGGACAAGGTTTCTTTTATTACAAACTGATCTTAAAGTCATTCCTAATTCAAGAGGGTAGGCGTAATTACATATCAATGAAGACTATTAATTACATAATCTCTTGTCAGAAACTAGAAAGTATGAGGAAAGGTTCGAGAGTAACAAACGGGTCAAAAAGTATGTGAGGAAGAAGATACATAAGGCCCACCGTGCGGTCCGTACTTTGGATTCCTCGATCAGATCATTTATAGTAGTCTCCATCATAGCCATCGTTGGACCAATCCAATTCTTGAGGAAGTTCGATCCAACTTTAGCTTTTTTTTTCCAAAAAAGCTAGCTGTCCCTTATGATGAAGAAACAGAGGTATGTGCGTGTGTTGCAGCAGCAGATACACAAGAAAAGTCGCTTAGAGGAAGTTGGAAACTCTGTGGGAGGGAGGCTATCTATTTATATACATTTCAGTCTTCTCGAAAGTCGTTTCAATAATGGTGCTGAATATTTATGAATCCCCCATTTGTGGAGGATATCGAATGATCAATTAATATCTTCATCCTCTAATCTTATTCTCTCTTTCTTCCTCGTCATCAATTCTACGTAAGCTTCATTACGTAAACGACATTCCGGACCAGGCGCAAAGTCCACAGTGCCGTGCGAGTGTTTCTAGAAACCTAAGGCAAGTTTTAAAAACAAGTCTGATCCCTAATTACTAGATTCTAACCGCGATTTAACAATATATCTAATTTACAAAATTAATTTATTTTTAAAAAAATTATAAGTAAAGTTTTAACCTTTTAGTTTTAGTATATTTGAAAACTCTATAATGATATTTTGTCATTATATCAAATATGAAAATTATATATTACTTTAAAAAATATATTTCAACTTCTTTGTTATAAATATTTAATAAAATCTCAGCAATTGTTTTGATTAATTGTGTGGTATATACTTATTTGATAAATATTAAATTATAAAATTTATTTTATGTCAATTTATTGAATCTATTATTTTATTTGTATTAAACGTATTCAATGTAAATTTAAACTAAGCATCGCCTCGCATTAATAAGCATATGCTCTTAAGAATAAAAGCAATTTAATTAAAATAATCTAATAAGAAAACTTTATTAGGTTTAAATGATTTTTAATGAAAATATAAATCCATTAATATAATTATATTTTATATTAAATAAAATCATTTTTCAGGATCTAAACCCGAAAAAAAATTATTTACTTTTAATTGTTTCATAAATGAATTGAAAGTTTTAGTCAAATCATTAAAAATTAGATAACAAAAAAAGTTATTAGAAATGTATGAATTTTTTTTTTTTTTTTGGATGCAAGATTAATTATTGTATTATTTGGAAACACATTTAGTAGTAGTATATGAGAGGAAGTATTAATTAATTTGGGTGAATTTATAGATGAATTTATAGAAAAATAGTTATACTTATTTTTGAATTCTTTTTATAGATGAAGTGAGTGTTTTAGCCAAATTATTGTAAATGAGAATAAAAAAGCTATTAAAAATCTATGACCTAATGTATTATATTTTTGGATACAAAATTAATTATTGTATTGTTTGGAAACATATTTAGTATACGAGATGGGGTGTTAATTAATTTGGATGATTTTAACTATATAATAGAAGGGTGTATTTAATTTAAAGTTTACAAAACAAATTGTGTCCATCAGAAAGATTTTGTTTTAATAAGAAAGATTAGTTTTTAAAAAACAGAAAAATGAAAAAAAAATGACTAGAATAGCACTAAAATTTTTTTTGTCACAAATATAGCAAATAAGAATGACCAAATAGCATTTAATGTTTTATCAAAAGAGATAAATATACACATATATTTCAATGATAAATTAATTTAGATATTAGGGTTTAGAGTTAAGGAGTGAGATTTAGGGTTTATGGTTTAGGATTTAGATTTTAGGGTTTAGGGTTTAGAATTTAGGTTTTAGGGTTTAGATTTGGGGAGTGGAGTTTTGAGGATAAGATTTCAATTTTCTAAAAATAAAATTTTAAAAAAAAATTCAAAAAACAAAATGCTATTTTAGTCATTTTAGTTTTTGAATGCTATTTTTGTGACGTAAACTTAGAAAGATGTTATTTTAGAGATTTGCCAAAAAAAAGAACCATTGTATATAAATTATATACCATTACCAACAAAAAAAAAAGAGAGATGAAAGAAATATCAGTGTGTAAGAAAACGGAATGGTGACATCTCTTATAATATTTGAGATATATTATACTATTTGAACTATGATATGTATCATTATTAGAATGATTTTTAGAATTATAAGAGAAAGAAATTGGTATCTATAACTATATACTATACTTATAATTAAATGAACTATAAAATTATTTATCAATGTACAAAATTTGTTTTTGCCTTAAATAAAATATATAGAATTATCTAAAATAAGTTAAGCATTTTTTTTTAATTTTATATTACTAAAATAAGTTAAGCAATCATATTAACAATATAGATATTATGTATACTCTAGCATTTTTGTTTAATTTTATATTACTGAAATAAGTTAAGCAATCATATTAACAATATAATAAAAATTAGATTTTTCGTATATGTTGTATCTAAATTTTTTAAAATTTTGGAAATCCCACATTGAAAACCTGGTGATCAAATGTTTAATATTTTTTTTTTGTTATAACAAGACAAAAATGATCATAAAATCATATGAATAGAAAATCTCATTTAATAGATATTCAGATTATTTAATACATAAATATTTTAATTTGAAAATTTACTTGAAGAATTATTGAGAACTTAATATTTTAATTTTAAAATTTTCATTTAATGTTTTGAAAAAATGTAAATTACTAAAATTATTAAAAGTCTCGCACTGAAATTTCTTTATCGATGATTTAAAATTTGTATTATAAAAAGATACAAATGATCAAAAAACCATATACGTAAGAAGCCTCATTAAATGGATAATCATTTTAAAATTATATTGCATATCTATTTTAATATTATTTAAGTTTAATTATATACCATATAAAATAAATAAAAATGATTGTTTAGATTTAGTTATCATAAAATAATGTAAATAAATAAGAGTAATTATTTTAATTTATGTGCTCGCGTCAATTTAGTTATATATGTAATTGTTAATAATTTTACAACTATTTAACATATATTTATTATTTTATTTCATATTAAATAAAAGAACTAAAAATCAATAACAGACTTAAATATAATTTGTAAACATGCTCATTTCTTGCAAGATTCATGTTTTAATCTAGTGGAAAGTAAACAAAACAATGACAACTAGATCATGACCCGCGGGTTTTGTTTTTACTTAAACAAATTATATATGTATTTTATATTGTTTGGTTTTTTATAGTTTTAAGTTTGTTCATATTTATTTTATGTGACTAAACAACATGATTAAAATTATTTTTTGTATTAATAGTTTACATAGGTGTATTATAGATATATGTTCGGTGAAAACATTAAGTTGGTTATCTGAATCCAAACCCGCAAAAATCTGAAAATGAACCCGTACCAAAATTTATAAATATTCAAATGGAGATGAAATTTTAATATGAAAAAACTTGAAACCTGAATAGACTCGAACCAAACTCGGATGGTTCTTGAGTGTCCACCCATAGTTTAAAGTTTAAAGTTTTTCGTACAATGAATATGGACAATGAAAGTGTAGAGTTGGTCAATTTCCTAGTATTAAATTTATAGTATTGAAATAACATTGGTTAATAGTATTTATAGTATCGATATAAGTATTAATAGATGTAGGCTAACGAATTATCTGCAAATAATCTAATCTGAAAATTTGTCTCGCGCTTTGAAAGCGCGGATCAAAATCTAATCTATACTATTAAAACTAAAGTACATTTTAAAACATCCCCTTAATATTACAAAAATATTATATCATATGCCACTGAAGAATATTCTGCAAATAAAAAGGAACATTTAAAAAAAAAAAGTAAATATTTTTGAATTGATATATTGTTACCATATCTTTCAAACCGCAAGATAAAAGGATGGGGCCCAATATTTATGTAGCTCACAAATAAATATATGATTTTCGATTTGTAAACTTGAATAATATTTTGTTCATAAAATAAGGGCATTACTTTGAAAAAAATACAAAGTCAATTAATTGGTGGGTTATTCTATCTTTTCTTAGAATACAAAGTCAATTAATTGGTGGGTTATTCTATCTTTTCTTAGATATCCCTTGCAGTTAAATTAAAATAAGTCCATAAAAATAAAATAACAGATAAACTAAAATATTAAAATCAATAATAAATTAAATAAGTTTATGATGATAGAATTACAAGAATTACAAATTAGTCATTTTAGTAGATTATTCATTTTAACAAATACAATATAATTTTTTTATTAAAAAGGCATGACGAGTATGTTACATATCGGGTTGAGAAATTTCAAATCAAAAATAATTATTACTTCATATAACGTCAAAAGAATTGAATACAATCTATCTAATGAAAACATTGAAATTAATCTTTTGTAACACCATTTAAATTAACTTTTACATAAATAAAAAACAATTTAAATCAGACTGGATTACATATCGATTATACATTGATTCAACTTGTTATTTTTTAGGTTTTAACGGTTTTGTGGGGTTTATGAGGTATTTAAATAATGGGATATTTGTTAAAATTAAAACCAGATTACATATTGGATCACCGAGTTTACCGGTTCGATCAAATACAAATCATGGGTTCATCGGGTTTATCACATGTGCGAATCGGATTATAAGCTCTGATTTTAAAATGTTATAAATACATCAAATATTTTAAAATTAATAAAACATAAAATATCGCGTTCTTTTAAAGCGCGGATCAAAATATAGTACATGTGTATTAAAGTAGCAAAAATGTTTTAATTATCATAATTCTTATTAGATAAAAAAATGCATGTGTATTAAAGCTTTGATTAGTTAGTGATTGACCATCATTCTATTTGTTTAGTATTACAAACTCGAGTAATGTTAATCACAATTATATTGATGATTTTCAGATCATTTTTTAATATGGAGTATAGGCATTAGTGCCACCTATTTTGATACAATTGGTATGTTTCATGCAGAAACAGCTATTTTTTATTTATTTCATTGTGAAATCAAACCATTACAATATTTAGTTACGCTTTATTGAAACACAATAACAACCCTCACATAAACGATCAGACATACAACAAGGCATGCAACAAACCCAAACAACAACACTCGCTTAATGCAAATGTTACAATGCAACCATAATTATATCAGTAGTGCACGACATAACAGTTGTACTCAACTGTGGCCTCACCTGTCTTGGAGTCAAACGACTTGGTCCTTACCTTGACATAACCACTAGCGAATCGGAACATTCCACTTCCCCCGACCACCGGCATTTCCCTAACCTTCGAGAATACAGTGTTTCGACCAAGAACCGAGATCGTACTCCCATTGTATTTCCCTGTACTGAAAGCAAAATTCAGCACCATCAAGAAGCCAATCTCTCCTTGGGACGCTCCGGCATAGATCCCTTGGGCATGTCCCACCACGGTCGAATTCTTTGGCTCATCTGTTGTTAAAGGGTCGTCCGTCATGGTGATCGATCCGAATAAGGAGGAGTTCGAGACCGGCTGTTGGATCATGACGGAGCTAGGGTTTCGACCCTTTGTTGAGTCATGCCAATAGAAATGGAGATGGGTGAGCTTCTCCTCTTTTTTGAAGGCCGGATGTTTTTGGTACGTAGTTCTTGCGAAGTCTCCACCATCTCCAGCGGAAGCAACTCCGGCTAGGAGGAGGATTTGTGCAGAGAGGATAATGATGAGCTTTGTCATGTTTGTGGCTATTTGCATATGTACATGAACTTTTGTTGTAATATTTGACGAGGGAGTCATGTGTGTGTTGTGTATATATAGAAGAAGGCGTGTGGCGTTCATCCGAGAAAAAAATATTGGTTTATACTATCACTGGTTGTTTGCTAGATTGAGGTGGTAATATAAGTTTGTTGGAGTGTTTGATACGTAATTTGATGATTAGCACTTGTATATAAACACTAATTTGTAATTCTGTACATTACTAGTGAGAGACACATTATAACACGTAGTCCTTGAGCTTAATATATCAATTGGACTGGTGGACACTTATGAATAATTAGACGTTAGAATCACAACAACTGCGAGATTTGTTGGATTGTTTGTGGAGTATGAAACCAGTTGATGTACGCTCCCTCGTACTGACACGACAGTTGATTCCAATAAGAGTATATTTTGACGGATGGCGACTAAGAAAATTTTAATATTTGCCAACAAACAAATCTAGGGCATTTTCGCTGGATATGATTTGATGATCCGAAAATTTTGAATATCTATAAGCCTTTTAAGTAAAGCAAATATTAAAAATTAATATTCATTAAAAATAAAGTAAATCACAAATACTAAACAATTTAGATGTGGATATCGATCTGCTCCGGATTTTATACAAATAGATGTACATCTACAATTAAATGTAACTATTTTTTGACCCGCGCGCCCACACGGATATATGTTCGATGTAATTATATATTTTTCATAGTTTTAAAAACTTTCATATTATTGTTTCATATGTTATTGAACTTTTATTTTGGTGTATCTTGTTTATTTTGTGTAGTATACATTTATAAATTATGAAGATTTATTCTTCTTTATTGTATTTTTTTCTTTGTTTTGGTAAACTAAACATAAAATGTATAATATTAGAGTATGTAGTTGAGGTTTAATAGTTTTATTAAATAAGAAAATTTAAAATTTGTGATGTATATATTTTTCTTAATACTTTTATATATCTTTAAATATAAAAACTTAGTTATATAACTAAGCTTATTCTACTAATGGAAAGATATACCAAGCTTTTTTTTTCTTTTGCCTGACTGATATGGTAATTGTTAAGATGAATGCTTAAATATAGAAATGGATAGTCGAAGGTAAGATAGTTTAGATAAATATTTAATATTTTACGTGATTTGCAAGATTATAAACAAAAAAAAAAGGATTTTGTATTTGTTATGAGGATTGCTTAAAGATAGGAAAATATTGTGTAAGGTAATTCTTTTAGGAAAACAATAAATGGTTTGTTTTGAGTTTGAATTTTAAAAATTTATTGTGAAAAAATCATATTGTTTAGGTAATTTTTTATGTTGAATAAGATGATTTCAAATAATACTGATATGACATATATTTGTATATACCTAATACTTTTGTTTCTGCAGACACAAAACTGGAATTTTGATGCGATGAATGACATAAATTAAATTTGATGTTTTATAAATGATAAACAATGGAGTGTAGGTGTAAGCAGCAATTGTAATTTAATTGTTTTGTAATGTAGAAGTTTAGTAATGAATAAATTGTTTTAGTTAATGTATAGAATGATATGGGTTAGGATGTGGTGGGATGTGGCTTAACGAAGTGGTAGAATGTGGGTTAGTAATGGTTTTGTAATTACATAGTATAATAATCAACCAAACATAACGGTATAATATGTCGGTTTAGAAAAGAAGAAAAACAATGAGTTTTATCTCAATGACACAACTTGGTAATTTTTAAGGAAAACTAAGGGTTATTTCTTTTTTGTACTTCCCCTTTAATAGTTTAGATATTTAAATGTATGATTTTCTATAATTATTATTTTAGCATATAATTTTGTTATTTATAAAATTCATATAAGGTATTAAATTAAGAAAGAAATATGAAATCATTATAACAACTACAAATTTCTAAAATTTTGTGTTTTTATCAAAAATTATGTTTCATTATAAAATATTATGAAACATATAGTCTCACTATTTTCGCTTCTGGTTTAATATCAGATAAAAAATATCTTTTAAAAACAAATATGTATATTTTTAGATTTACTTGTATTAAAGAAATTGTATAAGATATCTGTAAATATTCACAAGTATCTTAAATTTTTCCGTATATCCAGAAAATCAGATATTTGTATTTCTCTGAAGTAAAGTAAAATAGAAAATCAGATATCCGTAAGAACGAAACAAATAACAAATATCAAACATTATGATATTATTTGATATGTGCCCATCCCTAGCTTGCCCTAGCTGTAACGGGTAATTAGTAACAAAATAGATGGAAAACTAATTATTAGTAGAATTTAATGAAATATAATTAGTATTCCCTTATTTTTTAAAATGGAATCCTTTTTCAAAACTAAGCTTTTTCTTGAATAATATAGGATGATATAGAATGAATTGAAACCCAATCCATCTTTTCATTTTAACCAGTAAATATTATGAAGAATGTAAATAAATTAACCATTCACGATATTTTATTCCATAAAAACATTTCAGTTATACCTTTAATAATTGTTGAAAATTAGTTTGAAAGAAAAAAATATTTGTTGAAAAGCTATCATATACCAAACTTAAATGTAATTGAGTGTATAATACCAGAAGATTTTGGATCCAACCTCTAAACCGCAACATATATCTGATGTCTAAGATTTTACCTTATGGTAATTTTCTACTTGAGCTCTAGTGCCATATACGTTTTTACGTATCAAAATATCACCTCAATAAAAGTAATATCAAAAACTTCAAACAGACATAAATAGCCCCGTAACAATCATCCATCACTCAAACCGACATAAGTCAACAAATCAGGACCCCAAACATAGCAATTTAAAATAAAATTTATAAAAAGAGAGACAACATACAATCATCATATCGTCAATAATGCAAGACGTAACAGCTGTACTCAACAGTAGCATCTCCTGTCTTTAAATCCAACCACTTAGTCCTAGCCTCAACATAACCTCTAGCGAACCGGAACAGTCCACTTCCTCCAATCACCGGCATCTCCCTAACCTTCGTGAACACAGCGTTTCGACCAAGAATCGAGATCGTACTTCCGTTATACTTACCTGTCTTGAACGCGAAGTTCATCACCATAAGCGCAGACCCCTCGTGTTGGCCCACACCAGCGTACATCCCTTGAGCCTGGCCTACCAAAGTCGAGTTAACCGAGACCTCCGTGGTTAAACGGTTATCGATCATAGTGACCGCTCCGAAGAAGGATGAGTTTGAGAGAGGAGGTCGGAGTATGACCGAGCTAGGGTTTGAACCACTTTGGATGTCATGCCAGTAGACACGGAAGAAAGTGAGTTTCTCTTTACGGAGACCGAAGTGTTTCCGGTTAATGTTTTTTGCAAAGTATTGGCCTTTTCCGGCGGAGACAACAGCTGCGAGAAGGAGGACTAGGGAGGTGATTACGAGGATGGGGTTTGCCATTTGTGTAGACTGTGGTATGCGTTTGATGTCTCGTTGATGGTGTGTGTATTTGTATTATATAGACTATAGAGTAAATGAAGATGGCTTCTGTATATTCTAATTTATTTGCCACAAGAAAACATGGGTCAATATTTGAATTTTTATTTGCGCCATAAGTCGTATTCGCTGGGCGGATAAAAGTTAAAAGTGAAGAAAAGTCTTACATTCACTTTATTCCTATCGAACTGATCATACAATAACATTTACGATATACTCCCTGAGCTAATGGAAAATTTTAGTGTTTTCATTCTACTCCTACACTAAATGTTAATTTATCTCAACATGAAATTGTTTTGAGCAATTTGCCATAATAAATTGAATCTCTGTTTACCAACTTTATAACGTGACACTGTGGCAGTATGGTTGCTGAATATATTTTGGGTCACCGATGTGTCGACCTTTTCCTTTCGTTATAGTCTACGCCTACGCGGGGCGAGTTCATACTCCGAAGACTTTTTTATAAGGGGTTTTACCCCTCAGCTAAATCGTAAAGAAAACCATCAACTAAAGATTCAGTGAAATAAACCCTTAATTTTAGTTTTGTTAATGTCTGTAACTCTCCGTCTCAGAGTTATAGACGGATGGTGACATATATTAATAGAACTAAAGTTGAGGTTTTATTTCACTAAATTTTTAGTTGAGGGTTTTTGTTATGGTTCATCTTTAGTTGAGAGCTTTTATTAAATACGATTAAATATTTTTAAATATTAATTATCATTTATTCATTATTTAAGAATCTTAAAATTGATTTATAAACATTTAAAATAATTTATATTTTCTATATATTACTTTATCAATTTTATAACCTATTTATAAAGTTTTCTCATTTAATACTTTTTACAAATTATTATTAAGGTTCAATGATGATTTTATAAGATTAAAGATGTGATTATTTGTCATACTACAAAAACATGAGGTAAATAAATAAAACCAGAAAAGCTTATTATTTAATATAGTAAGAGTATAACATATTGGTTCAGAAATCTAAAAGAAAAAAATAATCCTACATTATTTCTTCTAAAATAGAAAAAAGAACGAATCAAATTGAAATTTTGTAAGAAGAAGAAAAAAGTCATTGCCATATTTTAAGTAATAATGTTGAATTTCTAAACTAACTAAATATACTCAACACTACCTACAATTTTATATAACTTCAAAATTTTAATTATTTGATATTTGACAGTATTAATATAAGAAAATTGTATGTGTTGCCTCCTTTATAAAGATTTATCGCTTTATTTCATAATATCAAGAAAATCATGTATTATTCCATCCTAAGAAATAGTAGACAAAAGTTTATAAAATCATCGTTAGACCATATTAATAGTTTATAAAAATATTAAAATATTTACTAAGCTTTATAATAAGTTAAAAATAATAAAGTAATATATAGAAAATTATAAATTATTTTAAATGTTTATAAATCAATTGTAAGATTCTTAAATAATAAATAAATGATAACAAATATTTAAAAATATTTAACCGTATTTAATAATAAAACCTCTTTACTAAAGATAGATCGTAATAAAAATATCAATTAAAGGTTTAATGAAACAAACCTTCAACTTTAATTATGTTAACATATGTCACCCTCCGTTTAAAATTCTGTGACGGAGGGTGATAGACATTAACGGAACTAAAGTTGAGGGTTTTGTTTCATTAAATCTTTAATTGAGGTTTATTTTATGATTCATCTTTAATTGAGGGATTTTATTACTAAAAACTCTTTTTATAATCAACCCGTGATTATAGATTTGCTGCAGGTTTGGTGGTCATTGACTCATTGTCAAAGTGTTTTGGTGTAGTTTTGGTTGGTGTCGCTCTGTCAGTTGTGAAACGTTGACATCCCTCGATACACAAATCTAAATTAATAATTATCAACTTCTTAATTTAAAAAAAGAAAAACTTAACCTAATAAAAGTATTCAACGGCATCAAAACCAAACGGTAAAAAGCCTTTTATCAAAAAAAAACGGTAAATTCCTCTTTTTATAAACTTTTTTGCATTAAATGAAAATGACATTTAACTTTGTCTTACAAAAAGCCCACAAAGTGAAATATATGTACACATCTGTCGAAGCCCAGAATCATATAAGTAAATTAGCTGCACAGCCTAGAATCACTCGATTTCTTATCCTCGGATCTTGTAGGACAGACAAGTTCGCAAACGTGAAATTACATTTAATGTCTTATGTACAAGTTCATGTTTTATGAGCTGTAATAAACAAAAAGGAACTTTGGTCCTTTTACCAACGTGGATATTATTCTGCATGCTCATTGGCTAAGAAGTGCACAAATGAGACATGTTTCCATTTTTTTTTTACCATTTCCATTTTTTTTTTACCATTTCCATTTTTGTAAACGGATCCTCAAAAATTTTAATAGGATTTGAGGATATATATTTGTAGAAGAAACTTGAAACCCTAATTTGTTTATAACTCCACACATTGGCCGCTCAGCTGATTCTGTACTTAGCTTCTTTGATCTCCTCCTCGCCTACCTATACTGGTAACTAAATGATGATGATGATGATGTCATGTTTCCCATCTTACTCCTCTGTTTTTTTTTTCTCGTTTCCATGACATCATTGCTCGTCTTTTGTCGGCAAACTTGATAGTTCTATCGGTTTGATCGATGCAAGCTCTCCTCTTCCTTCTTTTTTTTTCTTCATGCAACTCTTAGTTGTGTTTGTTTTGGTTAAAGTTGTCTCTCTCAAGACAGAGATTCTATAGGGTTCTCTGTTCCAATGTTGTCGGATTTGATCAGTTTATTGTCTTCTTGTGTGTTCTTAAGTTACTGTCACACGCTAGGTTGTTGATTTTACGTTATGTGCGAGAATTCTCTATTATATGTCTCTGATCTTTTTGTGTGTCCTGAAACTTGTACATAGCATTATTCTTGAAGGATGTCGGAAAGATTGACGAGGATTGCTATCGTGAATAGCGATCGGTGCAAGCCGAAGAAATGTCGCCAAGAGTGCAAGAAGAGCTGTCCTGTCGTCAAGACTGGTACGTTTCCTCATCTCATTCTCGGGCTAAGGCTCTTTGTAGAGGTTTTTTGTGCATAAAAATGATCTGATTGTGTGCAATCTGTAGGGAAACTTTGTATCGAGGTGACTCCTGCTTCCAAAACTGCTTTCTTGTCAGAGGAGCTGTGCATAGGATGTGGTATCTGCGTTAAGGTACTTAGTCTATATATATACTCTAACGATGAATGTGTCACCCTTACACTAAGTGAGATTTTCCTGTGTGAAATCACAGAAATGCCCTTTTGAAGCTATTCAGATTATCAACCTCCCAAAGGACTTGGAGAAAGATACAATCCACCGTTATAATTCCAATGGTTTTAAACTACACAGGTTTGCTAATGCCTTGTGGAATCTGTTTGATCATTTGTCTTTAGTGCTCTAAAATATGTATCTTGATTTTGTAGGCTTCCAGTGCCAAGGCCTGGGCAAGTCCTAGGTTTGGTTGGAACAAATGGTATTGGTAAATCTACTGCTCTCCAAATCTTGGCTGGAAAAATCAAACCAAACCTTGGCAGATACAATGTAAATAACGCATCTCCTTCTGTGTTTCTCCTTGTGCATAGAACATGTCTGTTATATTATATAACTGTTACATATTCTGTTTGGGCAGAATCCTCCTGACTGGCATGAAATTTTGGCTCACTTCCGTGGATCAGAACTTCAAAGCTACTTCATCCGACTTAGAGAAGAGAAACTAAAGGTATAGTAGACAGTAGAAGCCAACCAGGCCATTTATTGATGAAACATTTGCCTTGACCTCTGAATTTAAAAGAGTTATTATACATAAGTCGCATAGCCTTCAAATTGTCAAAAAATTAATAAAAGATTAACCAAAAAATGTT
The DNA here is from genome assembly GCA_932364175.1 of Eruca vesicaria subsp. sativa. NCBI lineage: Eukaryota > Viridiplantae > Streptophyta > Magnoliopsida > Brassicales > Brassicaceae > Eruca > Eruca vesicaria. The sequence continues at coordinate 125,027 of CAKOAT010421821.1, read as the reverse complement.
TATGACCTTATAAATCTTAGATAATAATTGTTTCTAAGAAAGCAGTCCATTAATGAGTTTGATGCCTCCCCTTTTTGTGCAGACCGCTATGAAGCCACAACATGTGGATGCTATAAAAAAGGTTGCTAAAGGTACGCTTGGGACAGTCCTTGAGAATATGGACGAAAGAGGAATGATGTCTGAGATGTGTGATGCTATGGACTTGAACCACCTCTTGGACCGTGAAGCAACACAAGTATCTGGTGGAGAGCTACAACGTTTTGCTATTGCTGCAGTGTGTCTCAAGAAGGCAGACATATATGTGTTTGATGAACCTTCTAATTTCCTAGATGTGAGGCAAAGACTCAAAGCTGCTGAAGTTATACGTTCCCTCCTCAGACATGACAAGTTTGGTTCTATCATCTCTTCTTAAATGATTCTCTCTTTGGTTCCTGAATACAACACGATGCTTACATGATGTTTTTCTTTGCAGCTACGTGATTGTGGTGGAGCATGACCTCAGTGTACTTGATTACTTGTCGGACTTTGTTTGTTGTTTGTATGGAAAGCCGACAGCTTATGGTGTCGTGACTCTCCCCTTCTCTGTCCGAGAAGGTATCAATGTGTTCTTAGCCGGTTTTGTCCCCACAGAAAACTTGCGTTTCAGAGATGAGTCTTTGACCTTTAAGGTGAGACTTTACTAATATGGGTTCTTGTCAAGAGAGTTTATGACTGATATTGTTTTTTTCAAGGTTTCTGATACACCACAAGAGAGCGAAGGGGAAGTTAAGTCTTATGCAAGATACAAGTACCCTAACATGAGTAAGAAACTTGGAGATTTCAAGCTGGATGTAATGGAAGGAGAGTTCACAGACTCTCAGATTATTGTAATGCTTGGAGAGAACGGTACCGGGAAAACAACATTCATCAGGATGCTGGTAAAGTTTCTCTGTTCCTTGTGGGTTTAGACTCTGAAGGATGTAACATGTATAATGTATTACTAATGCAGGCAGGTGCGTTCTCAAGTGAGGACGGTGTAGAATCAGACATGCCAGAGTTTAACGTATCTTACAAACCACAAGGAAACGATTCAAAGCGTGAGTGTTCAGTGAGAGAGCTCCTACATGATAGGATACGTGATGCATACACGCATCCTCAGTTTATGTCGGATGTAATGAAACCGCTTCAGATTGAAGAGCTGATGGATCAAGCGATAAACAAACTTTCCGGTGGAGAGAGGCAGAGGGTTGCCATCACTTTATGTCTAGGTAAGCCTGCAGATATCTATCTTCTTGATGAGCCAAGTGCGCATCTAGACTCAGAGCAAAGGATCAGAGCTTCTAAAGTCATAAAACGGTTCATCCTACACACAAAGAAAACCGCTTTTGTTGTTGAGCATGACTTTATGATGGCGACCTATCTTGCGGATAAAGTCATTGTGTATGAAGGACAACCTGGTGTCAAGTGTACTGCTCATTCTCCACAGTCACTCAGCAGCGGAATGAACCTTTTCTTATCGGTAAAACGAAAGCTATTTATGTTTATTATATAGATTAATCCTTTACAGAATTGAAATAACTTGTTAGTTTTTTTTTTGCAGCACCTGAACATCACATTCAGACGAGATCCAACTAACTTTAGGCCAAGGATCAACAAGTTAGATTCCACCAAGGACAGAGAGCAAAAGCTTGCAGGATCATACTACTTCTTAGATGATTGATTGATGGACTAAAGAGAGAGTCCGAGGGAGCTTATGCATATATGATGCATCTCCAAAAGACACTCTATAACTTCAAATATGAAATTTCTGGTTCTCCAAAAAGGAACTCTAAAACTTCAAATTTGAAGTTTTGAGTAGTGAAACTTCAAATATAGAGTGTCACTATTCAAAACTTCAAATTGAAGTTTCATATTTTTCTTTGTATTTTGGTCCTTACAATTATACATTATATTTATAAGTCTTATATATTTTATGTTTTTATCATTCTAACCCTTGAAAATTCATATCTCGTTGATATTTCAAGTTTTTTTTATAAATTTAAATTTTACACATTGTTTTCACAAAAAATAAGATAAGATTAAAAATAGTTAAAATTAGAACTAGACAACAACAATATTACAAAACTTAAGGTGATATTTTATTTATAGTTTAACATTTAATTATATATTTCTATTAATAATTCATATTTTAGTGTAATATTTTATCATTTAATATTGCTGTAATATTTTTATATATGTGCTAGTTATTTATAAAAGTTCTATGAATTTAAACTAGTTATGACAAATATAAGGACCATAGTATAAAATACAAATAGTTTTAAAGTTAAAGTTAAATTTGAAGTTTTGTTTTTGGAGTATAACACCTACAAACTTCAAATATAGAGTTTTGTATACTCTAAAATAGAGTGTTTTTTTGGAGATGCTCTAAGGTGGTTTTATCTTGGGATGTGCAAGTCCCTTTGGTTCTGTTTGCTTTGATCCTAGTTAATTCATACTGAATGTAGTGTAACCGGTTTGACAATGTTGGTTTCCGGTTAGCATGATATCTTTCGGTATTTCATTAGACATTTATTGGAAAATTATGTGACATTAACCTGTTTCTGTTAGTATGAAACTTTGTTACTCTTTTCCAAAGTATGTGACATTTATTCTGCTAGTGTAACCTTTGATTCTGTTTGCTTTAATTCTGGTCCATTCATACCGGATGTAGTGTAACCGGTTTGATAGTGCTGGCGTCCGGATAGCATGAAATCATTCGTCTGCCAATGCCATAGACAATTACAGTATTTGAAAACTATATACTCCCTCCGTTTCATTTTAATTGTCATTCTACGTTTTTGTACACAAATAGAAACATTTAGTTTTACATATTTTCAAGAAAAAAACACAATTAGCTATACACCTAACCACTTTTCAACCAATAGAAAAATATAATATCATATAAAACTAATAAATTTTGTCTCGAAACTCGAAAATGATTCTTATTTTAAAACGAATTTTTTTCTCCAGAATGACAATTAATTCGAAACGGAGGGAGTAGCAGTTATCTTTTACTGGCATTATAAAACATATGGGATGATTGGTTCTATTGTAGATATAGAAATACAGCTGTAGGATTTTAGTGTGTCACTTTTATTGTTGTAGTTGTATGTTATTTTGCTGTAAAAAAATTTATATTTTGTAAAGAACTTTAGTGATTGCTTTAGGAAAAAATAAATAAAACATGAACAAACAAAAAAAAATGGATGTGTAAGACTTTAAGCCTTTAACTTACATCATGATTGGTTAAAATTAATGCTTTAAAAATAAAGCTAAAATCCTAAATTAAAACCAACCAAATTAATCAACTCCATTGTTTCTTCAAAATTTTATGAATAGTAGTGAAAAGGAAAGAGACTGAACTTTGTACTATCCAATTCCATGGTTCAACCTCAAGTTCAAGATCATAGGCAAGATCAATTCCGTTGAGAGGAGCTATATTCACCATATAAGTATATAACGTAGGTACAAGAGACTACTATACTATGTATATGTTGATGAATATTCAGTTTTTTTTCTTAACTTCTTGCAGGAGAAGTGGATAACCCTCAGAAGACGTTGGCCCTACTTGTCGCGGTGATCTTCACTTGTGTAGCTTACCTGATCCCTCTTTTCGCGGTCACTGGTGCTGTCTCGGTGGACCAGAGCAGATGGGAAACAGGGTTTCACGCAGAAGCAGCTGAGATGATTGCAGGAACATGGCTTAAGATATTGATTGAGATTGGCGCTGTTTTATCAAGTATAGGACTCTTTGAAGCTCGGTTAAGCAGTGGTGCTTATCAGCTAGAGGGTATGGCGGAGCTAGGGTTCTTACCTAAGTTCTTTGGTGTAAGATCTACATGGTTCAACACTCCTTCGGTTGGGATTCTTCTCTCAGCTCTCATGTCTCTCGGATTGCCTTACATGAACTTCACTGACATCATCTCCTCGGCTAACTTCTTGTACACGTTAGGGATGTACCTTGAGTTTGCGTCTTTCCTTTGGTTAAGAAAGAAACTACCTGAGCCAAAGAGACCTTACCGTGTCACGCTGGACATACCAGGGCTGGTGATTATGTGCTTGGTTCCTTCAGCGTTTCTCATGTTGATCATTGTGTTTGATACTAAGATTGTGTACCTACTTTGCGGTTTAATGACCATAGGAGCAGTAGGTTGGTACTTCTTGATCATTTACTTCAGGGACAAGAAGATCTTTGAGTTTAACCAAGATGTTGATTATCTTGATGATGTTAAATGAGAACAACGTCCAAAACTTGAAGAAGATCATGACCCATGATAAGAACTAAACAGAGTATTTTCTTGTCAAGCAAGGCTCTGAGTTGACAAAGCTACTAATTAGGGTTTTAAGCTGTTGCTTATGTAACACGTAAGTCTCTGATAAAAGAGAAACTGTATTGATTAATGATAGTTAATAACAACACATTAATACTGAACAGAGTCTCAAGAAGACATCATATAACTCTCAGACACAAACAAAAAGAATGAATTAAAACAAGAACTTAAAAAAATCTTTTTAGGTCAGATTGTGATCATATCTTGGCGTAATCAACAGTTTTCTTGCCATCATGTGCCTTCCTGAAGAAATATCTGACGTAGTCAGAGTACACAACGTCTCTATAAACCGGTTCCTCTCCATTTGCGACCAACTCAGGAAGAGGACCAATCACGGACTCTGGTCTTGGATTCACAAAGATAGGAACCGAGATTCTGTTGTTGTTACCGTTAGCCAAGACACGGTGCTCCACGCTCTTGTACCGACCATTGCTCAAGATCTGCATGGCGTCTCCGATATTGATCACCAAAGATCCGGGAACTGGGGGCACGTGAACCCAGTTCCCTGACGTTAGAGAACGCACATGGAGGCCACCGATCTGGTCTTGTAAGAGAATGGTGAGGGAAGAGACGTCTGAGTGGCGACCAACGCCAACTGTTAGGTCAGGGTTAGGACAGATCGGGTAGTAGTTAAGGTTGATTCGAATGGAACCCATGAAGAGTGACTCTTTTGTCTCGTCTAGCTCTTGCACATTGAGATTCTTCCCCAAATACTCTAGAAGCTTCCTCACCATTGTCTTGGACTTGTTCATGTAGTCCAGAGCTTCGTTCCTAAAATAAAAATCAAGAATTAAATATATGAATCTAGGCCTAAGCAAAAAAAAAAAAACTTGAACATATCGAGATCCAAACCGAATTCGAAATGGAAAAATCAAACTACAAAAATATCTGAACTGATATAAAATATACATGAAGCTGAAGTATTATTAAGGAACCCAATTTGATAACGGGAAAATCCTGAAAATTCGAATAACACCTAAAATATGATCCGAATATCGAAATTAATCTAAGATATGTATTTGAATTCTAAATATGTACTTAATATATTAATAATATCAAGACCTAAATAAGTATTTGAAATATTCAAATTACTATTTATTTTGATACAATATCTATAAATACTCGCATCCAAATGTATTATTATCCAAATATGAAATGAGTTCAGATCCATAGTGAGTGACAAAATTAAAAAAAAAATTACTCTAACCCAAAATATTATTAACTAAAGCCTGTTTGAAATATATAAAATTCAAATGAAGCTTAGGAAATTGGACTCCAAATCCGAAAAATCTGATCCGAACCCGAACGAGCACTCAGACGTATATGAAGAAGTAAAAATAGAGAAATATTTGACTATTGAACTCACCTGCAAACATCAGGCCAGTACTGTTCAGCTTCATCTTCAGAGACAAAGAAGAGACTGAGATAATCTTTCCACTCAAGCGCTTTCTCTGCACGAGGACTAAAACTCGTCCCGAACCTAACATTCCTCGACAACGAATTCTCCTTTGTGTATTTACTTTTCTCCTCAACAAGAAGATTAAAGAACCTGTGAGTCGCAGCCTTCATGTTATCAAGAACTTCAGAAGGAACTCCATGGTTGATCAGTTGAAAGAAACCCCATCTCTCAGCAGCGTCACATATCGCTTCAGCGACTCTGTTCTCGTCGGGATCCGACATGTCGATGATGGGAATGGCCTCGTCTGTTTGGTTCACGGACTTGTTGATGAGACGTTCTTCCAATGGTTGAATGTATTGATATGGAAGAGCTTTGATTCCTCTTTCTGACAAACCCTTTACGCCATTGCCTTTGTTAACCACGAACTCGGTTACTTCAGTTTGGTCTGCGAATAGGGCGTTGGAGAGTGTTGGAGCCATATGGTTTAAAAATTGAAATAAAGATTGTTGCTATTTTTCTTGTTTAGGGTTTGGATTGTGTTGTGAAGTTTAGTTGCAGAGAGGAGAAAGTATTTAACAGAGAAGAGAAGGAGCAATCAGCATATGTGAGCTAACAACAACCTGTACATGGCTCTCACCATGCTTCTTCTTCTGTTTTACTTTTTTCCCGCGTTATTTCTTTTATTTAAAAAAAAAATTCCATTCGTATAAAACGGATAATATTTTTTAACTGAATAAATTAATAACATTTCAAAATTTAGTCTGTACATATGGATATTTAAAGTAAAACTAATATTATTAGTTGACTAAATTAAATTAATAATATTTCTAAATTTTAGTCAATATATTTGGATATGGCGAGTTTCCGAAAGTTGTGTGTTTCTGTTAAGTATAGACTCTTAGAGAATTACTTTAACAAAATTTCAAGTATAGAACATTAATTTTGACAGAGAAAAAAATAATAACTCGTCATTTCATTATAAAATATTTTTAAAAATGCAGATTCTTGTGGTAATATTAGCTATGTAAGTAGTGTTATTCTTTTTTTTTTAAGTAATGTTATTCATGACTCAGTGAGAAAATTTCAAAGGTCCATGGATTTGATTTGTTGGATTGAATTGGATTGGTAGGTCACTTACTAATACTAGTAATGAATAAAATATTTTAGTAATCCAAAAAAGTCATACATACGTTTAATAGTTTTAGTTAGTACCTTCGTAATCATGATAAACTGTAAAATCAAATGTCATATATACGTGGACGTCGCATGTAAGATTTATATCTAACTTCTTCTATATCAACGACTATAAATAGTTTAAAGTTTAATGTTCGTTTTCAAGTTTTTGGAGGTGGTATGTATAACAAAGTCAACCCCTAACAATCTATATCCGTTGACATTGCCGCCGTAAGAAGAAAAAAAAAGGGAAAGAACCAATCACATAACCAGAAACTATGGTAATAAAATTGTGGTAGAATAAATTAAGTAAACTTTAATTTCATTTGGTAGGTAGAGACTGGAGAAGCATGGAACTAGGCATGGTTCTTGTTGTGCCAAGCAATCCAACATTAATAGAACTATTCAAAGCCCAAACCTGGTACCACCAGAGGCAGAGAGGGACAGAGGGTCCGTGTCAGAAAATTTCTCTCTCCGACAAAGTTGTCGTTTCACGCTCGTTTCTATAGGGTTTCGTGAGATGTGCAGCCTAGGGTTTTGAATCTCCACAGAGTTTCCTGAAAATCAAGCTCGACATGGTAAAACTGAAGAACAGTTTTAAAAATATCTTGCTCGTACGGGAAAAAACTAGAAGAGAATCTTGAGTGTATCATAGGCTTTTGCCAAAACCAAAAAATAAAGTGTATAAAACTGAAAAATACTGTAGAAATTTCATAGAATAGATCTAAAAAATTTTTTGTTAAGAATATAGATTTTAAAAATAAAATAACTAAAAAACAGAAACGAGGATTGAGGTTTTGGATAGGATTTCAAACTTTAAAAAATAAAAATTTAAATTTAAATTTTTAAAATAAAATGTTATTTTGGTTATTTTGGTTTTGAGATTTATTTTTATGATAAAACCTTTAAAAAGTCTATTTGAGATAATTGCCTGAAAAAGAGTAAACACTTTTTTTTAAACTACAATTTCTTGTTAAACAAGAAACCAAATAAACAAATGAAATGCTGCTCTGTTACATTATAAGGGAAGAGGAAAAAGAATACAAAAGAATTTCTAAGTCATCATCTTCTCTATTCACACAAAAAGAATAGATCAGATCAGAAATAACTTTCCATCACTTATAATTGTGTGATGTCTGCAGGTAATGACATTCCTCGCCATAACGGTGACATATGAGGCATTTGCGTTCGAGAGGAGGAGGAGAAGTAGAGTCTTGAAACAAAAGCACTTCTCGGAGACAAGTTGACTTGTTCCAGTGCATGAAACTGAAGCTCTGATGGGTAATCTCTTACACAGCCAATCCTTGGTCCTGCACCTGTTGTCCATTTACATGATAGTTGTTTCCCAAGTTGGAAAGATTTAGTTCCCTTCTTTGAGTTTATTCTTTTTAGGATTGATTCTTCTGGAATCTTAACTACTTCACTCTCCTTGGTTTCTTCTTCAACTCCTCCTCCCCTGTTTGAGCTTTGCTCTGAAGGCATTGATTCTTGTTCTAAGTCAAATGTACTAGAAGACTCCATCATTATTGGTGTTTTGATATTAGCCATCACTGTTGTTGTTTCTTCCTCTCTTGGATCAGCCATCACTGTCTTCTCAGCCTCCAAATCCTCTTCCAGAGAATGGTTTCTCATATGAGTGCTTCTCTGTTTGTAAATAGAGAACTCATCTTCATCTGTAGGACTCATCTGAAACACACAAAAGAAAACACTTATAAGAACATAACCATCACAAACTCAAGATCTAAACAAACAATCAAATCTCTTTCTCTTACCTTTACATCAGTGATGTCAACATTGTTCTCTCCAAGGAAAGAGAGAAAGTCCAAGAAGTTCTCTTCAGTAGGTTGGTAATGTCCACTATGTGGCCAAACAGCCTTAAGAACACCATTCTCAACAACTAATCTTCCTGCAGCAACAGTAGCTCCTCCAGCTAAGAAGCTTGAATGTTGAAACGTTCCCTTCTTCTTCTTCCCAATGTACAACACTTTAGATGTGCTGAGCACAAAGATCCACTTGGAATCACTATCTTCCATTGAAGAAGTTTGAAGCATTTCTCCACTGTTCTTGTAGAAGAACTTTCCTTCTTCCACAACAACCTCATAAGCTTTCCTTTCCATCTACACAAACACATAAACATGACAACAATAAAAAAGTAAGTTTCTACTTTTTATCGGTAAGGTTGCTTGTTGAGCAGGTAAAGGAAATAAATACTAACCGGACCAAGGTACTTGATACACTGTTGCTGAAGTTTCAAACGAGTACACTTCTCCACAAGATTTACTTCTTTCCCCTCTCCAATATCAAGCCTGAAACATTTCATCCAAACACACATATGTAAGTTTAGTTTTCCTGATTTGGCTCAAATCTTTTGACAGGAATGGTGAGAAGTTATTACCAGTAGAAGAAAGGTTCTCTACTCTGACATTGAAGCCACTTGTTGTAGTAAAAGTGCAGGTTGTGTCCATACCGATGTCTCGGGTCAATCTGTTGCATAAAACCAAGATCAGATTAAGTAACAATCCAAAAAGTGGTAGTAAAACAAAACTGAAGAGATTAGTCTGTCTACAACTTACAGCTTCAAGCCAGTGTTGAAGAGCAAGCTTTTGTGCCTTTTCATTCTTTGACAAACCTTTACCAACCTTAGCAGCTCTAGTCCTAGCCCTAGTCCACCTTGAAACTGCGGTTTCGTGTTTCTCAATCTCAAAGAATGATATAGAACTTCTCTTCAGCTCAGCAAAATCCAAAAGTTTCCACCTGCGATGGAAACAGAACAGTACACACAACATTAGATCACCACCACACAACACAAGATTATCTTCTTGAGATTTGAGATCAAAAACACGAACCAGCTTTGCTCCACAAGCACTGCACAATCAGCGAGCTTTCGCCTAGTACGGAAGCTTTTGTAAACTTTCTGTAACTTAATAGCAGCTTCATGCTTGGGGTTACTCGGATCAAGAACTGAGATGGCATTGTCTAACTCAAATCCATTCTCTTTGGTGTGATCTTCTTTCAAGACAGACCTGTTAAGAGAGATCATTCTCTCTAGCTGCATCCCTTTGAAGCTAACAGATTTCTCAACAACCATTTTACCACCAGATCCCACAGATTTCAAGATCGTGGGCTCTAGAGTTTTGTCGTTAAAGTTGACAGATCTCTTTGGAGTTTTGCACTCGTCATCATCACCTAAGCTTATGGACTTAACCGTGATGGAGTCTAGAGCAGCCTCCACGTCTTCTTGCTCGGCGAAGGGACATGAGAATGATACACCCATTCAAGAGATCCCAATGATAACCTGAAGAAAACGTCAAGAATCTATTATGTCTGACTCATATATATGTATATAAATATATAAACAGAGCTGTAAGTGAATTTTCACACAACTTATTAATAGATTCAGAACCTCTCGGATCTGGAAGACAGAGAAACCCAACTGAGAAGTTGAAGAAAAGACAATACAGAGAAGATTTGGATGTAGTCAAGAAGATTAAGTACCTCGAATATACGGTCGGCACTTGAAAAAAAGGTCGTTTAAGGAATCTTGAAACTTTCTTTTAACTCTTCTTGAATCTTCTTTAGAATCTGTTATTTGTAAGGTTTCTTTGTTCTTGTTTTTTTATTTTTTCTTGAGAGAGAGTGAGAAGGAGAAGATGAAGCTCACAAATCGCAAGTTACAAACTCTTCAGCGCTGGAGACTTTATATATATAATAAATAACATGAGAAGCTCCAGAGCGACAAGACAGGATAGAGATAGAGAGATTTAGAGAGAGAAAGGAAGCGGCGATATTTCCAACCACGTGTTTGTCAGAATATTCATACTAGGTCAAAGGTTCAACTCAGATTTTACTTTATTACTCACTTCTATTATCCAAAAATTTTAAAAAATATTTAAAGGTTATCAAATGTTATTATAACTTTACTAACTTCACTATTTTATAGTGATCAGGTAGTTGCATACGTGAAAATTTTATTAGGTGAATACTAGTTATTGATTTTTTTTTCAATTATATAAATGTTTATCGATTTTTAAAGTAGCATACGATGGTTTTTTCAATCAACTGCGATTTAACGAAGTTTCCTTCTTCCTTTCGTGGCGACCCACAGAATACTACTGTATTAAATTAATAGTTTTTTGGTGGGTTTTTTTTTTCTGGCTTAAAGTTTTTTTGGTGGGTTAACAAGAACAAAAAAGGGAATTAAATAAGCATACAGTTGTTATAACTTTTTTTTTGACTAATACATTGTTATAATACATATGTTTTTAATCCTAATGTAATGAGGCAATGGAATATTTCTTTGCATCTAGCGGACACTTAAATGCGTAACTTATATATGTCCCTTTAAAATATTAATTCGAAGTTTGTTTCATCGTCGTTGAGATGTAACATGCATATGGTTTAGTTGTTACTAGTTATTCCTAGTTATATAACATGATAACAAAGTAAAAGAAAATGGGATTTAAATTTAATTTTTGTAAACAACAACAAACAAAAATATACCAAAAACTAACAACAACAAACAAAAATAAGTGATTTAAATAATATTTAAGAGGCGAGTACCAGAATACATGCATATGTACACTTTCTCTTGACAATTAAGTTGATAGCGACTACTTGTCTGCTTATATGTCCCTCTAACAAACTCAACATATCTAAACTTTTTAATCGAATGCACCTTTATTCAGCAACAAGTTTAGTCAAATGGTACGTCATTTCGTATTTTTTTGGTCGAAAACGTCATTTCGTATTTTATATTAACCCCAATATACAAATACACAATCGACCACTAATAAACAGATATTAACCAAAAACGTGTACATTAGTTACACCGGTGATTACAAATATTCCTAATAGATGTATTTTTTGGTTAATTGGCATAAGTTAACCAAAAGTGAAAGGTCGCCAAGGTAGATAAAAATTTAACAGTTTTTAGAGAAATCATGATTTACTGGTTTTCACAAATATATATTGCTATAATTAATCAAACAATTCTTTTTTTGATCAAAATCAAATAATTCTTAATGTTTATAAGCAATAGGAAAACTAAAACTTGTAGGCATTCTTATATAATTTAAAATATTACACATGTACTACAAAACTGATACGGTGAAGCAAAAAGTGAGTTTGAACAAGAGGCCATATATACGCGTAACTTTACACATCATACGTACGTAGTGAGATACGTATATACTATTATATCATACATGATACATGGATAAAGTGAGACACGTAAAGAAAAAGATACGTTTTAGAGAAAATAATCATGGCTTTCTTCTCACTGAACCAAATAAATGTATAAAAAAATTATATACAAGTGAATTGATGTGATAAAGCACATAAAATAATCGCTTCAGCATAACTGATTAAATACACATTAAATTCGTATATATTAATACTAAAGTATTAACCTAAAAGTACGTTACTAATTAATTTGTCCCCAAGAGAGAAAAATAATAGCAATATTATGTTAAACATCGGTAGAAACGTAGCATAAAGCCACCGTGCTCCGTGCACATGCGCGTTTGGGATATGCCAAATAAATTATTCCAAAAGTAATCTCTATACACTCTTTTTGCGTAATGTAGTATGTACTAATGACATTACGGGTTTGATTAATAATGCAAGTTTGATGAGAATACAAAAAACACTCAGTGGTTGAAGCGTTGTTTTTGGTTTGTGAAACATGATATGATTATGAATTGCTTAAGAAATCAGACAATTTACATCTACTTTTCACCAACATATACGGTTGATAAGAAAATTTTCAATGGCTTCAAACAACCAAATATAAAAGTGTAACTTACAAAACCTACGTGTTTATTATGGTTTTTGACCAGCTTATTATGCCCATGTTTGTTAATTTTTATTATGGATCATAGCACTTAAATAATCCGATTCAACAAAGTTGTACCCTATATGATATCTCATACCATTTAACCGCTTTTATAAATGAAAAAAAAAATCCTAACAGCTGTGATTTGATTGAAAGAAATAACTCAGTACCAAGCGAACTCTAAAGTTATAATACAAACCCACATGGTCATAAATCACTTAAACACGTCGATCTTAAATGATTTTTTTTTTTCTTTTTGATAAAGGGCTATCGATCTTAAATGATTAGTAGCCATTTTTTGTTAAAAAGCATATTGTACTATTGGTGGTCATATCTTTAACATAGAATTCGTATAAATAACCTTTTAAGATCTATATGTGTATAGTTCAAACAAAACAAATTGTGAATTTTGAGTACTCCATTTTTAGAGTCCTTCAGAAACAGATAACTAAAAAGATTTGACATTTGTATCCGAATAGTAGTAAGGAAGTTCACAAAATTGTTTTGTTAACTAGAAACCCAACTAATTCATGTTAGTATATCACCGTGGAATTTCATTTATATAATTGACTAAGTTCACAAACTTGTTACAAATTTAATTAACGTGATAATACCAGTTTCACATACTCAAAGAAACAATATAGTACCATTATCGAAATGTAGGTCATCCTAATTTCTTTGTTTATAAATATAATCGATATAAAATCATTTGAAGTAGAAACATCCAACAAATAAAACGATTTCACTATGATTTCTTAATCACAAAATCGTGAACTTGGATTTCATTATCTTTATTTAGACCTTAAATTGACCAAACATATAAAATTTTGTCTTAGCACATAATGAAAAATATTTACATTTAAAAAAGCTATTTTTAAAAAAGAGTATACTTTGACGTGACTTCGGACCGTACAGAAGACGTCGGTAAGCTCACCACGTGTCAAGTCCACATCAAACCACGAGGCCGATGTCTGCTTTCAAGTACGACACCGTACCTAACATGGAGACAACCGTATCTTTTGACGGCATTCAAATTAATGACACTTTTTTATGTCTACAAGAATCTTTAGATCTGTTAAATGGTAATTATAGACAGTTCGATTTCATTAATTTACGTCGGACCCGTTATATAATCATATGAGCTCCTAAAATATGATTGCATCTGATCTAATTATAGTTGTTTTGTGAAGCTCATGTGTCTTTTGGACCATCTGGTGGGCTCGGTTATTGGGCTTCGGAAAATAACCTGAAAAAAGACATAAAGATGGAAGATAATTCCTTAGGGTATTAGGATAAAGATGTGTTCCTTTATCAACAAGGAACTACATCAAGTGTTCTAGTATAAATATAGGTCGAAGTCTCATGTTGTGATACACAGAAAAAGATATAATCTCTCACGAGAACACTGCTTGTAATTGTTTTATTCGATTCATAGTGAAACCTAAGTTTATCTCCCATTGGAGGTGGACTTGCCAACCATTCTTGTGTTTTGATTCGTAAGAAACAAAGAGAAAAGCCTAGTTTGATCTCTACAAGTGGTATCAGAGCGTAGGCTAATTGAGATCCTAGTTACAGAGATTCAAAGGCAAGATTCAATAAACAAGCAAGGAGGATTCTTATCTGGTTTGGTATAGAAGACTCGGGCTCGTGGTACTTGAAGCTTGACGGCTACAGTGTGTTATAACAACCTGAAAACAAAGTTTACAGGTTAGATAGAGAGATGGAAGCAACGCCAAGGAAATTTGAAGTAGAGAAATTCGATGGGAAGGGGGATTTTGGTCTTTGGAAGTACAAGATGCTGTGTCAGCTTGAGATTGTAGGTTTGGGTTCTGTTCTCAAGGAGAAAACTCCTTCTACGGATGATGAAGAAGGTGGAGGACTGACGAACCTTAAACCTGACCCTAAGGCACAAGATCGGGAGCTGCGTACAAAGAATTTGATCAGCATGTGCCTATCTGACCTAATTCTTAGGAAGGTTATGAATGAACCTACAGCACTTGATATGTGGAGAGCATTGGAGGCTGAGTATCAGACAAAAACCTTACCTAATCGGATCTACATGAAGCAAAGATATGCAGGTTTTAGAATGGAGGAACACAAGTCTATTGAAGAAAATCTAGACGTTTTTCTAAAACTTGTAGCTGATCTAGCAAGTCTGGACATCAAGATCAGTGACGAAGATCAAGCTATTCAGATTCTAACAAGCTTGCCTAAACAATATGAGTCTCTAGTTGATGCTCTCAAGTATGGCAGTGGGAAAGAGACATTAACAGTCCGAGATGTTACAAGCTCTGCTTATTCTAAGGAAGTTGAATTAAGAGAGAAGGGACTTCTTAACAGATCCAAAGGTAACTCAGAAGGATTGTTCGTAGGCAACAACAGAGGACGAAGCGATAGGAAGAATGACAAGACTTGGAGAGCTAGATCGAAAAGCAAGAACAGATCACAGTCAAAACCTAAGTTTTCAAAAGAATGTTGGACGTGTGGCAAGGAGGGACACTTTAAAAAGGAATGTCCAGAAAGGAAGAAGCCAGCAAACTCGGTTAACTTAGCAAAGGAGGAGGAGCAACCATTGGTTTTAGTGGCAAGTCAGCAAGCCACTAAGGATGAATGGGTACTTGACTCTGGTTGTACATTCCATATCACTCCAAATAAGAATGTCTTATTTGATCTTGAAGACGTAGAAGGAGGGAAAGTTTTAATGGGAAACAATACTATCAGTGAGATCAAAGGAATAAGGAAGATCAGGATCATGAATGATGATGGATCAAGTGTGATTCTCACTGACGTACGTTACATGCCAACAATGGGCAGAAACCTTATCTCTTACGGTTTATTGGAGAAGATGGGATGTAGATACGAAGGCAAAGATTTCAGGGTGCAGTTTTTCAAAGAAGATAAGAAGGTGATTTCTGGAAAATATTGTGATGGTTTGTACTACTTACAAGGCACAGTATTAGATGGTGAAGCTGCAGTTGCAAGACCTGATATTGACCTTACAAAAAGGTGGCACTCGAGGCTCGGACATATGAGTCTTAAGTGTATGAACATCTTAGTTAAGGAAGGATACCTAACTGAGAAGGATGTCAAGACACTAGAGTTTTGTGAAAGTTGTGTTTTAGGAAAAGCACATAAGTTAAGCTTTCCTAAGGGGAAACACACGTCTAAGGAAGTCCTAGAGTACATCCACTCAGATTTATGGGGTTCACCTACGGTAGTTGAAAGTCTGGGAGGTTGCTATTACTTTGTTACTTTCATTGATGATTTTTCTAGAAAAGTTTGGATCTATTTTCTAAGAACAAAAGATGAAGTGTTTCAAAACTTCAAGGAATGGAAGACAAGCGTGGAGACTGAGACAGGAAAGAAGGTGAAGTGTCTTAGGACAGATAACGGATTAGAGTTCTGCAATACACAGATGGACACTCTGTGTAAAGAAGCAGGGATTAAGAGGCATAGAACATGCGTCTATACTCCACAACAAAACGGAGTATCAGAACGCATGAACCGCACTATAATGGAGAAAGTTAGATGCATGTTGACAGAGGCAGGATTAGAACAAAAGTTCTGGGCTGAAGCAGCCTCTACAGCTGTTTACTTAATCAACCGATCTCCAGGCTCAGCTATCAACTTCAAGCTACCAGAAGAGGTTTGGTCAGGAACTAAAGCAGACTTAAGTCATCTAAGGAAATTTGGGTGTACCGCTTATGTTCACGTAACACAAACCAAAACTAGTCCAAGAGCAGTAAAAGGCGTTTTTATGGGATATCCTAAAGGGACTAAGGGTTATCGAGTTTGGTTGCCAGAAGAGCTGAGATGCACGGTGAGCAGGAATGTGATATTTAATGAAGAAGAAATGTTTAAGGACATTAAAGGATTCAGTGAAAATAAGAAGAAAGTAAAGAAAGTTACTTTTAATCTAGACTTGATCCAAGGACCTTCAAGCACAACTACAGACGTTGAGACAGGGGATTCAGTTCAAGGTGGAGTTTCCTCTACAATAGAGAACTCGGGATCTGATTCCTCAAGCTCAGATGGTGACAAAGATGTTGTGGAAGCTAACCAGGACAACTTAGAAAGCTACATTCTAGCTAGAGACAGAGCACGAAGGAACATAAAGAAACCATCAAGATTTGATGATTCAGATTGTGTGGCCTACGCCTTGGCCACAGCAGAGGAATTGAATACGGATGAACCTAAATCCTATTCAGAGGCAAGAAGAAGTAAAAACTGGAAGTTGTGGAACGAAGGAATGCAAGAAGAGATGGATTCTTTGGAGAAAAATCATACTTGGGAACTGGTTGAAAAACCAGAGAATAAGAGAATTATTGGTAGCAAGTGGGTTTTCAAGTTGAAAGAAGGCATTCCTGGAGTTGAGAAGCCTAGATATAAAGCTAGGCTAGTAGCTAAAGGGTTTTCACAAGTAGAAGGAATTGATTACACGGAAGTATTTGCCCCAGTTGTGAAGCATGTGTCAATCAGAATTATGCTATCATTGGTTGCAAATTATGATCTTAATTTGGAGCAACTAGACGTGAAAACAGCTTTCCTATACGGAACATTAGAGGAGAAGATTTATATGTCACAGCCAGAAGGTTTCGTTGAGGAAGGAAAAGAAGATCAAGTTTGTCTCCTGTTAAAATCCCTTTACGGATTAAAACAGTCACCAAGACAATGGAACAGAAGGTTTGATGTATTTATGAAGAAACAAGGGTTCAACCGTAGTGCATACGATCCTTGTGTCTACATGAAAGGCTCAGATTTATCTCACATGGTTTATCTCTTGATCTATGTTGACGATATGCTCATAGCATCTAAGGATTCTAAAGAAATTAATAGAATCAAAGATAGTTTGA
Organism: Eruca vesicaria subsp. sativa; assembly: GCA_932364175.1. Taxonomy (NCBI): domain Eukaryota; kingdom Viridiplantae; phylum Streptophyta; class Magnoliopsida; order Brassicales; family Brassicaceae; genus Eruca; species Eruca vesicaria. The sequence continues at coordinate 107,420 of CAKOAT010421821.1, read as the reverse complement.
AGAGAGAGTTTGAGATGAAGGATCTTGGAGCAGCTTCAAGGATACTCGGAATGGATATCATTAGAGACAGGGAGAAAGGAACTCTAAAGCTATCGCAAGGGAAGTATCTACAGAAGGTGTTACAAACTTTTAACATGACCGAGAGCAAAGCTGTGGTTACTCCTATCGGACCACAATTTAAGCTTAAAAGTTTGACACGAGAAGAAGAAGTTATGGAAGCAAGGTTTATGAATGTAATACCCTATGCATCAGCTGTTGGAAGCCTAATGTACGCGATGGTGGGATCTAGACCAGACTTATGTTATGCAGTAGGTCTGATCAGTCGCTACATGAGCAAACCAGGAAGGCAACACTGGGAAGCAGTTAAGTGGGTGTTAAGGTATATTAAAGGAGCTTTAGGTTCAGACCTAATGTTTACTAAAGGAGACGGGTTCAAGGTTCAAGGATTCTGCGATGCAGACTATGCAACCGACCTGGATAGAAGAAGATCGGTTACAGGGTATGTTTTTCAAGTCGGAGGCAACACAATAAGCTGGAGATCAGGTCTCCAACATATTGTTGCACTATCAACGACTGAATCGGAGTATATGGCATTAGCTGAAGCTTTTAAAGAAGCATTATGGCTTAAGAGATTTGTTAGTGAATTGGGATTCAAGCAAGATGATGTGAGAGTATTTTCAGATTCACAAAGTGCTATACACTTGGCTAAAAATGGAGGATTCCACGAAAGAACTAAGCATATAGACACTAGACTACACTTTATGAGAGACGTAATTGAAGCTGGCAACGTTACGGTTCACAAGATTCACACATCTATCAATCCTGCGGATTTCCTAACTAAGTGTGTACCTGGACAAAAGTTCGAGACATGCTTGGAGATCCTTAAAGTCTTGCCATAGTAGGCTCGGGTGGCTGCAGGTGACAATGTTGTCGAGTTGATCACCTCGCGGAAAAAGCCACAAAACAAGTATCAGTTTCGGGAAAAGTAAACTGATGTTTCGACAGGAAGGTTTTTTCTTTCAGCTTGGGAAGATAAGTTCAGAAGATTACCTTGAGTGAATGGTGGTTGTAGACAGGAGCGGCCTATAACACATCTCTGCAAAATATTCAATACTAGTCAAGAATTATTTATGCAGAGGGATAAGCTTCAATAGAAGCTGGAACACTATTCTAAAAGAAGAATCACATTTCATACCTAAAGAAGTACGGGTTTGTTCAAAAGCTCACAAGAAATTATTCCATGGTGAAGAGACGTCAACATCGTGTGATCTGAAGAGTTTAAACAAGAGGATATGATTAACATGAATCTTGTTTAAGAAGAGAGTTTTAGTGAAGAATCGTATACAGGGAATGAACGAAAAGTCAGAAGGTTATACCTTTAGTAACTTTGATAAATCTGATGGGAAGTCAAAGGTATCGTGAGGGTAGCATAAGGAAGCTTGCTACCGGAGCATCACGGAAGTCAAAAGCGTGGTTGACTTTGTTACAAGCTGGAGAAATGAGAAATCTAAGGTTAGGGTTTTGCTCAAAATCTAAAAGGAGGATTAAGAACAAGGGAAACCTGAGATCTCACTGGCGGAGGTAGAAGCGGTGGTAGCTGATACCGGTGAAGACGAGCGACGGTGAAGGTCGGGGTCTCGTCTCGGTCACGGAGAATCGAAGAGTAGGAGTGTTCGGAGGCAAGGAAGAGAAAGCAAGGATCGGAGAAGTGCATGCAAGTCCGGTGAAACATCATCAAGGAATCGATGGTGTTTTGGAGAAGAAGATGAAACGATAAAGTCTTCATCGGTGCTTCAGATTTTTTTTTGTCGCAGAGAGAGAGAGAAGATAGAGCGGAGAAGTCGAGAATGACCCAAAAGCCAAGGTGGAGAATGTGAAGCTCATGTGTCTTTTGGGCCATCTGGTGGGTTCGGTTATTGGGCTTCGGAAAATAACCTGAAAAAAGACATAAAGATATTAGGAAGATAATTCCTTAGGGTATTAGGATAAAGATGTGTTCCTTTATCAACAAGGAACTACATCACGTGTTCTAGTATAAATATAGGTCGAAGTCTCATGTTGTGATACACAGAAAAATATATAATCTCTCACGAGAACACTGCTTGTAATTGTTTTATTCGATTCATAGTGAAACCTAAGTTTATCTCCCATTGGAGGTGGACTTGCCAACCATTCTTGTGTTTTGATTCGTAAGAAACAAAGAGCAAAGCCTAGTTTGATTCTCTACATGTTTTATTTTCTTTTCGATTTAATTATAGTTGGTTCGTGTAAATTACACTATCTAATTACAGTTAGTTCGGGTAAATTTATTGGTCCCCAATTAATTTCATTCAATGACTATATATTTATTAGTGGTAATAATGACGAACTTGTAATAGGTACAAGTTGGCTAATCACAACTACTGAAATCAGTTGCCCAGTAAAAAACTTGTAGAAAGTCATTTTCATGACATCCGATAAAACTAGAAAGATAAAGAGAATATTAGCATAATCCTGCGTAAAAATGACATGTACAAATCAAAAAGTTGTCTAGCTTTTTAAAATATGATTACCAAAAATAATAGCTAAATTCCGTTGTTAACTGATACTAGTAAAGGCCTATACTTGGTAGTAAATGGTTACGTAGTAGGAATATCCCGATGAAATAAAGTCAAAGGATGAAAGAGTGATAGCGACATAGCGTAACAGCCGGTGGCCAGCTAAGAAGCACAATGACGAATTAAATAACTCCAGAGAGGATTCTTTATAAGGATAAAATCATGTTTATTCGAAAATTATTATAGTAGCAAAAAAAAGAAATGCAATGCAAGCAGACCAAAAGAACGTATCCGCAAGATTCCAAAAGAAGACGCGGGGTTGGTTTCAGTAAAAAGTGTAAAGTGCACCGACGCGACGACAAGTAAGAGTGAAGCGAACCACGTACGTTTCGGTGCACCGTGCACCGTCTCACAGACACGTTGCTTTGCTCACCTTTTCCCGAGAGAGTACGGCCACTTTTGCTTTGTTGACCTTTGCTGGATTTATAGGAGTAATAGTCTCTTGTTGACTGATTCATTCCAAAAACTCGTCTACAGTCTCTACTTGCTCTTCCGTCACAACGTGTGGAATGGACATGTTATTACAAATATTTGAGTCTGAAAAAAGTCACAGGTAAAAGTTGAATCTGATAATGATTTTTTTTATTTGTCATTGCTCCATTTATTTGGTGGGTAAACTTTTCATTGCTTCATTTATTAGACGGTAGTAGAATCAAGACCAAGGAGTAAACCCAAAAAGGGATTAGTTGTGGACTTCATTACTCATCCATCTATGTCCCTAACCTCCTATATAGTATATTAACTGATCGTAGATATTTATGATGTGATTGCTTTTAAAATGCTATGTTTCTGTTTATAGTACAAGATAAATAAATGAAATCTATAGGTATTATAATGCAGTTACGATTTACAATTGATGATGTCCGAGGGAAAAAGATTTGCTTGCTTCCTTCTCTCTCTTTTTTTGGTAAAAACTTCCTTCTCTTTTTGAAGGGAAAACACATTATTTTATACATCAATATGCAAATCAAACATAAAAAGCTGTATGCTGGAAAAGCTGCAAATAATTAAATTTATTTTGTATGCTCGTAACTGTAATTTTTGTGTCACGTTGACACCTTCTACCTTAGAGTATCCTCATTGAGGGGTTTTAGGTTTGATGTTCTGAAAAAAACAATATATATATCTATACTATTAATATTAATAGTTAAATATAAAGAAAGCAATACTGATTTATCAACTTTTCCATGGTTTTATACTTTGCTTATTTATCATATTTTAATAATTTCATATATAATTTATTAAATAATAAAAGGAAAGTATATAATAATACTAGATTTTAAAAAATAAGATAATTCTTATGTATTAGATTGTTATCTTAAACATATATTTTCTATTAGAAGATTTAAGTGAATTATCTGATTTGTAATTTCTCCATGATTTAGATAATTTTGATTATTTGTCATATTTTCATATAAAATTTATTATAAAATAAAAACGAATTTCTATTATAAATTATATTTGAGAAAATAAGATACTTCTTATGCATTATATTGTTATCTTGAAAATATAGTAATTTTGCTTAGTTGTCAACTTCTCCTTGATTTAAGGTAAATTTGTTTATTTATCTTATTTAAATAATTTTATATATAATTTATTATTTAATAGAAACGAATTTCTATTAATAATATTATACTTTCAGAAAATAAGATAATTCTTATGTATTATATTGTTATCTTTAAAATATATATTTTATCATTGAAATTAAAAACTAAGTTAAAATATTAATAGTTAAATATAAAGAAAGCAATGCTGATTTATCAACTTCTCCATAGTTTTATACTTTTCTTATTTAAGTGAATTATCTGATTTGTAATTTCTCCATAATTTAAATAATTTTGATTATTTGTCATATTTTTAATTGTTTCATATAAATTTATTAAAAATAAAAACGAATTTCTATTAAAAATTATATTTGAGAAAATAAGACACTTCTTATGTATTATATTCTTATCTTGAAAATATATATTTTTATTATAGAAATAAAAAAATAAGATAGAACAAATTATAATTAAAATAAATTAAAGCAACATATTTGTAAAAATATATACGAATAATAAAACCAAAAGTTATATACGAATAAATCATAACTTATTATATTATCTTGAATTAATAAAATATAGGCTAATAATAAATCGTACGAAAATTATTCCCGCATGTGCGGGCAAAACACCTAGTATATATATATATATAATAATCGAAACACAATCCAAGATATTGTAAATTACATTTTCCATAAATTTAAAACCTCATAATTATATACTAATATTAATATATATATATATATACATATACATATATGTATTTTGAAAATCTCAAGCTTAATATCCCTCAATGGGGTGCTCTTGTATCGTATGATAACATGACACTTCAAATTGGTGAAAATTAGTCTGTAATTAAAACCAAAATTATCAACAGTACATATCGAATTTTTAACCGGCTTTCAAAAAGTAAAAAAAAGAACTGAGTTTGTAAATATCAATCCATTTGACCTTTTTCACACGGTTTTACTTGTATACACTTAGATTTCCTTCCAACGTCATTAACAATTTTGAAGTATATTAATTATAACTTTAATTTTACTTGACTAATTTATATTGTCCATAAAACATTTATCACTGGATATTCACATAGAACTGGTAAAGTGGTAGATGGATTAAGAAGAGAATATAGAAGTGATATAGTGATAGACGGACTTGGAAGAAAATGAGTTTGAAACAATCACACAACACTGAATTTGTGTGGTTACGCAGATATAATGTATGATTTAGTATTCATTTGAATATCCAAAGAAAAGATTTATCTGTGAAGAATTTGTCCATTTCATTTAGTCTGTACTTTTCTATCGGTCGAAATATCTCAAGCTTAACTGAAAATAATATATATCACTTGATAGTAATTGGCAAGGAGAAAATGTCAATATGTTATTTTCTTTGTTTTCATAGAGAAATCTCGCTTCTTAAATAAGGTTTAACCTACATTGTTTTGTTTTTCTTAGATAGCTATAAAAAGTTGGTTTACTAGTTTTGAAAACCGCAGGTAAGAGCATCTCCAAAAACACTCTCTATTATAGAATTTGCAAAACTCTATATTTGAAATTTGAAGGTGTTATACTCCAAACGCAAAACTTCAAACCTAACTTTAAAATTATTTGTATTTATATAATGGTCCTTATATTTGTCATAAATAATTCAAATTCATAAACTTTTATAAATAACTATCATGTATACAAATATTATAGAAATATCATTTGATAAAATGTTACACTAAAATATAAAACTATAAAAGAAATATATAGGTAAATATTAAAGTACAAACAAAATACCACATTATATCACGTAATATTGTTGTTGTCTACTTCTAGTTTTAAAATATTTTAAAGTTTATTTTGATGTTTTTTAAATAGAAAATTAAATTTATAAAAATAATTTTGAACTATTTATGAAATAATAATTTTAAGGATTAAAATGATACATAATAAATATTTAAGATTATTATAAATATGATGTGTAATTGTAAGGACCAAAATGTAAATAAAATATGAAACTTCAAATTTGAAGTTTTGAATAGTGACACTCTATATTTGAAGTTTCACTACTCAAAACTTCAAATTTGAAGTTTTAGAGTTCTTTTTTGGAGAGACAAAAACTTCATATTTGAAGTTATAGAATCTCTTTTGGAGATGCTCTAAACAAGAGCATCTGAACCAAATAAATACAATGTCGTAAACATTTAGTTTTTGTTTTCCTAACAGGAATTAAATATTGGACTAAGTGAAAACTAACAAAATTTGAGTTAAATAAATAAAATTATTTTCTGGACAAAATAAATAAAAGTCAAACTACCTATTATTGTGTTGAGGTGGTAGAGATAATACATATAAGACGAAATAATTATTATCAACCAGCGACATCATATGTTACATTACATCATGGCTATCCATTTCAATATAGGCCCAAAACTTATGGTTATGTCCTAAACCCTAATTACTGAAATGTTCCACTAGGTCATACAGTTTCAATTTAAAACTTTTAAGCTATTATATTATATCTAGTTCACCTAGCTACTTTGGCAAATATATGTGATACAAAGATACGCTTTGTTTGGAAAAATATATACGCATATAGTTTTAATATGTGCATTTGTGTCATCCGGAGGCCCAGCTTTATAAGCTATAGTTTTTCTTTTTGCTATTTGGTTGAAGCCTGGACTAACGGCCTAATACATTTACTAGTGACAGGAATATGATATAAACAGTACAAACAGAAGGTGATCAGATCTAGAAGGAGAGCATATACATCCAAAAATTAATTAAGAGACTTGATTTGTTTAAAGACCACTTAACACAAGTTTTACAGCTAATCGATGTTACTTATGCATGTTATGTAAACATGTTTAGTAGTTGTACCAGTTTAATATTCAGTTTTTTGGACAACAATCAGATTAATTATGATCTGTTTAGTCTTTAAAGCAAATAATTTACGGGTCCATAGTGTTCCATTTTCCAGATAATCACAAAAGATTATATTCTACACATAATTTAAGTTTTGACGTCTGCTTTGATAAAGAAGTAACATTTCTTCACGATGAATATAGTTGAATACAATGGATGAAATAATTGTTCTATATAAAAAACATCTAATCAACTTTCTTTTGCTAAAATTTGGTCTAATTAACTTCTTCACCAGCTTCGCTCAACTAATAAGCCAAGCTGAATGAATACGTAAACATATATATATATATATATATACCATTGATTCAGCTATCATTTTTGGAGCCACTAAGTATACATGGTTATCCTAAAAGTACAAAACGATCTCTAACCATTACACCACATGAACTTCATCACAATAATGCAAAACCGTTGGATTGCAACAATTCGAGACTGATTAAAATAAAAAAAAGAATACAATGTTTTTTTTTTTTTTTTTTTTTTTTTTTCAAAA
>CAKOAT010421821.1:87653-99777 GCA_932364175.1 Eruca vesicaria subsp. sativa | reverse complement strand
TAGTCGCCATGTCTACAAGATCCGAGCAGTCCGTCTCGATCCGTACCGCTGAAAACCTCAAGGCTTTCAGGCATAAGACTGCCCAGAGTAGTCCTTCCATCTCTGCATGCAATGCTGATCGGCTTCTGTTACATGCCCGTAGTCCGAAGTGTTCAGCACCCATGTGATCCTGACAACTCCATCCTAAGCCACTGACACTACCATTATCGACCCATGATGCATCGATTTGGCAGGTTGGGAGTCGGAGAAGCCCAGGGGGTTCTGTCACTGTCTCTAATGGAGAGGGAATCGCATGAGCCTCCTCCTCCTCCTCGCTCTCGTTTGCCTTCCTCCAACATTCTGCCTCTAAAGACGCATGTTGGAGGGTATCCATCGGGGAGACGATTTTCCCGTTGAAGAGTTTGTCGTTCCTTGCCTTCCATATGTACCAGCAGATCCATGGAAAGGTGTCGAATTGTGGTCTCCGAGGAGCCACTTCTTTTCTCTTCCAAAAGAGGAAGTTTATATTTTGGTAAATAGATGTACTCGGGAAGTCACCCGGAATGGACGGATTGTCCGATAAAGCCCAAACCTGCAAGGCTGGGGGGCACTCAAAAAGAAGATGGTTGATCGACTCCACTGGGCCAGCACATCTAGGACAACTCCTATCGGTGCCCAGGTGTCTGTAAGTGAGCCTCTCTGCTGTTGGTACACAGCCCGAAATAGCTTGCCATAAGAAATGTTTCATCTTACTCGGGGCCTCTATCCGCCACACGTGACCTAGAAGGCCAGTGATACTTGGTTCAAGGACCAAATCCTGAGTAGGTCTCGTCTTGTTCGTCTGTAGCAGGTCGTATCCAGTCTTAACTGAGTATATCCCTGTCTTTGTGTAGTCCCAAACATATCCGTCCAGGGTATCGGATTGTGATGGTTTAATCCCAAGGATTAGGGGAATATCATCCGGCTGAAAATACTCCCGTAAAAGCTGTATATCCCACTCCTTCGTATCATTCCTAATAAGGGCCTGAACGGGGAGTTGGGGGAGTCTGTATACAATGTGGTCAGCAGGCTTGGGTGGGCGAGCCACTGAATCAGGGACCCAGTGGTCACTCCACACCTTCGTGTCTCGGCCCGTTCCAATCCTCTTTCGTAGTCCCAAAATAAGTAATGGTTTTGCTGCCATGATACTTCGCCAACCATATGAAGGTGAGTATGTACGTCGTTCATCCAAAGGAGAGGTATGCTTGTAGTACCTTCCTTTTAAGACACGTGCCAGTAAGGAGTTTGGGTAGTGAATCAAGCGCCATAATTGTTTTGCAAGAAGTGCTAAGTTGAAATCATGGAGGTGACGGAAACCTAGTCCCCCTAAACTCTTAGGGGTACAGATCTCATCCCATGCTATCCAATGTAAACCTCTGCTGTTCTGCTTCGAGCTCCACCAAAAATTTGAAGTCGTGCTGCTTAGTTTGTCGGTGATACCTTGTGGGATCAAATAGCACGACATTGGGTATGTCGGAACTGCTTGGGCCACCGCCTTAATCTGGACTTCTTTTCCCCCCTTAGAGAGTAGTCTCGATGACCAGTTGTTCACTCGCCCATTCATCCTGTCTTGTACATAAGAGAAGACTTTTGTTTTCGATCCACAGATATGTTCGGGTAACCCAAGGTACATTCCCATGCCTCCTTCAGTCGAGAAGCCCAAAACTTCTTTAATTTCTCGTTTTCGAAGGTGATCCACACGATTTCCAAAAAACATCGAGGATTTTGCCGCATTTAATTTTTGTCCCGATGCTTTTCCATAAACGTCAATAATGTCCATGATTTCTTTGCATTGGCTTACTTCAGCCTTACAAAAGAAAAGACTATCATCCGCGAAGAGGAGATGAGTGGTCCTTGGACTCGCCTGAGCCACACGAATACAATGTATATAACGTATAAGGGAAATCATTCACACGAGAAAGAGAAACCATTGATCAATGATCAGTACACTAAATCTTGACCATGTGCTCGTATTTGTATTTGTAAGTTACCCTATCATCTTCAAATTCAGAAATATATAAAAATAAATAAATAAACCCAAACATTAGTTTCAAGTCAAAGCCATAGAAAAAAAATACAATTAAGGGACACATATCCTAATGCTACAAAGCTGACTTTGATGTTTGAACATCATCAACCCCAACCCAAGATAGAGCCATAGATTTATAGAGATATTTAGTGTATATTAATTTACCGAATATTAATTTATAGATGTTCTACTACATAATTATTTGGGTTGATTAATGAGTCACTATTGAAGCCACATGTGCATTGTGTTAAGTTTTGGAATTTGGAGTCAACGTTTGCATGATATGGCTTAACTGAATATAACTGGACATAACAATACTCATTTAGGCAATTGGCACACTAATCTCTCTAAGGATTCTGTTTTAAAAAAAATATATTGTCTCATGCATGAAGCTGTTTGAGATCTCTTTGGGTATATAGTAATTTGAATCCCCAAAAGGTAAAAACATTAGCAAAGAAACTAGAGAAAATATCATATACCCAAAATTTAAAACACTAAATTCTCTAATCAGTTCACATATGTGTCTATGAATTTATAGAAAAAATACTTCAACTTTCTGATTTCTTGTTAAAAAGCATTTGTCTGTTATATATATATATATATATATATATATATATATATATATATATATATATATATATATATATATAATATAATATGATATAAAGTCTTACTTTCCTCTCAATTCATTTGTTTATTTTACAAACGAATAATTTTACAATATAAAGTAAGAAATTATCAACCTTATGAAAAAGATTAATAAGTTAAAATGATTTATGCATTGTACTAATATAACACTTTAGACACGCAATAGTAATGTAAACACTCTGCATAAAGCAAGAAATTAACTTTATTGTTCTTTCAAGCAATCTTAAAGCCAACAATACATTTCTCTCACAACAAAGAAACTCTGTAAATGTAACGAACATTTTCTATAAATATAAAGATTCATGTTTCCTATTAATTATCAAACAAATCCATATAAGAGATCTCAACACCACTTTTCATAATAAACACTTTGTTGAAGAGTATTCTTCATACGTGAGAGAAGGTATATAATTATATTGCGTTATTTGTGAAGAGTATGTCCCTCGTGGGTTCGTGCATTTACGTTGTTTGTGATTGTAGTTTCCATTTTCACAAAGGATGTCCGACCGTATTGTTGGAGTCGAGTCAGACGATATATCATCAGAGACACATGAGCATACGCTCACCTTCATCGCTTGTTTCAAACTTTTCAAATTCTTGATTTTAAGAAGTGCTGAATATGTGATAGACCCGTTGTATATGAATGGGGAGGATATATTTGTATCGACGAGTCATGTGATTATAAACTACATTCATATTGTGCAACACGTAAAGAGATTTGGGGTGGCAAAGATCTTGAACAAGAACTTGAAGAATTTAGTAATTCTGAAGACATTGTATCACCACCATCATTGGTGGAGAAATATAGCAAGTCTAGCCGAAATTTTAGTCATCACCAATTCACCATGACATGATGAGACTTTGCGTCAACGATGAAATGGAACATGGAGGAATATGTCAAGCATGCATCCTTCCCATCGACTTTAGCAAATTCTTGGGCTGTAAAGAATGTGATTTTGTAGTCCACGACACTTGTGCAAGCCTTCCACGGAAGTTAGAACACATATTCGATTTCCATCCACTAACCCTCGAAGTGAAGATGACGAACATCAAAGAAGGGTTCTTCAGTTGTTCTAAATTTGGACGTGAATCATGTGGCTTCATATACCGGTTCTACCACGAAGAATGTGAGTTTAAAATATAAAGGTAAAGGCTTTCTTATTATGCAAAGAGGTATTACATCTCCTATATATACATCGAGAGTACTAGGTTAATCAAAAACAACTGAAGTTTCTATAAACAACATTGAAGAATATTGAGGACGTAATGATACGATATGCAGTATCCTTGATATGCCCCCTCAAGATGGAGAAGGATTTGTCACTCCAATCTTGTTGCATAGATCAATAAAGCACAGGCGATGAAGTGGTTTAGTTAATGCATCAGCAAGTTGATCCTTTGTGTTGATGTGTGACACTCTTAGCATCCGGTGTTGAATTTGCCCTTTGATGAAGTGGTAGTCCAAGGCGACATGTGCTTTAGTCCAAGGATGACATGTGCATCCGGTCATCCTTGAATGGAAGACCGGATTTTTGCAGAGGAAAGTGGCACCCAAGTTGTCACAGTATAGAGCCAGAGTGTCAGGGAGCTTGATATGTAGTTCAGTAAGCAGGTTACAGATCCAACATAGTTCAGCGGAGGCATTAGCAACTGCCCAGTATTCAGCTTCCGTTGATGATCTCGCAACTCCCGTCTGTTTCCGTGAGCTCCAAGAGATGAGATTTCTGCCTATGTAAACGACGTAGGAATTTGTAGAGACATAGTCGTCTGTGTCGCCTGTCCAGTCTGCATCCGTGTAACCGTGGAGGCATAGCTTGTTATTGGCGTGAAAGTAGATTCCATGAGTGCTTGTTCCAGCCAGATAGCAGAGTATTCTTTTCGCGGCTTGCCAATGCTCCTCTGTGGGACAGTGCATATATTGTGAGAGCTTATTAACTGCATAATCGATGTCTAACCTTGTGAATTGTAGGTATTGGAGACTGCAAACAAGTTGTCGATATAGAGTTGGTTCCGGCATGGGAGTTCTTCCTTTCAGTGTAAGCCTTGTCGAGGCTGACATTGGTGTGTTCACAGGTTTTGCATCCACCATATTGTGTCAATGTAATAGGTCCAATATATATTTGCGCTGGTTGAGGTGTAGACCTTTTGGTGTGCGCACCGTTTAAATACTGAGAAAGTAGTTGAGGTCCTCTGGATCCTTTATAGAGAACCGTTCAGCAAGGTTGCGAAGGACTGTGTCAATGAGGGATTTGTTGCTTCTAGTGACAAGTATGTCATCAACATAGACAAGCAAATAGACGACCTCATTACTGTTATGGAGGAAAAACATGGAGGCATCTGCAAGACTGTTCTTGAAACCCAGTTGAAGCAAAAACGTTTTGAGCTCGATATACCAAGCACGAGGTGCTTGCTTGAGGCCATAGATGGCTTTCCGTAGACGGCAGACATGATCCAGATGGTCCTTGTCGATGTATCCTGGAGGTTGTTCCATGTATACTTCATCTTCAAGGGTGCCCTGTAAAAAAGTGTTATTGACATCCAGTTGTTGAACTGACCAGGACCTCGAGACCGCAACGTTTAGAACAGTGCGTATTTCGGTTGATTTGATGACAGGACTGAAGGTCACTGTGTAGTCGAGGCCATACTTTTGGGTGTATCCCTTTGCTACAAGTCGCGATTTTGCTGTCTTGAGTGTTCCATTTGGAAAGTACTTGTTCTTGTATAACCATCGGCAGCCGACAACATTATGATTCACCGGCCGAGGAACAAGGTCGAAGGTTTGATTTCTGGCAAAATCATCAAGTTCTGATGACATCGAGCCTCTCCAGATTTTATCTTTGAGAGCTTGATTGACGGTTCTTGGTTCAGGAGGTACTGATGTGGAAAAGGCTGCAGAAAGAGTGAGTTTGGTGTTAGGTTTGGAGATGTTGTTCTTGCGTCTCGTTTGCATCGGGTGAGTGTTGATGGGAGTTGGTTTGGGATCGGGTGGTAGAGACGGCAACGAGGAAGAATCGTTTGAATTTTGTGGTGTTGAGTTATTGGGTTGGGCCAGGTTTAGGGTAGAGATTGTTTCTGGTTGGGCTTGGTTTGATAGTGGATTTGTTTCTGTTTGGGCCTGGTTTGGATTTATTTCTGGTTGGGCCTGGTTTGGGTTTACTTGTGAATGATCAGAAGATTGGTCACCATGGTGCGAAATCGTTACCTGATTGCCGTCGTTAGTGTTGTAGATTTCCGACAGCACTTCCGGCGAAGAAGCAACAGTGGGGTTCCCAATTGGCGGCGTCGGTGAACTATTGAGTGGAGGTATGACGGTGAATGGTGGAAAAGTGTTCTGCGACGGGGATTCAAAAGACGAGACGTTGTTGGGACGATCACGAAAGGGAAAAACTTTCTTATCAAATTGCACATGACGAGAGAGATAGATGCGGCATGTAGTTGGTTGGAGATAGAGATACGCGCTTTGGGTGAGAGAGTATCCAAACATCACACACGGCGTCGAACGATTCTACAGTTTGTTCGTCTCGTACGGTTGGAGCCACGGAAAATAGAGACAACCAAAAGTCCGCAGCTTTGAGTAGTTGGGTGCTTCACCAAAGAGTTTCTGATAGGGTGATTCCATGTTCAGCACTGGAGGTGGTAGTCTGTTAATCAAGTATGTAGCTGTGGCTAAGGCGTAAGTCCAGTATTCCGACAACATTCCAGCATGAGTTAGAAGCGTTAGACCTGTCTCAACTAGATGCCTGTGTTTTCTTTCAGAGACGCCGTTGTGCTCGGGAGTGTGCGGTGCAGTTGTCATGTGGGATATGCCATTTTCGGCAAGGAAAGAGCGAAGCGCGATGTACTCTCCACCGTTATCCGAGTACAAAGTGCCAACTTTTGCTTGAAATTTGTTTTCTACTAGAGCCTTGAACAAAATGAAAATCTCCTTGACTTGGCTTTTGGTTCGAAGAGGATATAGCCAAACATATCTCGTGTAGTGGTCTATTAGGATGAGGTAGTATTTGTAATTGTCTATGGAGAGTGTGGGGGATGTCCAGACATCAGAAAAAATGTATTGGAGAGGTCGAGAGGAGACAATATTGTGTTTGGAAAAAGGAAGTTTGTGTACTTTATTGATTGAGCAATCTGGGCATACATTGTTTTGCAACACAGATTTAGAAACATGTAAAGAAAAACAAAAACAATGTGCTTAAGAATCTGAGAGGAAGGGTGTTCTAGACGGTGGTGCCAGTCTTCTAAGGTTGTTTTGATGTAGGGATGGTGAAGAAGGATGAGATGGTTGAGGTAGAGGCTGGCCACTCATATACATCACTCTTAGCTTTTCTGTGGAGAAATGGGACCCCCGACTAAAGATCCTTCACCTGAAAGTGTTGAGGGAAAAATTCAACAGAAGCTTGATTAGTATACGGAGATGAGATTTTTGTGGATATTTGGGACACACAAGACAATATTGAGATGTATAGGGCGAGAGTTAGAGGGAAGAGATTGTGAACCAGTATGGGTGATTTGAAGTCCTGAACCGTCACCAATGAGAACCGAGTCATCTCCTTGGTAGGGCTGATGGAGAGAAAGATTGATGAGGTCACTGGTGAGATGATGAGTAGCTCCGCTATCTATGATTCAGTTATTTGTTCCTTGAGCATTCATGGCACTGTTGGCACGAGGCTGCCAGGGAGGGTATGAGTTTGTTTCGGCATTGGTGGTCTTGTAGGAGGTGAGTTGAGAGCAGCGCCTAGCAGTGTGTCCATAGGTTCCGCAGAGTTGACACTTCCCTTTGTAGCCTTTAGAGTTTCTTGTGTCTCTGGAGTTGTTGTAGCGGTTGTTAGACCCACCTCTGTTCCAAGTCTGAGGTGAGCGCTGGTGACTCTGTGATTGAGGAGGGCGACTTTGTTGATGAGCAGTTTCTGTATTAGCAGTGATTGGTTGAAGGTGAGGTGGAGAGGAGACAGCTAGAAATTTGGCTTCCTTGTTGAGGAGTTTTTCATGGATCTCGGTGGTTGATGGTGTTGTATCTCGGCCTTCAAGTTGATCGATGACTGATTTGTACTCTTCAGGTAATCCAGCAAGAATGTATTCAACTTGATCTTCTAGCTCGATGGGTTTGCCGAGGAGGGCGAGTTGATCAAACCGTGTGGTGTACCCTTGTATGTACTCATCAATGGTCTTTGTTCCTTTGTTCCATTGTTTGATTTGCAGCCGGAGTTGTTGGATGTGACCTCGAGTGGGCTTTCATATGTGTTGGCTAGTATCTTCCTTATGTCTACTGCGGTTTGAGCTGTGGAGACAATGGGCTGGACAGTAACCGAGATAAATCCAATCAGACCACTGAAGATAAGGCAATCATGACGTTTCCATAGAGCAGGGTCAGGGTTTGGTGTTTGGACTCCATCGATTTCTGTTGTTGGTGTAGGTGAAGTCGCGGATGCATCAAGATGACTGCTAAGGTCGTATCCATCTAGGAGAGCTTGCACTTGAAGACTCCACATCATGTAGTTTGTGGAGGAGAGTTTAGTGAGATTTGTCATGTTCAGATTAAGAATAGTTTGAGGATTTGTGTCGACAGCTTCTGAAGATGTCATCGACATGATGGTGATGAGAAGAAGAGAGATCAGAGGCGGCAAGGAAAAAGAAAATTTTTTTAGGTTTTACACCTGCTCTGATACCATATAAAGGTAAAGGCTTTCTTATTATGCAAAGAGGTATTACATCTCCTATATATACATCGAGAGTACTAAGTTAATCAACAATAACTGAAGTTTCTATAAACAACACTGAAGAATATTGAGGACGTAATGATACGATACGCAGTATCCTTAATATAAAATGGATGCAAAGTGTGCTTCCCTTTCTGATCAATTGTACAATGGAGTGCACCAACACCCTCCTCATGAGCAACAACTCCCTCTCCATCTATTTTTAGAATGTGCTGTTTGAAATTGAATTTAAGACGTGCAACTCTGCCGGTACTGGTAAAGTCCATCGCTGCCGTTATGCAGTGAAATCTGTGAAGTAATAATAATACATGGCTTCCTTGATTTCTGTGTCTGCACCGAGTGCAGTATCGCTGTATGTGTTGAATGCGCAATAGGGAAATACCATATCTGAAATCTGGTTTTACGATCAACGTTAATGGTTTTGAGATTGAGGTTGCATCCAACAGTCTTTCTCAGCCTATATGCCATTCATGTCACTGCATTTGCCGAGACAAACTGATTTTCAAGAATAAAAGAGAGGCTATCTTTTTCTCTTCAATCAAATGTATTACCTCTTCAACGGAAACCCTATCTGGCAAAACAAACTGATTTTCAAGAACCAAGTGTATCGTTCCCTCTTATCTGGAAAATGGCTGCAATCTTAGATGAAGCTTCTTAATGTATTGAGTGCTTGGTTAAAATCAATTAAAGTTAATAATGCTACTAGTCCTTGTGTATGTACAAAAGTGTATATCATTTATTCATCTTTTATTTTCTTGTGAATAAAGTAAGTAAGCAAAAAAAAAAGATTGCAGTATTAGAATAAATAAAACCCTACTTTAATTTCAAATTTCCGTAGTAATTTACCATAAATGAATAACTTTTTAAGATAAAAGTAAGAATCACAACCTTAAGAAAATAGATTAGTAAATTCTCCAAAACATTCTCAGTGTATCAAAATTATCAACCAGATTATAGAATCATGAGGACTGGGTCGATAATTCACCTTTTTGACGGATTGTAAATGAGATTTGGCGTCTTGGATTGGGTCACAACCATGTATCTGTTTTCGTATCATCCAAGTTAACTCTTTGCAGAAAGTTAGCTCTTTGGTTGAAAATAACAAAACCAATTGTGTTAACCACAAACAATAAAGACATTGTTATCTTAACTATGTAAATTAGCCACTTATGTATTCAAATTGACAAATTGAAATTACAAAATATAAACATTTAATTTAGAAAAAATTCTTGAGTTTCTCGTACACTATTCCATACCAATATAACAAGTTTTAGACATGTAGTAGTGTAAATGCCTAGTGTTTAAAGAAAGGCATTAACTTTACTTTTCTTCCAAGCAATATTAAAGCCAATGATACCATTCTCTCACAACAATGAGTTCTCTATATATATAAATATTGCTACCTAAAAATAAAGATTCAAGTCAATCCCTATTAATCAACAAAAAACCTCTATGGAACACCACGACATCATTTTTCGTCATAAACACTCTATTGAACTCTCTCATCCACCCCATAATTCTATTTCTTCTTATCATTTTGTTAAAAATTGCATTATTTGTGAAAAACGTCTTCATTTTGAGTATATGCATTTTTATTGTCGTGTTTGTGATTTTCGTCTTCACAAACAATGTTATAACATATTGTTGTCGTCGAGTCAGACAGTAAATCATCCACAGAGACATATCCATACGCTCACATTCATTCGCAAAAGGAACACCTTCAACTGTGCTGCTTGTGGAGAGGTATACAAAGACAAGATGAATATGTATGGATGTTTGCTATGCAATTTCTTTATTCACAAAAACTGTATCTATTTACCAAAGGTAATAAAACTTACCTGTCACTCACATCGCTTGTTTCATACTTTTCAAGTTCTTGTCAATAAGAAAAGCTGTCAAATATGTAATCAACCACTTGTTTACGAATATGGAGGATATATTTGTACACACAAGTCGTGTGATTATAAACTACATTCATATTGTGCAACGGGTAAAGAGGTTTGGGATGGCACAGATGTCGAACAACAACCTGAAGAAGTTAGTACTTCTGAAGATGTTGCCTTGTTATCATTGGTGGATATAGATAGCAAGACAAGTCGCCATTTTAGTCATCAACATAACCTGATGAGACTTTGCATCAATGATGAAGTTGAAGATGGAGGGATATGCCAAGCATGCATCCTTCCCATTGAATTTGGTAGTTTCTTTGGTTGTAAAGAATGTGATTTTGCACTCCACAACACTTGTGCAAAACTTCCTCGAAAGATGGAACACACGTTCCACCGCCATCCGCTAAACCTAGAAGTGAACTTGATGAACATTAGAGAAGGGTTCTTCTATTGTTCTAAATGTGTACGAGCATCATGTGGCTTCGTGTATCGGTGCTACGAAAGACATTGTGAGTTTAAAATGGACGCACGTTGTGCTTCCATTTCTGATCCATTGTACAATAGAGCGCACGAACACCCTCTCCATCTGACAGACAGTGGTGCACGTTGTAACCAATGCGACTTCACTTTGAAACCAGAACGCGCAACTCTACCAGTGTTGGTAAAGCACAAGTATGACACTCATCCCCTTACCCTAGGTTTTTTTGAATCAATCAGGTGGTCAGGGTTGCGTTGTATAATCTGTGAAGTAAAAATCGAAGATGGCTACTCGTATTCCATGGGTCACAACCCGGATCTCTACGGATGCACCGAATGCAAAACCATTATGTGTGTTGAATGCGCAATAGGTAAATATCCATATCTGAAACCTGACGTTACGATCAAAGTAAATGGTTCTGAGTTTGATACTGCATCCAACTTCAGTCTTTCTCGGCCGATATGCCATGCATGTCAAGATATATGCCAAGACAAACTGGTTTTCAAGAATAAAAGAGTTTCTTTATTTTTTTGTTCTATCAAATGTATTATCTCTTCATAGTAAATCATTTCTGCCATGACAAACTGATTCTCAAGAATCCTCTCTCTTTCTGTTTTATCAACTGTATTATTTATTACGCTTGGGAAAAATCAGGTCACACTGATAATTCTCCTCATCCTTGTCTATGTGTAAAAGTGTACATTATTTCTTAGTTCTTCTACTTTATAGTGAATAAAGTCTCTATCCTGTTGACAAAAACATGAAGAAGTAAGTATTCACAAAAAAAAATTTCTGTTTGAAAAATGTATTGACATGAATAAAAGCCTAGCTCACTTTGCTTTCAAATTTCATTTCTAATTTACCATATACCGAATTACCTTATAAGATTAAAAAAGAAACCAACACCTTAAGAAAAATAAATTAGTAAGTTCTCTCTTCTTGCCTACGCAAGGCCCCTCCATTGTCTCAAATAGGCAAAACAAGTAGCTTTGCCTCCATGAACTTCTAATCTCACTGCTAACAAAACGTTCCCACGAAGAAAGCGGATGGTGATGATGATAAGTTAGAGGATGGTTTGAATTGGGCTTGTGGTGGGGAAGGCCGAGCTAACTGTGCACCTATCCAACTTGGCAAGCCTTGCTATCTCCCGAATCCCCTATATATTAATTGAGGAACATTTGAAAAGATGTAACCTCAATTTTGTATTAATTAAAAGAGGCCCCAATGCATAGGTGTCATTCAATTAGGTAGTCAATTAGATTCAATTGAAAAATAAGTAAGTCCACATTGGATTTTTATAGGTTGCTAGATACATTAGTTAGTCAAACTATATGATATAATGATATGA
>CAKOAT010421821.1:53951-87561 GCA_932364175.1 Eruca vesicaria subsp. sativa | reverse complement strand
AATAATAAAACAAATATATATATACAGATTAAACTATATACCATATAAGATTACATAAATATTTTAATTTCAAAATTTTCAATAAATTTTCAAGAACATTTATAAATTATAAACTTATTAAATTTTTCACATTGAAATTTTTTGTTATCAATGATTTAAATATCTTAGTTCTTTTTTTAATTTTATATTTTTAAAAGATGTTAACAATCGATAATATGGTTATTTTTGGCATATACCATACAAACCGAATGGATGTGATTTTATAAAAACCATAGGATTTGGATATGGTTTGATTTATAATCGATTAAACTGAAACATGTAAATATGTATATATTTATAACGACGCATGAATATCTATTTGTTACATGAGTTGAACTATAATTATAATTTGTAAATAGCTAACAATTTATTACAACTAAGACTTTTTATTTTGATCTTTTGCTTTTTTAACAGTAACTAAATTGAAGTAAAGATTATAAATTTGATGGACAACAATTAGTTGAAATTCTTTACAACTTTTATTTATCTTTAAACAAACAGAGTTGTGTTCAATCGAAGACATATTGGTTTGATGAACACAAAATATGGAAGAATATAAAAACTTTTCTTTCATGCTTCTGTTTTGTTTTTTCTTTTTATTTTCAAAATTTAGAGTTTTGATATTAATTCTAGATTTGATCATTTTATTAGATGATAGAAGCCTTTTTGTTTTTTATTCTTTTATTTAAATATAAAATATTTTTTTAATAAATGACTCTGTGACAATATGACTCTAAATATGATCATATTATATATTTGTATAATATATAATATGATCTCAAACTAAATAATTATGTTTTTTGGTATAAAATTGAATAAACTGAAAATCGATGGTATATAAACCAAATCAAACTGAAGTACATATAGATTTAGAATAGTAGTTATATTTTAATGATCGAAATACCAAAAAATCGAGCCGAACCGAAACCCGATATCCGGATTGAACACCTCTAATCCGAATGAAACCGAACTATTATTTCATTTTTAAAAACATAATAAAAATAATAACTTCATCCCGCGTAAGGCGCGGGTCTTATCCTAGTTATATATTAAGAGTCATGCTTCTCACCTAACACTGATTATTACCAGAAGATGAAAAGTGCCGGTAGGACTTGTGACTTTGATGGTACTGCCACCATTACTACTAATGATCCTAGTAAGTTCTCATATTCTCTCATCAAGTTTACTTCGTTGTTTCCATTGTGTAAGTCGATTGTGTTTGCGTTTTGCAGGCTATAGAACATGTGCAAATACGGAAGGAAACTAACGATCCGAGTTTTTGTCTTGTTTAAGTTTTTAACCATTCTGAAAACGTATCTCTTTTTTCTCTGAACTGTTTGAGCTTGCTCCATTGACCGCAGCACAAACGCAACCGGAGGAGACCGACTGCGTTAGGACCCGTGAGTCCATTAGGAGGGAACACAAACGCAATCGAGTCACACAATGGAAACAACGAGAGAAGTAAAGTTATATTTTGAATCTTTCTAAGATGTATTTTCTGAATTATTTTTGTATTCAAGTATTATCAGATATTATAATAAAATAAATATAAAATTAAATATTTAAGTAAAGTTGATGTTGGAATGGTCGAATGGTGATGTTGGAATGGGGCTCGTTGGATACAAAAAAAAAAATTACAATGCTTTTCTTTGTTTTACAAGAGTGTGAGAATTGACATAATTAATTCTTGACGAAAAGGTAAAATATATATTAAAATATACATTAATTCAAAAATTTTAAAATATATATTAAAATAAAATATAATTATTTTAAAATAAACTATAATTTCTATTAATATTGTGTTGTTATCCTAAAATAAGTTAGAGTGATTAATATTGTTTATGCACTTAATGAATAAAACAAATTACTATTTTTTTATTAGACAATTGATTAAAATTAACAATAATGATCTATATGTACTATTGTTTGCGAATTGATTTTTCGCAACGGAACTCTCACCTTTAAAGTTAGAGTGGTTAAAACCGTTTATGCTTTTAATGAATAAAATATATAAATTAGACATAAAATAAAAACAAAATTTATTTTTTAATTAGATAACTGATTAAAATTAATAATAGTGAGAATTGTCCAAAAAAATTAACAGTATAAAGTAAAATAAAATAATTTTAAAATAAAATATTATTCCTATTTATATTATGTTGTTATCGTAAAATAAGTTAGAGTTATTCATATTGTTTATGCAGTTAATGAATATTTTTTTTGATTACAAAATTGATTAAAATTATAATAGTGATAATTATCTAAAATCTAAAAAATGTTATTTCCGCAACAAAGCTCTTACGGTAAAATTTAAAGTGCTTAATATCGTTTATGTCCTTAATGAATAAAATATGCAAATTAATAATAGTGAGAATATCTAAAATCTAAAAAATATATATTATCTAAAATAAACTATTTGTTTTAAAATAAAAGGTAATTCTTATAGATTTTCTGGTGTTATCCTAAAGTATATTATAATAAAGATTTATATTAATTAATATAAATTCTTAATTTATATAATTGAAAAGATAAATCAGATTAATTCTCAGACTAATATATAAATGTTGATGTAGTATACAGAAAAAGAATTTCAAAAAAGTTATAATAAGTAAGAATTTTCACATAAAAAAAACTAAATAATAATTTATCTTTATATTCGTTTATTCCGCAAATGCGAACGAGACATCTGGTTAGCTGGATATTATAACTAGTTACAACTAATAACTCTCCGCGAATTCACACTTATATTTTTTTACAAAGTTAGAACCTTATATTATTACTAGAATCTTATTATATAAAGCTTGGTTCCTCAAAGTTACTAATTATCACGATCGCGACATATGGCAAGTTATTAGTTAAGATTGTGACATGTGTTAAAGCAAATTGTCCAAAAAAACATATTTTTCCTCTTTAAAATATTTCTACTCTCATAATGCTAATTTTCCTTTATTAAAATTCTAACTAAAAAGTTTAAAACGAAAAAAAAATCTTATCTTATAATAAAACTTTTTTACAATTATCATTAAAATAAAATTATTTTTAAAAAATAAAAAGGTCAAAACGAAAAAAAAAGAATCTTATTATAATAAAACGTTTTTTAAAAAAAAATCTTATCTTATAATAAAACTTTTTTACAATTATCATTAAAATAAAATTATTTTTAAAAATAAAAAGGTCAAAACGAAAAAAAAAAAGAATCTTATTATAATAAAACGTTTTTTTAAAAAAAATCTTATCTTATAATAAAACTTTTTTACAATTCTTATTAAAATAAAGCGATTTTTAAAAATAAAAAGGTCAAAACGAAAAAAAAGAATTTTATTATAATAAAACGTTTTTTATAATTTTTATTAAAATACGATTTTTAAAAATAATTTATTAAATAAGAAAAATCTTATTATAATAAAACGATTTTTAAAAAATTCATAGTAATTTTAATTTTAACAAAACCTAATGCTAATTTTCCTTTATTAAAATTCAAACTAAAAAGTTTAAAACGAAAAAAAAATCTTATCTTATAATAAAACTTTTTTACAATTATCATTAATATAAAACGATTTTTAAAAATAAAAAGGTCAAAACGAAAAAAAAAAGAATTTTATTATAATAAAACGTTTTTTTTAATATTTATTAAAATACGATTTTTTAAAATAATTTATACAAGAAAAATCTTATTATAATAAAACGGTTTTTAAAAAATTCATAGTAGTTTTAATTTTAACAAAAACTATTCCAAAACCGAATTGTAATTATCCTTTTCAAAATATAAACCAAAAAAATGATAAAGACTATTTTATGCTAATTGTTCTTCACAATCAAAAAAAGATAATCGTAAAAAATTATATAAAAATTTTATTTTTCCTTTTTAAAATATTTCTACGCTCATAATGTTAATTTTTCTTTATTCAAATTCTAATTAAAAAGGTCAAAATGAAAAAATTACTAGATAGTAATTATCCTTTAAAAAAAACATAAACAGTTTCCTACTCTCATAATAAAAAACGGATAATTTAAAAAAAAAACATATTTTTCCTTTTAATAATATTTTTACTCTCATAATGCTAATTTTCTTTTATTCAAATTCTAATTAAAAAGGTCAAAACGAAAAAAAGAATCTTATTATAATAAAATGATTTTTAAAATACTTTATTAAATAAGAAAAATCTTATTATAAAATTTTTATTTTTTAAAAAATTCATAGTAATTTTAATTTTAACAAAACCTATTCCAAACCGAATGTAATTATCCTTTTTAAAATATAAACCGAAAAAATAGAAAAACTATTTTATGCTAATTGTCCTTTATAAAAAAAAAAGATAATTGTAAAAAAAATATTTTTACTTTTTAAAATATTTCTACTCTCATAATGTTAATTTTCCTTTATTCAAATATAATTAAAACTTAACAAAAAAAAAGAAATATTAAATAGTCATTATTCTTTTAAAAAAAACTTAGACGAAATAAATGTTAAATACTGATTAATGTTAATTTTCCTTTATTAAAAATTCTAATTAAAAATATCATAATCCAAGAGGAACTATGATTATTCATATCTCTATATATGGAACTAAGATCTCTCATATTTGGTCACTTCTCATATTTTATCACCAAGCATAATTATTGATTCAAAAAAAATATAAGGCGAATTTCGATGTTCTTTTCTTCTTATAAAGTTATGGTTGATCGTTTTCATGATTATTGTTTGATCGTTGTCATGCTTCTGAGTTCTGTCTTTTTTTTTTTTATCGAAACTTCTGAGTTGTCACATAGCAATACATTTAAAGTTATTGCCACCACACCATAACATCGATGTCACATAAAAAATTTCTTTTTAATATTGCGACATGTGTAAGAATATTTCATGGATATAATATATATACTATGAAACTAAAAAATGAATTTCTGAAACAAATAATTTTTAAAACAAATAATTTCAAAATTATTTAATGTTAAATATAAATTTCAAAATTATTTAATATTAGTTTTTAAGAAAAAATCTTTTTTTTAAATCCTAAAGAAACAAATATGTAAAATAATTTGACTATTAAATATGAAACTTTTAAAAATAATATTCCATTGTAATTTTTTTTTTTTTTTTTAAATTGTACATTTGTTAAAATATCTCATTTTTAAGAAAATGAAATTAAAAATTATTTAATACTATTTTCTCTACTTTTTTCTTTAGTAAAAATTTTCCATTTCTATAATTGAAAAAAGAATTGATAATGAAATTTATAGATTTGCAATGATAATGCCAAGTTGACAATATTGTAAGAATGCTACAAACTATATTAATCTGACAACGGACAAATCCAACTTTTGGTAATATTATTTGAGTTTCTAATTTGACTGGGTTAGGTTATGGCAAACTAAAACTATTTATGGTTATATATTTTTTCTCATTTTACTTAATTATAATGAAATAAATATAAAAAAAGAACAATTAATAAAAACAAAAACATTATTGATTATTTTAAAACATGAAGCAGAAAAATTAAAAATTATGTCAAAATAGGTTCTTAATTCAAAAATGTGTCCCATAATATACACCTAAATTCTAAAATTGATGTAAAAAAATTTCTCATTCTTTTTATGTTTTCATAAAATAAAAAAATCAAACAAACCCGTGCAACGCACGGGTCCATACCTAGTTATAGAAAAAGTTAGAGCACCCCCATTGAGAGTTCAAATGGGGGGTTCACACGGAAACCAAAAAAATAAAATAATAAAATCCTATGAACCCCTCTCTCCTAAAGTTCTCTCGGGTGAACCCCTCTCTCCTAAGGTTCAACACGTGGCGGCTCGGGATTGGTCTAAGTTTTTTTTTTTTTTTTTAATAAAAAATCAAAAAGAAAATAGAAAAATTTTAATAATAAAAAATTGATTCAATGAACCCCAAGAGGGGGTTCGCTCTTAGACTTACTCGTACACTATTCGATACCCAAATAGTTAAACACGCAATAGTGTAAAGCCCAAAAGCAAGGCATTTACTTTACTTTTATTCCAAGCAATATCTTAAAGCTAACGATGCCTTCTTTTTACAAAACGATGAGTTCTGTCTATAAATGTGACGAATGTACTGTCTATAAATAAAGACTACAATCTCTAAAACAAAACTAACAAACCAACCCCTATGGAAGACACCATCACCACTTTCCATCCTAAACATTTCATTGAAGAATACTCTGCTCTACATGGACCGTATCCCAACAATTCTTATGAAAAGACATGCATTATTTGTGAAAAATGGATCTCTTCTCGGTCCAATTATTTTTATTGTCGTGTATGTAATATCTTTTTTCACAAAGAATGTCCGTCAGTTTTGATGGAGTCGAATCTGACAATAGATCGTCCAAGGTCACATGAACATAAGCTCACCTTCATCCGCAAGAAAAATTGTTTCAACTGCGATGCTTGTGGAAAGGTAGGCTACAACGAGATGAATATGTACACATGTTTGCCCTGCAATTTCTTTATTCACAGAAGATGTATATATTTACCAAAGGTAATAAAGCTCACTCGGCACTCACACCGCTTGTTACATACTTTTCAAGTTCCTGATTGTACCACGACATGTCGACTTTGTAATGAACCGTTTGTCTATGGATGTGGAGGATATATTTGTATCGACAAGACGTGTGATTATAAACTCCATTCATATTGTGCAACGGGCGAAGGGATGTGGGATGGAAAAGATGTAGAGGGAGAACCTGAAGAAATTAATTACTCTGAAGATGTTACATTTTCATCATTACAAGAGATAGATGGAAAAACAATTCGCCATTTTAGTCATCACCATGATTTAGTGAGCCTCTGTATCAATGGTGAAGAAGAAGAAGACGAACGAGTATGTCAAGCTTGCATCCTTCCCATTGACTTCGGTAGTTTCTTGGGTTGTAAAGAATGTGATTTTGCACTCCATGACACTTGTGCAAATCTTCCTCGGAAGATGGAACACCCGTTCCATCACCATCGACTAACTCTAGAGGTGAACATGATGAACATAAAAGAAGGGTTCTTCAGGTGTTCTAAATGTAAACAAGAATCATGTGGTTTCATGTATCGATGCTGCCAAGAGGAATGTGAGTTCAAAATGGACGCAAAATGTGCTTCTCTTACTGATCCATTACACACTGGAGCCCACAAACACCCTCTCACTCTATTAGACAGCACAGCACGTTGTTACCAATGCCCTTTTCATTTCGAACTAGAACCAAAACGCATAACTCTGCCGGTGTTACTAAAATACAAGTGTGACACTCATCCACTTACCTTATGTTTTGCTGAATCAATCCCATGGTCATATCCGTCGGTGCGTGCTTGTGAAATATGTGAAGTAATAATAAGCATTGACTACCGAGATTACCGAGATGTCTACGGCTGCACCGACTGCTGCACCACTCTACACGCTGAATGTGCAATAGGGAAATACCCATATCTGAAACCTGGCCATGCGATCAAAGTGAATGGTTTTGAGATTGAGATTGCACGCAACCGTCTTTCTCGACCTATATGCCATGCATGTCACTCTATGTGCCAAGATAAACTAGTTTTCAAGAATAAGAGAAGTGCAGTCTCTTTCTGTTCTATCAACTGTATAACCTCTTCATAGAAACCCCGCATGTAATCTAAATTTACTCAATTGTTGATCAAGTCTGTATGACAAATAAAATCCTGCTTTGCGATCACTTCAGTTTTATTTTACTATACCATAAATTCAGTAATTTTTTAACTCTTTTTGGTATTCCGTAGCTCACATGTCATCGTCCCTTACTTACCTGTCACGGCCGGCCCTGGGCAATGCCTAGTGAAACATTTGTTTCAGGCCCCCAAAAATTTTGTAGAAAATTACATGAGCATAGGCCCCCAAAAAAATTTTTAGGCCCCCAAAAATTTTTTTACTTAGAAATCGCCACAGGCCCCCAAAATCTCAGGGCCGACCCTGCTGTCACCCAAACGAAATCAAGCAATTCAGATGCTTTGATATATCATGCTCGCCTACCCTTCCCTTTTAAATTTTGATTTTAGAACCAAAAAATAAAGATTGCTTTTGCATTATGCAGGTGATTTATAAATCTGAAGTCTCCATGATTACAAGTATAAACAAAATAAACCAAGATGGTTTTGTATAAATATGAAGGAAGATATAGTTTTAAATAAAATAACATATTTTGTTATAGTGAAATGTACACATACAAGTACAACAAGCTGTATTTGGACCTGGAGTCATTGAAAATATTAGTGACATAAATGTGAACAGACTTGGGAGACTAAAAGCAGCAACAAGGTACTAAGGAAAATAGAATCTGGAATT
Organism: Eruca vesicaria subsp. sativa; assembly: GCA_932364175.1. Taxonomy (NCBI): domain Eukaryota; kingdom Viridiplantae; phylum Streptophyta; class Magnoliopsida; order Brassicales; family Brassicaceae; genus Eruca; species Eruca vesicaria. The sequence goes on along the minus strand of CAKOAT010421821.1, from coordinate 79,208 downwards.
ATCTGGTTTGATAAGTGAGCCACTGTTAAAGCCACATATGTATTGTCTTAAGTTTTGGAGACAGTTTGCATTTTAAGGCTTAACTAGGCAGAATATTAGCTTGATAACATTTGTCCATGTTTCTTATTTGACACAATAATCTCTCTAACGATTCAGTTTCAAAAAATATTGTGTCATGCATGAACCTGTTTGGTTTCATGTTATAACTTGCACGTTATTTATGTCCTTTTCTTGAAAAAGGTAATTTGTATCTCTACAAATTAATACAATTTGTCCATGTTAACCACAATGATTGGGTTGTTGAGTAATTCATGTATATGATGCAACAAAAATCGAAGTATCATCAAAACATCAATCAATTTTCCCGCCATTTTTCGTCGCCACTTACTTTCGTTGATTGCCATAAGGGTCCGGTGAGTTACTCGTCGCTTCAAATTGCATATAGATCTTCTATCCTTAGATGTAGCTCAGTGTGATCTTGAAAAGCTTCCAGTTCTTTTCCATGTCACTTCGATGTGAACTGAAAATCTCAATCTTGTAAAGCAAGCAACTGACTTAAACTGTTGCACTCTTATATATATCGATGTTACTTCTTGTGTTGGTGCTATATATATTTGTAACAAATGCTTCTGCTAAAAATATGCTTTTGCTTGTGTTGTTGTAATTTTTGTTTTCTTGGTCAAACGAGTTGTTGTAATTTAGTTTATCGTAATATAACTGATATTTACATTCTATAAGAAAAATCTCAATTTTTATTTATTTATATCAAAACTTAAAAGCACATTTTAATGAAAATCATAATTTGAGTAGCCACATAACATGTGCGGGCTTATCCCATACAAATTATCATTAAGGTATTCAAATTTATTGATGATGATACATTGATGAACACCTTGATTTTTTTTTTTGACAACAATATCTGAACTATGATATATGCACTACCGGTTCAGAGAACCAAACCGGTGGCATTGAATCGACATAGAACATAGTTGAAGGGGAACATCGAGCACCTCGTGCAAGCCTGTCCGTCACTAGATTAGTTGCCCTTGGTACATGTCGAATGTTGAAGGTAGAAAAGAAAGTCTTACTCCGCTTGAACTCCTCCAAATGTGATGCAAAGGCCGGCCATTCATCTGGTGAGGACACCATCTTCACCAATTGAGAATAGTCTGTCGCAAAAACTACTTCGGAATGACCGAAGATCTTCATGCACTTCATATCCCATATCAAAGCTTCACATTCTGCATATAAGGTTGATAAGCTTCTTCGGAGATTCATCGCACCCATCATCTTCACTTCCGAGCCCGTCTCTCTATAGAACCATCCTTGACCCGAAAACTTATTGTTTTCCTTCCACGCACCATCAAAGAAACAAACTTTTGCATGTCCTGAAGATTGCCAGTCAAAACCAGTAGGCTCCGGGAGTTGCGTCGGAATTGTGAGTTGAGCTTCCACCCATAAATCTCCCTCCGCTTCAGAAATTCTAAGAATTTCCAATGGGTTTCCATTCTTGTTATTGTAAAGTTTATTATTCCTATTTTTCCAAATATATCATAAAATCCATGGAAAGTTGTTGGAATCAGAATATTTTGGGAGTCGCCAAAAAAGATAATCCATATTAGTGAACACCGAAGAAGTTGGGAAAATATCAGAAGAGGAGGGGACTTTCGACAGTGCCCAAGTTTGCAAAGCTGGAAGACACTCAAATAAGACATGATTAATCGATTCTTTCTCCACCCCACAAATACTGCATCGGGTATCACACTTGACACCCCGTGTCCTTAAAGTTTGGGAAACTGGTAAAGTACCCGAAATAACTTGCAACACAAAATATCTCAGTTTTGGAGCGCATTTGAGTTTCCAAGAAAAAACTAATAAATGTTTTATATCTGGCCCAAAAAAACAACTCTTGTGTCTTATCTTGAATTGAAGATTCCACCTTATAACCTGATTTGACAGTGTATTTCTCTGATTCCGTGGGAGACCACCCATAAGAATATTGTCTACCATTCCGGCTAATAGCCAAACTCCTAATAATTATAACATCATCCGGATGTACGTATGCATTAAGCAAGTTTACATTCCAAGATTTAGTTTACCCCTAATAATTGTAACCACCTTGATTTTTAAAGAAATTTATTAACAATGACATAAACTAATGAAAGAACGATTAAATATTTGAACCAATTTTAAAAATGATAAAAAAATACTCTCTCTGTTTCAAAAAATTCATGTTAAAAAAAATGTTTCAAAGAAATATACTTGTTACATTTCCAATGTATTAACTAATACTAGTTAATTGTAAACTTAAAAAAAATAACATGTGTTTATTGAAATTATGTGGGATAGAAATTATATAGAATAACAATCACAATATAATACATTGATAATCAATATTTAATATTTTTTTAGTATGTGTGAAATTTTTTAAATAATACTCCCTTTGTTCCTAAAGATCCATATTCTAGTTTTTACACACTTTTTAATAAAACACAATAAATTTGCATAGTTTTTTGTATTTATCTTCTTTCTATAATTTTAAACCAATCAAAAATCAATTAGTGCAATTAAGTTTTTTGAAATTTACAATTATTTAATAAAACATACATTGAAAATGTAAAAAATAGATCTTTTAGAAACAAATTTTTTTTCTAGAATATGTATCTTTAAGGAACGGAGGGAGTATATAGTATTTTTGAAACAGAGAATATTCAGCAAATAGTGAAATAATGGGGTGAGTTCGTCAAAATTAGAAAGATTATGGACCTTATAAGAAATAAGATATTGTTGTTAACAGTTAGTCACAGTTGTATAATCTCTTTCCTTTTATGTTATGTTCTTCTGTCTTTTGCTCTCACATATTTTTATTAAATCGCCAATATTTAAGAGCTGGCATCTGAACATCTTTTATCAATCAATCTCAGTCTTTCGATTCCTTCAATTTCCTCAAAAAAAACTGAAACCCTAATTCTTATCTCATTGGATCGGAGGATCAATCGGCTTTTTTTGCTGAGGGAGGATGGCTCGGCAAATGACGTCATCTCAGTTCCACAAATCAAAGACTCTCGACAACAAATACGTAAGCTTTTCGATTTGGGTTTGAGCTTTAGTAATTCGAAATTGGGCAAAGATGAAACCTTTTTGTGATTTTTGTTTGCTTAAAGTTTTTTTTTTAATTTGTTTTTGAGGGTTTATAGATGCTGGGAGATGAAATAGGGAAAGGAGCTTATGGGAGAGTGTATAAAGGATTGGACTTGGAGAATGGAGACTTTGTGGCAATTAAACAAGTCTCTTTGGAGAATATTGTTCAAGAGGATCTCAACACTATCATGGTTTTTTTTGTTACTCTCACCAATCTATCTTCCTTATTTGTTTTGTCTTAGTGTGTCCTTACTAACTGACTTGAATCCTGGTGGTGTTACATGTGGGTGATTCTGTATTCACCAGCAAGAAATTGATCTTTTGAAGGTAGCTTCCTTCTTCTATATATTATCCACAGTCTATTGTTAGTATTACCAAACTGTTTAGATTTCACAGTGACTAGGCACGTACGAAGTTGGGATTCTATCTGTGAATTTACATCAGATTAACCACCTTCTGGATTTGGCGCCTTTTCTTCATTAATGGTTATGCTGCTAAAGATGCATTCTTCATTTATGTCTTCTAAGATGGTGTTTCATTGCAGAACTTGAACCATAAGAACATTGTCAAGTATCTTGGGTCTTCAAAGACAAAGACTCACCTTCACATTATTCTGGAGTAAGTAGCGTTTTTGTGTGTGTGTTTTTTTTGGTTCTCGCTGAACTATGGTCTGGAAACTAAAGGTTAAAAATGTGTTTGTAGGTACGTTGAGAATGGCTCTCTTGCAAACATTATTAAACCAAATAAATTTGGACCGTTCCCAGAATCGTTGGTGGCTGTTTACATTGCTCAGGTTTGTAACTTATATCTTTATCTAGTTGATCTTTGAGTTCCTTTAAGCGTTGTGTACTAACTACTGAATACAGGTCCTGGAAGGTTTAGTATATCTGCATGAGCAGGGTGTCATACACCGTGATATCAAGGGTGCAAATATCTTGACGACAAAAGAGGTATGTTTTTTTGTACCGTATGGATTGTGTTAGCTATTCTCAGGCATGTAGGATCTGTTGTATTCTCGGATGCATAAGATCCTTCTCGGCTATTCTTCCTTCGATACATACTCAAGTCTTTCATACTTCAGGGCCTTGTTAAGCTTGCTGACTTTGGAGTTGCCACTAAACTAAACGAGGCTGATGTTAACACTCACTCAGTGGTTGGAACTCCTTACTGGATGGCTCCTGAGGTATACTATTAGTCATCACCATATTCTGTATAGGTTAACTTTCATATGTAGTAATTTTTTTGGAAGTATGCTTTGTTATTGTTTTTCCTAATTTGCAAAATAATTTACCTGATTATGTGGAGGATACCCAACTTCTGTTTCAGGTTATTGAAATGTCCGGAGTTTGTGCTGCTTCTGACATTTGGAGTGTTGGATGCACTGTTATCGAACTTCTTACATGTGTGCCTCCTTACTATGATCTGCAACCCATGCCTGCACTCTTCCGTATTGTTCAGGTTTGGCAACATTTATTGAGTTTGTGTTAATTAATGAATAAAATTTAGGTCTCTTCCTGGCTCTTTTTCTTATGCTTTCGTGCTTCTCATAACTTCTTTCCTTTAAAAAGCCAACAAGTGACAAAATATTGCCTTTTTCTGGTTCAATGTTAGGATGATAACCCTCCTATTCCCGATAGTCTTTCTCCAGATATTACAGACTTCCTACGACAATGCTTCAAGAAGGTATAGTTTAATGCAACAATGTTTAATCTTCCTCCAGTATGTATATCTGATATGTATCTTGCATATTACAGGACTCCAGGCAGAGGCCTGATGCAAAGACATTGCTCTCTCACCCTTGGATACGGAACTCTAGACGAGCTTTGCAGTCCTCCCTTCGGCATAGTGGAACCATCAAGTTAGAACTTTTATTTTTATAGAGTATATTGCAAAACATATAATTTATGTCATCTTCGGAAACCCACTAATATTAGTTGCTTTCGCTGGAAATGATGTTCTTTGGCACTGCATCCTTTGCAGATATATGAAGGAAGCTGCTGCAGGTTCAGAGAAAGATGCTGAAAGTAGTCAAGATGTAACTGAAAGCCTTTCAGAAGAAAAAGTTGGGATGTCAAACTCTGTAAGATTTCTCAATTCTAATTTACCATCACTCATTCTCCTGGAGATGCAATTAAAGAATTTTATAGATGAACAGGAGAACGAATTAAAGCTAGAAATGGAATTTATTCAAGTTACTGATCTGTGTTTTTTTTGTCCAGGACTCGAAAAGCAAAGCAGGGATGGCGAGCTTTAGGTCTGAGAAAGATCCATCTACATCCAGTGATCTTGGTGAAGAAGGAGCGGATCATTCAGAAGCTGATTTTACTTCAGATCAAGTTCCTACGTTGTCTATGCATGAGAAACCTTCTCTTCAAAGTTCTTCGGATGTAAAGGGGAGCTCTGAAGATGAATCAGAGTTTCATAGGAAATCTGAACATGATGATATACCTGAGAATCTTGAAACGAGATCTTCTAAAAATGGAAAGGATACTTTGGAAAAACAGGTTGGAAAAGAATCTTCCATCCAGGTGGACCAACCATCACATAGTTTTGGCCAAAAAGGCGATGATCGTAGGCTTCGAAAGGTTAGTTATTTTGTTACCTCATTATTTTCTTAGCCCTTTCTTAGATAATATGGTCAATCACGAGGGAGTATACTGTGTTTTGAGTTGATTGATAAGTTCATTGTTCTTTACTGATTTAAAACAGAACAGTTTACTGGACTTGTACTGTGCTTTATACCTTTTTTGGCAAATGCGACATTCTATACATAGAGGCTTCTATAATGAGACAGGTTTTGTTTGTTGTCAGGATTTGGTTTTTGTCTTTACAAGATTATCGTCTTAGTGCTATAAATATGGTCCTTTCTTCCGAGACGTAGGTTGTTGATAGCTTCCTTTACAGGGTAGAAGACTTGCAATCTGACTAAATATGTTTTGCTTGTTATTTCTATCTCAAAGGCTGTGAAGACACCATCTAGTAGTGTTGGTGGGAACGAACTGACTAGATTTAGTGATCCTCCTGGTGATGCTTCTTTGCATGATTTGTTTCAACCACTGGATAAAGTTCCGGAAGGAAAACCAAATGAAGCCTCAACATCAACGCCTACATCAAATGTCATCCAGGGTGATTCTCCTGTCGCAGATGGTGGAAAGAATGATCTGGCAACAAAACTGAGGGCTACAATTGCTCAGAAGCAAATGGAGGGTGAAACAGGTCAATCAAATGATGGTGGTGACCTTTTCCGCTTAATGATGGGTGTTTTGAAAGATGATGTTATTGACATTGATGGCTTGGTATGTTCTGTCTCGAGAATGCATGTTTGATCATTCAAGTAATGTACTGTTAACATATTTTCTATCTTGTTTCGCAGGTATTTGATGAAAAAGTCCCCGCAGAGAATCTTTTTCCTCTGCAGGTAATCTACTTGACCAACTAACTGCATTCTCTGAGTATGATATTTTCAAAATTAAGTGTTCGAAAAAAGGCATAGCTTCTTAACTCCGTTCTAGTTGTTTCAATTTATTAGTGACTTCATATCCTAGTATTTATTGGTTAAGTTTTTGTAGGCAGTCGAGTTCACCAGATTAGTGAGCTCCTTAAGGCCAGATGAATCAGAAGATGCAATAGTATCCTCTTGTCAGAAACTTGTCGTCATGTTTCGTCAGAGACCCGAACAGAAGGCAGTATTTGTGACACAGCATGGTTTCCTCCCTCTAATGGATCTACTTGATATGCCTAAACCTCGAGTATGTTTATTTAACCAAGCAGGATTTTTATGAATCTTATATGGTGTTTGATATGATTACTGACGCGCTTATGTTATGGATCTTTTATGGTGTTTCAGGTAACATGTTCTGTGCTGCAGCTGATAAACGAAATTATCAAAGATAATACCGACTTCCAGGAAAATGCTTGTCTTGTTGGTCTCGTAAGTCTTACCTTCCATTTTACTTGCTGACTTGGTGAATTTGGGTAGAGTTGGTCAATTTATTTTATCACCTTTAAAGTGATAAACACGACACAAAGCTAACAGCATTTTGGGAAAATTGTAGATAGTTTATCACATCATTAAGTTTTCTTAATGTTCTCAAATACCCCATTTATGATATTTTCGTCTTTGTTGTGGCAAAAAAAATCCCATGATAATTGATGATTCCAAGTGATATGGCAGATTCCTTTGGTAATGAGTTTTGCTGGTCCTGAGAGGGAACGATCTCGAGAAATTCGTAAGGAAGCAGCTTACTTCTTGCAGCAGCTGTGTCAATCAAGGTCTATAGTCATCAAATATTTCTTACTTTGCTCCTTTGTTTTTCTATAAGTCATAGAGCTGATTTGGTACCTTCTTTACAGCTCTTTAACATTGCAAATGTTCATAGCATGCCGTGGAATACCAATTTTGGTAGGATTTCTTGAAGCAGATTATGCCAAATACAGGTGAGTACTGCGTACCATCTTCTTGTGATGTCTGAACTACTTTCATGGTATTAAATGCATATATTAATGTGAGATCTATTGATTATTTCATCATAAGAACTTGGAATGTTTCCGTACTTGGGTATGCTTAGGTTTATTACAAGTCCAAGTAGCATCAGATATTGTATATGATTCTGTCTTTTGTCTAACTTGTGGTGTGTGCTTGTTTGAAAGGGCTGATACTTTGCTTAATAGCTGACCAATTGCTTGATTTGGCTCTTTCCTTATAGTCAGTTTTAATCCTTTTTACCCCTTATATTATGTGCTACTAAATTCTACTGTTTTGAGCTGTTCTTTCCAGGGAGATGGTTCACTTAGCTATTGATGGGATGTGGCAAGTTTTCAAACTAAAAAAATCCACTCCAAGAAATGACTTCTGTCGCATAGCTGCAAAGAATGGAATTCTTCTCAGGCTAATCAACACACTTTATAGCTTGAATGAGGCAACTCGACTGGCTTCTATATCAGGGGGCCCATTGAGTGTGGATGGTCAAGCTCCACGTTTGCGGTCTGGTCAACTTGACCCTAACAGTCCTCTTTTTAGTCAGCATGAGAGTTCACTCAGTGTGATTGATCAGCCTGATGTGTTGAAAACTAGGCATGTGGGTGGTGAAGAACCTTCTCATGCTTCAACTTCAAACTCTCAGAGATCAGATGGTGATCGGCCTAGATTAAGCAGTGTTGCAGCAGATGTTTCTATGTCAGGCACAGAACAGCATCGGTTATCTCTCTCAGCTAATAGGACATCGACAGATAAGCTTCAGAAGCTGGCGGAGGGTGCCTCAAATGGTTTTCCTGTTGCTCAGCCAGAACAAGTTAGACCTTTGCTTAGCTTGTTGGAGAAAGAACCCCCTTCAAGACATTATTCTGGTCAACTAGATTATGTTAAGCACATTACTGGCATAGAGAGACATGAAAGTAGATTTCCTCTTCTGCATGGATCATATGAAAAGAAAACTAACGGAGACCTTGATTTTCTGATGGCTGAATTTGCAGGTAAGTTTCATAGTTTTCTTACTTAGCAAGAATGTACGTATTGTAGGCGCATACATATATTTTTTTGTTTGTTCTTATCATTGCAATGTTTCTTCAGAGGTCTCTGGACGCGGCAAGGAAAATGGAAATCATGATAAAAATCCCAGCAAAACAATCGCAAAGAAGGCTGTAGCTAATGAAGGAGTTGCTTCTACGTCTGGGATTGCATCTCAAACAGCATCTGGAGTACTGTCAGGCTCCGGTGTTCTAAACGCTAGACCTGGAAGTGCCACATCATCAGGTTTTCTGGCCCATATGGTCTCTACCCAGAGTGCAGATATTGCAAGGGAATACTTGGAGAAAGTGGCTGATCTGCTTCTTGAGTTTGCTCGAGCTGATACAACAGTAAAGTCATATATGTGCAGCCAAAGTTTACTCAGTCGTCTCTTCCAGATGTTCAACCGTGTAGAACCTCCTATTCTGTTAAAGGTACTTGAAAACGTTATGAAGTTTCATTTTTCTTTTCTTCTTACATTTCTCTGCCTACAGAATCTTAAGGTTGCATGCTTACACTGCCTTTTTTTTTTGTCCAGATACTGGAGTGTACCAATCATTTATCTACAGATCCAAATTGCTTAGAGAATCTTCAACGAGCAGATGCAATCAAGCACTTGATCCCCAACCTTGAGCTTAAGGAGGGGAATCTTGTTTATCAGATCCATCATGAGGTTACCTCCTTGACTTGCATTTACTATCAATGAGATAGCTTCTATTGGTTACAGCTTGTTGTTCAGTATGCCATTTGAAAAACTGAAGTGTGATTATTAAAACTATCATTGTATATTGTAGGTGCTTAGTGCGCTATTCAACCTATGCAAGATAAACAAGAGGAGGCAGGAACAAGCGGCTGAAAACGGAATCATACCTCACCTGATGCTTTTCATCATGTCTGATTCTCCTCTAAAACAATATGCATTGCCACTTCTATGTGATATGGCTCATGCATCTCGGAACTCAAGAGAGCAGCTAAGAGCTCACGGCGGTCTAGACGTTTACCTGAGTTTGCTAGATGATGAATACTGGTCCGTGATAGCCTTGGATTCAATTGCTGTTTGCTTGGCGCAAGACAATGACAACAACCACAAGGTGGAACAGGCGTTACTCAAGAACGAAGCAATTCAGAAGTTAGTTAACTTTTTCCAGAGCTGCCCTGAGAGACACTTTGTGCACATATTGGAGCCATTCTTGAAGATCATAACGTATGCATCTCTCTTCTTTGTTCTTATGAAAGCTTAAGTGAAGTTTCAATTTCTTTAGTCTAATTCTCGTCATTCTTGAATACAGGAAATCGTCTCGGATCAACAAGACACTAGCTGTAAATGGATTGACTCCGTTGCTTATTTCTAGGCTAGACCATCAAGATGCGATAGCTCGACTTAATCTCCTGAAACTTATCAAGGTAATGAATCACAAGACCATTAGTCTTAATACTATCATACAAGATGAGTGTATTAAGTGTGTTTGGTGTTGATGCTGTAAAACAGGCTGTTTACGAGCACCATCCAAAGCCAAAACAGCTGATCGTCGAGAACGACCTCCCTCAGAAACTGCAGAATCTGATAGAAGAACGACGTGATGGACAACGATCAGGAGGCCAAGTTCTGGTGAAGCAAATGGCAACCTCTCTACTCAAAGCACTTCACATCAATACTGTCTTGTGAGTCCAAACAAACAAATTATCTATCCATTGGTGGGACTGTACATTTACTCCCATTTTTCAAAGAAGAATTCACCACCCAAGTGTGTATTTCTTCTTCTTTTTCATTTACCGGAAAGATTTGTAATTGTTGTATTAGCTTGTGTGGTGGCTCTCTTGGGTTTTGTAGTACTTTGAGAGATGGCCAAACACTTATGGGTTTTGTAATATACTATATGTACCCTAGCGTTGCTCAGAAGATTTGGTTTTGTCATGTTTTCATTAAAGCTATTTGAAATATGGCTAGGTTTCTTTTGGATTCGCTGGAGTGAAGTTTTTACTTTTACCGTACGCTGACAAATACTGTTGGCTACGTTTATTTTGGATCAAGTCAATGCTTGGCTACTTTTACTGTAGTAACTGGAAGTTTATTTCTCCAGATAGATTCCATATCCATAGACTAGATAATTTGCTTTATGTTCATTGCTTTTACTTATGTTAATTCTTGGACTAGATCATTCTCTATATTATATGTTCATTGCCTCTTTTAACATAGTATTCAAAGTCCAATTGCATCTCATGCACAATATCTTCTTTGACAATATATTGTATTTGCTTTACAACTGAGGTTAGTCTTGTTCAATGACTCGCATGTTAAGAAAATTCTTGCAAGAACAAGTTGAACAGTTCTCAGATGTGATCCTATAAGCATTGGAGCGTATTTCTATAGTTAACATATAACAGAGAAATTACTAAAGCATACAGAATCTTGAATATATGCACAAATAAAAGTACTTTAGGATGTATCTAAAAGCTTCCGAGAAGAACTATGCGCAAAATTCAAGAACAATAGGGGGGAGACCTACCTATAATATAGTTGCTCTTAATTGTCTAATCGAATTATAATCCGATCTTGCCCTAAACGGAAGCCTATATGGGGGAGACCGACCTATATAACCCTGACTAAATCATTGGCACATAGTGTGGTGGAAGGACAATGAAAATGACCTTGTGACAGAACCCTTCTTCGGTTTCTATTGAGAGAGAACAGAACAAGGCAAAGCAGGTTAAGCGATGTTTGTAATGAACCCAGGGCCACCAACCTATAGCAACAACTCCAGATGAGATAAGATGACCAGAAAGAAAAGAAAAACACATCCAACTTCATTTTCTTGTCTCAAACATCATCCATGGATCAAAGATAAAAGCACCAGCAATCACACTACATAGAAATGTATTAAAAACTTGCCGAAAGAAAAGACTTAAGATATCCACATAGCGTGCATGTTTCTCAAGTCTCTCAGATCTTTATAATAAAGTGAATTTCGATATAGGCCCTTCAGTTTCTCAGTGTCACCATTCGCAGTAGAACCTTCTGCAGTTTTGCCCAGAATGCTTTCTAGAGTTCCATATCTGTTGTTTCTGTTTCGTAATGAGACGGCCTTCGAGAAGGATACACAGATAAGTCGGCTTCTGAAGCAAAAAAAAAAAAAAACAAGTGACTAAGGTAAAATATCACTGCTTGTGTGCATTTGCCTGAACAACCTATCATGATACCACTAACGAGTACCCATCAAAGATTCAACAAGAAAAATATCGTCTTAAAAACCAATGCCACATGATCTGACTTGTCCAAGATATTCAAACATTTTTCTGAGGAAATTTGCACACTTAATTGGATCATCCACCACCTGCACATGATGCAACATGTTAGAAAAGTGGCAGACAAAGCTGTTATAAATGTTTCACTATTGCCTCCTTACCACAGACAAGGCAAGCATGTAAAGAAGTTTTCCCAAGGAAAACAGTGAGTCACTTCTCATCTTTGATGGCAATGTTGTTCCGCCCTGTGATCTTCGCCTGAAGTATGGTTCTTTGAACGATCAAAGAGTTGAATCACATTTTCATTGGGCCTTCTGTAGAGCTGAACACAAACACAAGCCAAATCAATTCCAACAACAGATAGAATAATAATAATAACAATTAGGAAATGATAAGTATTAGGATTATCCGGTTTAGTAGAATTAGATTGTTGGTTTGTATTGGTTAAGCTTCCTTTTACTTAACCGTACACATATATATACATGTAAATGACGTGAATGTTAATTAAGAAAGCTAACAAACTTTTTCATGAAAACTTCATCTTCTTCGTTTGTCTAGATCGAGCTCAATCCTCTCTTCACATCATCTTTGATTCCTAATCTCAATATGGTATCAATCTTCTTCCGCTTTCATCTTTGAGCTTCGATTTTGATTTTTTGATGAGTTTTTCTCTGCTTTCGTTCTCGCGATTTCTTTGCATTTTTCTCTTAACTCTTTGTGCTTTTCAGACAGTGACACAACATCCTGAGACTTCTCCTCCTTATGATAATGCTGTGTATATAGCTTCTTATAATGCAGGACGTGCGACTCAATCTCAAAAGCCGGTGTGTACTCATTGCGGAAAGATTGGCCATACGGTTCAAAAGTGCTTTAAGCTACATGGTTTTCCACCAGGCTATAAGACTTATGGCTATTCGAATAAAGGTACTTCTCAGAGTAAGACAAATCAGTCTCAGCAGAAACAGACTCCACAACAAGCTCTTGTGCATGTAACTTCTACAATGACAAATGCTGTGGCTAATGTTTGTACTAATAGTGATCAAGGATCTTCTCTGTTACATGTCTCGCCGCATTTGACTAGTGGAGGGATGAATTTGAATCTCCAGAGTTTTACTCCTCAACAGATCCAAAGTCTGATAGATCAATTCAATTCACATGTTCGAGTTTCAGAGCCTCAAGTTCCTTCCTCGTCTCTCTCTTATCCACGTGCTACAATTACTGAACATGGTGTCATGGATCCACATTCTTCTGCTGGTAAATTTCCTTTTCCATCAATTAACCTTACCTTTCAAAACCAAACTTTACACTACAAAGAACTTGTCTTTATTCCTTACACACTTTTCTTCCTGATGATACTTGGATCATTGATAGTGGAGCCTCTAGTCACGTTTGTTCGAATCTGAAAACGTTCGATAGTTTTGTTCCAGTTTCTTCTGTGACAGTCACTCTTCCTAATGGTAGTGATGTTCCAATTACACACACATGCACAATTAAACTCAGTGATTATTTAATCTTGTATGATGTGTTATTGGTTCCTGATTTCCGTTTCAATTTGATAAGTGTGAGTAGTTTGATTATCATTGGTTTATGCTGCTCATTTCTTTCCAAATGGTTGTTTGATTCAGGAACTTTCTCGGGGCTTGATGATTGGGAAGGGTAGACTATACCATAATCTTTACATTCTTGACAATGATTCGTATGTTTCTTCAAGTACTACTGTGTTCTGGGGTTCCATTTCTGCTGATAGCTCTATTTGGCATCAACATCTGGGACATCCTGCTTCAAGTGTTTTCCAAAAGATTTCTCCTGCTTTACCGTCTTATAAAAATGTTGAGTTTGCGTCTTCTCCATGTACTATCTGTCCTCTGGCGAAACAAAGGCGTCTGGCTTATATTTCTCATAATAAACTTGCTTCAAATCCTTTTGATTTAGTTCATCTTGATGTATGGAATCCATTTAGTGTTGAGTCTGTAGAAGGATATCGATATTTTCTTACTTTGGTGGATGATTGTACTCGTGTTACATGGTTATACATGTTGAATGATAAATCATATGTTTCTACTATCTTTCCTCTGTTTCTAAAGTACATTTTAACACAATATAACACCAAAGTTAAGGCTATACGATCTGATAATGCACCTGAATTGGCTTTTACTGATCTCATTAAAGAACTTGGCATGTTTCATTACTTTTCTTGTGCTTATACTCCACAACAAAATTCAGTAGTTGATAGGAAACATCAACATTTACTTAATGTAGCTAGGTCTTTGCTCTTTCAATCTAATGTTCCTCTAGCGTAGTGGAGTGATTGTGTTATGACTGCAGTGTTCTTGATTAACCGAATGCCTTCTCCTTTGTTAAACAATAAGTCTCCTTTTGAAAAAATATTAGGAAAGATTCCTGATTATACTTTGCTTAAGAGCTTTGGTTGCTTGTTTTTTTGTTTCAACGAATGATAAAGATAGACACAAGTTTAGTCCTAGAGCTATACCAAGTGTGTTTTTAGGATACTCTTCTGGTTACAAAGGCTACAAGGTTTTGAATTTGGAAACTCATTCTACTACTATTTCTCGAAATGTGATTTTCAAAGAACAATTCTTTCCTTTTAAAACCACTGAGATTCTTTCAAAAGCGGTTGACATGTTTCCAAATACTATTTTTCCTTTACCAACTCCCTTACATTTCGTTGAAACAACACCAACTTTATTTGATGAGGAATGTTCAAATACTTCTTCTTGTCATGTGACTGATTCTATTCCTTCTTTGTCACATGCACACACTCATACACCTGCTGATACTGCTAGGACTGTCTTAGAAGATATTGGTCAGAATTTACCGAATGTTAACAGACCAAAACAAACGACTAAGGCTCCTACTTCTTTGTCTCAGTATCATTGCTCTCTTGTGCCTTCTATATCTACTTCCCAAACTCGTTTACCTCGTTCTAATCATTTTCTTTCTCAACATTGCATTTGTTTAGTCCCATTATATTCTTTTTCATCTTCTTTCAAAACTCCTTATCCTATTTCATATGTTGTCTCTTATGATCAGTTTCATCCTATTTTTCAAAACTCAGTTCATTCATATTCTTTGGAAACTGAGCCTAAAACCTTTAAACAAGCCATGACATCAGAGAAGTGGACTAAGGCTGAAAATGTGGAACTTGATGCTATGGAGCAAAATAGAACATGAGATATTGTTGAGCTACCGGTTGAGAAGAATGTTGTTGGATGTAGATAGATCTTTACCATCAAATATAGAGCAGATGGAATTGTTGAACGTTATAAAGGACGTTTGGTTTCTCAGGGTTATACACAACAAGAAGAGATTGATTACATGGAAACTTTTTCTCCAGTGGCAAAGCTTACCAATGTGAAGTTGTTATTAGGATTAGCTGCAATACAGGGTTGGAGTCTTAATCAGATGGATGTATCTAATGCTTTTCTTCATGGTGATCTAGATGAAGAAATCTATATGCATCTTCCTCAAGGCTATACACCACCTGCTGGAGTTACTTTGCCTCCTAATCATGTTTGTCGTCTCAGAAAATCTATATACGGTTTGAACCAAGCATCACATCAATGGTATAAGCGATATTCATCGGTTATTCTTGGTGATAACTTCATTCAATCACTGGCTAACAATACCTTGTTTGTCAAAAAAACTGGAAACTCGTTTGTGGTTGTCTTGGTATATGTCGATGATATTCTTATTGCCAATAATGATGATGTTGCAGTGACTGCATTACAGGCTTTGCTTAGCTCAGAGTTTAAAATCAAGGATCTTGAAAAAGCTCCTTTCTTCCTTGGTCTTGAAATTGCAAGGTATTCTCAAGGTATCTATGTTTGTCAATGGAAATACACTTTGAACCTGCTTGAAGATACTGGTTTATTGGGATGCAAACCGATTTCTATACCTATGGATCCATCTCTCCATCTTACTAAGACCACATGTACTCTTTTATCTGATCCTAAAACATACTGAGAGCTTACTGGTCGTCTGTTTTAACTTACAATCACGAGGCCAGATATTACTTTTGTTGTGCATCAGTTGAGTCAGTTTCTATCTTGTCCTACTGATACACATTTGCAAGCAGCTCATAAGATTCTCCGGTATCTCAAGACAAATCCAGGACAAGGTCTGGTGTATTCTGCCTCTTCAGAGTTGTGTTTGAATGCATTTGCAGATGCAGATTGGGCCACATGTAAAGAAACAAGACGTTCTATCACAGGTTTCTGTATTTATCTTGGCTCGTCCTTAATCTCCTGGAAGTCTAAGAAACAGGCTGCGGTGAGCCGGAGTAGTACTGAAGCAGAGTATAGAAGCTTAGCGATGGCTACTTGTGAACTGATTTGGATTTAACATTTGCATAAGGATCTGATGGTTTCTGTTAATGGTCCTTCGAAGCTCTATTGTGATAACAAGTCTGTTATTCATATAGCCACCAATCATGTCTTCCATGAACGCACTAAACACATCGAAATTGATTGTCATGCCGTCAGAGATCAAATCAAAGCTGATCGTCTCAGAACGTTTCATGTGT
This sequence comes from Eruca vesicaria subsp. sativa, assembly GCA_932364175.1. Lineage (NCBI taxonomy): Eukaryota > Viridiplantae > Streptophyta > Magnoliopsida > Brassicales > Brassicaceae > Eruca > Eruca vesicaria. The sequence goes on along the minus strand of CAKOAT010421821.1, from coordinate 62,775 downwards.
CTACGAGAAATCAGCTGGCAGATATTCTCACTAAGCCACTTCATCCTGGTCCTTATCACTCTCTGCTACAACGTCTATCTGTGTCAAGTTTTTATCTTCCACCATCTTCACAGCTAAAGATTTGAGGGGGGGGGGGTATATTAGGATTATCCGGTTTAGTAGAATTAGATTGTTGGTTTGTATTGGTTAGGCTTCCTTTTACTTAACCGTACACATATATATACATGTAAATGACGTGAATGTTAATTAAGAAATCTAACAAAAAATTTCATGAAAACTTCATCTTCTTCTTTGTCTACATCGAGCTAAATCCTCTCTTCACATCATCTTTGATTCCTAATCTCAATAAACCTTACCAATTAAGCTCAAAGATCGTCTTTGCATTTTGATCAAATGAATGTTATGATATTATTGTTCCAATAACAATTAGAACATTAATAATAATGATCTGCTAGGATATGAGAACCTTACCCAATAATCTCAGGATCATCCTAGCATTTTGATCGAAGGAATGTTAGGAAATCACATGCGTTTGCTGAACAACATCCTGACGGAAGGAAAGCATACCATCAAGTGAGTAATACGTGGATGACCGAATCTATTTTTTAGATTCATGTACGTAGATGAAAATTTGACAAAGACAACATCAATGATCATACAACACCACAAGAAAAAAAACTGTGAAGGTGTCATTTAGGAGAAGGTCAATGAAGAAGAGGTGAACATGGTGGAGAGAAACCATTCAAATGATCTCATAGACTTAGATGAAGCTCACATATCAACGAAAAAAGTGCACAAAAATTCTACATGAATGATTCATCATCTATAGTGCATGACATCTTAAGATCATCTCCAATGGTGCTTTATTTTCAATTTTTACTTCATTTTGAAGCAAATTTTGTTCCAATTCTGCTTTATTTCTTGTTTCAAAATGAAGAAATAAATAGTGTTGCTTCAAATTTGAAGCTATACCGTTCATTGTTTCATTTTTTTTACTTGAACTTTCTCAATTATAAATTGGTTTTATTTGTTCTTACTTTTTGATAAAATTAATTATATACGTTAATACTATTGAAGTAATATCAAATTTTGGCTATTCTTTTCAAACAATCTGATATTTATATCGAAAAGCATATGTTCTTACTTTTTGATAAAATTAATTATATACGTTAATAATATTGAAGTAATATCAAATTTTGGATATTCTTTTCAAACAATTTGATATTTATATCGAAAAGCATATGAATGTTTATTTTTAAGAATTTTTAACTCGATTAAAAAGAATCAAAGATAAATAAACTCATTAATCACTTACACAAATATATATATGGTGTTTTTTTACAAATTATAATGTTTTTTGTTTGTTTATTCATGTTATATAATAAATATATTACATGATAATTTTTAATTTTATATTAAATAGTAATTGTGTTGGATTATTGTTAAAATAAAATAGTTGAGTAAAATTTGTAAATGTGAAAAAGTATAATGTATTATTAATAATTAATGATAAAATAGAGATAAAGCATTATTAGAATATACTTTTACAACAACGAAATGAATCAAACTATTGGAGAAGATGTTACTTTATTTTGAATAAAGTTAACTTTTGAAACTAAAAATGACCAACGATTGGAGATGTCCAAAAATTTTTGAAGGAGAACTTTTTAAATATTACAAAATCTCTAAAGTTTTCGTAAACCATATTGTTTAATTACGAAAAACAGCTTAAGTGAATATTCAAAACTATGTAATAGCTTGACACAGTTACCTTGGTAATTTTGTATTATATTTTATCTAATGAATGTAAATGTTGACATAAAAGATTTTACTTAAATTATCTTACCTAATCCCATATATATTAAAAGAGAAACATTTGAAAAATTGTAACCTCAATTTTGTAATAATTAAAAAAGACATCATCCTTAGGTGTCACTCAATTAGGTAATCAATTACATCATATTGAAAAATAAGTAGGTCCACATTCAATTTTTATGTCGCTAGACACATTTGATTTTTATGTCGCTAAACACATTCGTTGGTCAGACTATATGATATGATATTTACGATAGAAGCATTTATGATTATTCCGCTAGATATAATTACTATTTTATATTCTTTCCTTAAATAAAACCTACAGAATTATCATAAATGACTAATATATATATATATATATGACAATAAATAATTCTAATAATAAATATCTGATAACAATTTATATTTCCTCCATCAGTTTTTCTTTAATTTTATATTCTTAAAATATTTTAAACAATTAAATTAGCTATAAAATTAAACTTTAGATTTTTTCGTATATGTTATATTTTGAATTTAAAAAACGAGTATAAATGACTAAAAATATTAAAATTATTATGTTAAAAATTAATGATGAATAGTTTAACATTTTTATTATAAAAGATACACATGATTTTAAAACCATATGAGTAAAAAGTACCATTCAATAATAATATATATATATATATATATTAAACTATATACCATATAAGATTACATAAATATTTTAATTTCAAAAATTTCAATGAATTTTCAAGAACATATATAAATTATAAACTTATAAAACATTTCACATTGAAAATGTTTGTTATCAATGATTTAAATATCTTAGTTCTTCTTTTTTTGTAAAAAAAAAGTATATTATTAAAAGATATTAAACAATCGTTAATATGTTTTTTTTTTGTATATACCATACAAACTAATGAATGTGATTTTATAAAAACCGTAGGATTTGGATATGGTTTGATTTATAACTGATTAAACTGACACATGTAAATATGTATATATTTATAACGACGCATGAATATCTATTTGTTAGATGAGTTGAACTATAATTATAATTTTTAAATCATTTGAATCACTTGAACTATAATTAACGAATAATTTACTGCAACTGAGACTTCATATTTTCTTAGTCTTTTTGATCTTTTTGCTTTATTTTAGCAGTAACTAAATTGAAGTAAAGATTATAAATTTGATGGACAACCATTATTTGAAATTCTTTACAACTTTTTTTTTATCTTTAAACAAACACAGTTGTGTTCAATCGAAGATATATTAATTTGATGAACACTAAATATGGAAGAATATAAAAACTTTTCTTTCATGCTTTTCTTTTGTTTTTTATTTTTATTTTCAAAATTTAGCGCTTTGATATTAATTCTAGATTTATCATTTTATTAGATGATAGAAGTCTTTTTGCTTTTTATTCTTTTATTTAAATATATAATATCTTTTTTATTAAATGACTTTTTGATAATATGACTCTAATTATGATCATATTATATATTTGTATAATATATAATATGATCTCAAACTAAATAATTATGTTTTTTGGTATAAAACTGAATAAACTGAAAACCGATGGTATATAAACCAAATCAAACCGTAGTAAATGTGGATTTAGAATAGTAGTTATATTTTAATAACCGAAATACCGAAAAATCAAACCGAACCGAAACCCGATATCCGGATTGAACACCTCTAATCCAAATGAAACCGAACTATTGTTTCATTTTCCAAATCATGATAAAAATAACAACCTCATCTAGCGCAAGGCGCGGATCTTATCCTAGTTGTAATTATATTAAAATCTGAATGAATCAATAGTTATTTTCATATATTAAAAATGCAAAGCTATAAATATTTCTAACATACTTTCTTGGCTCTACCCTAACACCAAAGCATATTGGTTCTGGTCTGGTACAACTTTGATTCTGAAACGAACCCTTAGCCCCATGTGCCAAAACATATTTTCCCAAGCCGCAGACGTTCAACTTAACAGCACTCTGTCTCGTCCTATTCAGCGATTTAGCTGCCTCAGCTTAAAACCAGGACTAACCCTTAACCAACAGTAGAGAGTGTTTAACAAGGTTCTCAATCTCTCAATCATTATTTCCCCTGTTTTGTTTTGTCTTGTCTTTTTGACAAGGTGTCCTGTTTTTCTTTTGATTCCTTAAAAAAAGGAGAAGGAAGTTTAAGTTTGGATACAGAACTCAAAAGGTGATTATGCCTTATTATACATGCAAATTAACTAACAGGTGAAAACACATCTGTTTAAGATAATTCAAGGCTTTCATAATATATGAATATTTAATCAGGATCAGACAGTTCTCAGTTATGTGTGTGTTCATATGGAGAGTTTTATAGTTTGTTTGAAATCAGATTAGACAAAGAATATCACTTACATAACAACTTGAACTCAACAAGCTCAACAATGAAGTCTCCAGTGAGACTAATCATACAGGCTCTAGAGTTCCATATCTTAGCTTGTATATGTGAATCCAAGAAATGCTGGTTCAAACTTGGTTTCCACGTTTAAGAGATTATGAAATACACCACAAGAAGCCACCAGAGTTTGACTTAAACAGTTGTCTGTAGAAGAGGACATTTTATGGATCAAAGATTTAAAGCTTTGGTCCTTCTCTTCACGGGTTCTCTTTTCTGCTCTCTGTCTCTCTTCCATTAAATGACTTCAAAACTATCAGACAATAAGCCTTTCATCAAAAAAAAACTATCAGACAATAACAAGCACATGAGATGTTATTGTCATGAGCACAAACCTCTGCCATTTTCTGGAGCATCGTCATTGGTTAAAAGATAATCACATGAAGGGTAACCATTGATGTAACATCAGATCTAATGTGCTTGTGCATCATCTTCCAATAACCATCTCGATCCTCTTGCTTCCATCTCCCTCTGTTAGCTTTCTCGGATGCATCATCTTCTGTACTACCTTCAGGATTAATAACTTCAAAGTCCTTCATAGCCAATCTTCCTTTTCATCTTGCTAATCACGTTCTCCTCATTCTCTCTATATCCTTCTCTGTTCACCATCTCCCTTCTCTCCTTTTTCCTCAGCTATGCCTTCCCGGAGAAACTCCAAACGACCCAAGTGTATGTCTCTTCCTCAGTTCCTCTGTATCACTCTTTGCTCCAAGCCTCCAACTATATTCGAACTTTCATCCCTACTACAAGTTCTATTCATGCAAAGCTTGTAGTTACACATATGATGGAATCACCAGAATTACTATTTACCGTTTTCATTAGATATAAATATATTGAACTTTATAAGATTGTCAACTTCTTTAGTCTAGTTCTCGTCATTCTTGAATACAGGAAATCGTCTTGGATCAACAAGACAACTAGCTGTAAATGGATTGACTACGTTGCTTATTTCAAGGCTAGATCACCAAGATGCTATAGCTCGACTTAATCTCCTGAAACTTCTTATCAAGGTAATGAATCACCATAATATTAGTCTCAATACAATTATACAAGATGAGTGTATTAAGTGTGTTTGGTGTTGATGCTGTGAAACAGGCTGTTTACGAGCACCATCCAAAGCCAAAACAGCTGATCGTCGAGAACGACCTCCCTCAGAAACTGCAGAATCTGATAGAAGAACGACGTGATGGACAACGATCAGGAGGCCAAGTTCTGGTGAAGCAAATGGCAACCTCTCTACTCAAAGCACTTCACATCAATACTGTCTTGTGAGTCCAAGCAAACAAATTATCTAATCCATTGGTGGGACTGTACATTTACTCCCATTTTTCAAAGAAGAATTCACCACCCAACTAAGTGTATCTCTTCTTCTTTTTCATTTACCAGAAAATGTTGTAACTGTTATATTAGCTTGCAGTGGCGGAGCCACGTTAAGGGGAGGGTGTCACTTGACCCCTATGAAATCTATCAAATCTAATTTTTAGGCCTATTTCCCATGTAATTGTTGTGGTGTAGTGGTTAAAATGCCTCCTTTTGACCCTCCTATGTCATGAGTTCAAACTCTAACATGCCTTTTTAGCTATAATAAATTTTTTATGACCCCTATAAAATCAAAGGCTAGCTCCGCCACTGTTAGCTTGTATGGTGGCTCTCTCTTGGGTTTTGTAGTACTTGAGAGATGTCAGATGTCCAAAGACTTATGTGGCGTTTGTAGTATACTATATTTACCCTAGCGTTGCTCAGAAGATTTGGTTTTGTCATGTTTTCATTTCGTATGTTCCTGATGTGGTCGGATAACAATCACATTGAATGAATTTGGAACGCTGACACGTACTGTTGGCTAGGTTTATATTGGAATAAAGTATGCTGGCACATACTGTTGGTTAGTTTTATGTTGGAGTAAAGTTCACTTGTACCGTAGGCTTCCACTAACTTTTACTGTGTGGTACGTACTGTTGGTGGTACGTACTGTTGGTAAGATTCATTTTCAATCCAGTCAATGTTTTGCTACTTGTACAGTTGTACCGTAGTAACTAAAAGTTTACATCTCCAAATAGATTCCAAATCTGTAAAAGTATTATCGACTTTTATCTTTAGAAAATATTATTGACTTCTACTTATGTTTAAGAAAAAACTTTTTACCTATGTCAATTCGTGAAATTGATCATTTACTTTATGGTGTTCCTAAAAAAATTGCTTATGTACTATCTTCTTGGTATAGTCTTTGTATTACAATTGACTGTTATAAGTTAAAAATTTCTTACAAGAACAAGTTGCACAGTTTCTCTCTATGAGAGATGTGATCCTATAACATTGGAGCGTATCTCTATAGTTAACATACAACAGAGAGATTACTCAAGCAGATAGGATCTTTCATTTACGCACAAATAAAATCTTCGAAACCATACTTTAGAATGAATCTAAAAGCTTCCAAGAAGAACTATGTGCAAAATCAAGAACTGTGAATTAACATTAAAACATGGTGTGACTGCTCTCAAAACATTGAGAATGAAAAATAATGAGGAAAGGTGCTCAGGATTTGAATGAATGGTTGGGAAGTATTTATCCTCAAAAACTTTCAGATTAACGAGATTACATAAACCCATCATCACTGCAACCTTAATCCTCATTTTTGCAGACCATTGAAAATAACTAAAAGAAAAAAAAAGCGGAGGAAGAAGAAAAAGCAGCTCTGGATTTAGGGTTAGTAGAACACGTTACTTATAGGTCTCGTTGTCTGTATCCATGTGGTTTACTCGATGTACTCTTGGGCCTTTTGTTTTGGCCCATTATTCTGTGACAAGAAAGAGTTGGAAATTTTTCTCCAAGCAAAAGTTATTTCTTTCCCCTGTTAGAGATTCATTTTGTTGGAATAAGTTTTAAAAGAGATCTAAATCTATATTTGCACTTGGAAGCTCCTCTACTGTACTTGAAAATTCTTCTTTCTCTTTTTATTTTTTTATTTTTATACTATATAAATTCTCATGAAATCTATATTGATATAATACTTCCTATTTCATGATTTTTTTTTATTTTTTGGCTTTCTATGTTATAATGAATAATGAAATGATCTTTATATTCATACTTCATACTAACTAAATCAATCAATCTAAAATTTGATCAAAAATTTCACATACATAGAATGTAGAATTTAAAATTAAAAATTGTTAGAAAAGTCAATTATTAAACACTTTTTAATATTCTAGAATCCTAGCAAATTAGTTCCATATATATGCATTTTTAGTTGCACAAGAATGCTCATGCATTCCACAAGAAAACTACTTTATCTTGATATCTTTTTCATTTTTAAGATTCAAATATGAAAATTTATCAGCTAACAACCATAGCTAAGTACCATGTTTTCGTTCGGTTTGAAAATTAAACGTTTCTGAAATTTGAAATGAAATCGCTTTTTCTAATTTTCCGTTCCAATTATTTATTTAACATAATTTTTTTATTTTGTTTGTTTTACTTTTTAGAAGTTTTTAATCTTGGATAATACAGTTGGTAAACATAATCTATATAATTCAAAATGTAGCACATCAAACAAGATTTCTAGCTACAAATGATATTTTGTGATGCACCTAATAGCATTTTGATGTCTTACTCTGTTTTTTTTTTTCAAAAACCAACTCAAAATTGAAATAGTATTTTATTCTCTCTAGTATTAACCGATTTCTCGAAAAAGATGAACGGGCTTATTAACTTTTTAAAATTTGCGAAATCAAAAGCCCAATTATTTAAAAGCCCAATAATGTTACAGTCATCGTCAACATCTCCACAACAGCAGCAGTAAGTAACTAGTCCTCAAAGCAGAGCACCGGAGACAGAGAAAGATGGAGTCTAACAGAACGAAAGCTTCGTCTTCCAATTCCACATCCGATCGTGAATCTATCCGCTCATTTTCGTCTCAAAAAGGTCTTTCCTTTGCAAATATTTGTATGTATTCAGACATTGTTTTGGAACTAGTTTTTTATTCTAATGATCGTTTTTTTATTGAATGTAGTCAGGCTTAGCCAAGGCGCAGAGAAGCGGTACAAGACTTACACCAAGCTGAAGAAGACACAAGCATAAGCATAAGCTGACAAGCATAAGAAAAGTGAAATCGCGGTTCTGTCTAGAACTTGAGGAAAGAGTTTCGATGTGGACCAGGTACGTACGTGAATGGAAGTTACGTTGAAATGCACTATTATGGAAAGTGAGGTATGACGTATGTCTTCACGAAGCCTGGCGGCGACTAAAGTTTGATTCAAAGATTATATTTTCATTTAATTATTTATTTTTGAGAACACGATTACACGACGGATTATGACCTAGATTTTGTGATGGTTTTCAATTGCGGTTTTTTTACTTATTTAACTAGGATAAGACCTGCGCCTTGTGTATGGTGAATATATGTAATTAAAATATAAAATTTTAATATTCACAAATTTAAAATTTACATATGATTGTTTTTGTATGTATTTGAAATTTTAGAATTTTGGAATTTTTATATAATTATCTATACGTATGATCAAAAACAATTTTAATTAGAAATGTAAATCAAATCTTAGAATTTAATGGATCTGATTTCATATATCTTTTT
>CAKOAT010421821.1:12254-32253 GCA_932364175.1 Eruca vesicaria subsp. sativa | reverse complement strand
GGTCCGGAGCTCTCCTCCGTGACCTGTTTATAGATGAGGTCCGGAGCTCTCCTCCGTGACCTGTTTTGTTGACGTTCCTTCCTTAGCAAAAACAGCCTCCGGCTTCTTTTTGACTCTTTTCTCAAAAGATTAATTGCCAATGGGCTTACAGTGGCCCATAGTCAACTCTTATCGTTCTAGCCCATTAGTCTCAGCTAGCAGTCCATATTTGGGCTCAACAGAAGCCCTTTGTCAAAAGAAAAGAATATGTTCTATGATTATTCTCCCGCAAATTGCTTTTTCTTTTTTGGCTTTTAGAGGCAAATTCATTTTTAAATTCTTGAACCTTATTATCTTTTTTTTTTTAATATTGGGTAACAATTACAGCATCATATAATCATTAACTCTATTACATATAAATCTCTTCCTGTAACACTTGGATCGACGCATGGTTCTACATGTACGACACCCTCTATAGACATATCTACTTCGCAGCAAACAATCATAACGAACGACTCTGCCTATAGTACTCTAGAACCTCCCTGCAAAAAATTGCGTTGTCTGGATTTTGAACCCCAAACCTAGGTATAGACACCTTTAAACTTTAACCATTAGGCACATGCAAAAAATTGCGTTGATGCTCTGTTTCTACAAACCTTATTATCAAACAAATAAAAAATTATCTTCAAATGAGGATGTAGTTATCTACAAAACGGAACACACAACATAAGTTATAAACCTACCATTAGTCACAGAAGTAAGCTATACTATTCCATTAGTAAGTCAGATTTCACTTTCTCATACTAACTTGTGTGTCACGTTTTGGCTTTTTTTAAAAAAGGCATGGAAGTATTTTCAGTCAGGAGAGTTGGAGGAAATATATGATCCAAACCTAGACTGGAAGAATCGGAACGATAATATCATCATCAAGAAGGAGATAGTTAGAGTTGTTCAGATAGGGCTATTGTGCACTCAAGAAATGGCATCGCTAAGACCATCCATGTCAAAAGTGTTGCACATGCTAAAGAACAAAGAGGACGTCTTGCCGTTGCCAAGTAATCATCCGTTTATGGATGAAAGAGTCATGGAGTTTCGAGATGGTTCTGATGGTGATTCAGCTGCTTGTGCTTCTCTTGCTACTGTTTCTCAAAGTTCCTTCTACGGTAGATGAGGCTTTTAACATCGTTGAGCACAAACCAATGTTTTGTGTATAAACCAGTAAGAAGAACTAAACTAGTATATATAGAGATAGATTTGTATACCGTAATGAAGTATGCCATGGAGATAGTAAGTTCATATATGTACTAAAAAGTAATGTGCTGGAAGAGAATGTTTAAACTCAAATCTTGTATCTATGTAACTTAATAAGGCATATATCGACTTTGGAGGGTTTGGAGATAAGAATATGGACACAATGGTTTTGCCTTTTTTAACATTCCAAAACCAACGAACAATGTATTATATAAATATTATGCAGATGATAGAAAGAACAATGGTAAAGTTAATCTGGTTATGATAGGTTTATATGTTCCTTCAAAACTGACTTTGAATGTAATTATTTACAAAAAAAATAAATGATAAAGAAGGCAGGAGAGTGAACATGTACTTGTACATGAGCGTCTTTAACATATTTCTTTGTGCTGTGTACTATAAGCATTCAAGTATGTATGCTATGTAGCTATTACTATATGGTTCTTCTGAAAAAAAATTTGAGAGACATATGTACTTCAACTTCACGATCAACGCAAAGATTCCAAAGCATGGTAAGTGCATCAACCCAACAGCAGCATACCTGTATCATCAATTAAAATTACTATGTATTCTCAAGTCCGTTCAAGATCAAGAATCAGTCTCATTGTCTACATGTCGATCCAGAACCAACTGCTAAAAATATTTGGACAACCGGAAGTTAAATTTGATATCTACTTTTGGGTGCTCATAACTGATATATGGGATGAGTTTGTGAGCATACAATAAAGGGGCATAGAGTGAGAGGGCAAGGTTTTGAACTGTATGCTTACAAGTGGGAGAAAAGCCACAGTGCTAATCAGCTACAAGAAATGCTTTTTTTTTTTTGTTTTATGTTTGCTTCATGTTTTGAATCTTTTATTCTTTGCAGCTATATTGTGAGAAGGAAAGGCTTTCTGATGATCAGTTTGAACAGTTGGAGGCATTTATTGATATTGGTGATATTTTAGGTGCCTGTGGCTCAATGAAGAGGACTGAGAAAGGTGAGCTTTGATAAAATGGTTAAATCTTATTAGCGTTTGATTACTAAATGTCTGATCTCTGAACTTTCAAGGAGAGCTTTCCATATGTGTGAACTCTTTTTCGATCCTCACAAAATATCTCCTTCCATTGCCAGACAAGTATCATGGTCTAACTGATATTGATAAACGTTACCGCCAACGGTGAGCTCTCTCTTCTGTCTTTGTTAATCTTTGGTTCTAAATCTTGAATGCTCATAAGTTTTGTTTTCATTTCACTAACCGTGTTTGATCTTGCTAGGTACGTGGATATGATTGCTAATCCTGAAGTGGCTGATGTCTTCCGCAAAAGGGCAAAAGTAAGTTATCAAAAACTTCAATCACTTAATGGAGCATTTAGTTTCTTTTGTGCATAATCTATAAAACAAAATGCTTAGCTTGCAATGTATCACTAGCTTTTTTTTACAGCAATGCAGGTTTGACTGAAAGATTTGAGCTGTTCATCTGTGGCCGTGAAATGGCAAACGCATTCTCTGAATTGACTGATCCCGTGGACCAGGTAATGGCCTGATGCAGTCTTCAACATTCCCACAATTATTTGTCTTCTTGAATAACACATAGTAAATGACTAGATTTTGACCCGCGAAAATTTTTTATGATTAAAAAGTTATATAATTGGGTTTTGTATTAATTTAAAGAATATTTTGGGATAAAATCAGTTCACCAAAATTTGTGGTGATGATTGTTATTCATTAGTTTTTAGTTTCAGTATTTATTTTTAGATTTTGTTTTAGATTTTGGTTTTTAGTTTTTAAGTTTCTATTTTTGATTTTCAGCTTTTGGTTTGAGTTTAATTTTTAGACCCGCTGAGTTAGTTTGAACTGCTATTATTAACAAACAAATCTCAAATAATCGAACATCTAATTTAAAACTGAAAAGATGACAAAATTTTTTTTAACGAAATTTGCAATAGTTTATTTTGTAAATAAATAAAATCAAAATAAAGATAACTTATTTTTTCAGCTTTTGGTTTTGGATTTTAGTTTTTAGATTTGGTTTTTGGTTTTGCTTTACATTTTTTTTAAATCAGTAAATTATTTAAGAGAAATAAAATAATAAATTATTTAAAAGTTACCATTGAAATTTATCAAAACAAAGAGATTGTTATTTAAAATAAAAAAATATATTAACATGTTTTAAAGTACATGATTTAAATAAATGATTAATAATAGACAATTTTGTTTTGTTTAAAAATATTAAATACATTTTGGGCTTGAAAATAATAACTGATTTTTTTGATCCATTAAGATAGAAAATTAATTAAATGTTTTTGGAGTTTTTCCTTAATACTAAGTTCAAAAACCAAACCATATAATTTGTTCTAAAAACAAAAGTAAACCCAACACTATATCCCATAAATAATCATCGGGTAAATTTAAGTAATGCGGTTCAATTAACTATATGACTTGTATTATTTGTAACACTCTAGAAAAAGTTCAAATTTAAATGACAACTTGTATCAGTAGATAAAAAGAATGACTCTATTTTAAATATAACTAGATTTTGACCCGCGCTTAAAAGCGCGGAAATTTTTTTTATTAAAAGTTTATATAATTAGGTTTTGTCTTTATTTAAAGTATGTTTTGGTATAAAATCAGTAATCCAAAATTTGTGCTGATGATTGATTTGCATTAGTTTTTAGTTTTAGTTTTTAATTTTAGATTTGGTTTTAGATTTTGGGTTTTGGTTTTTAATTTTTAAGTTTCTAGTTTTGATTTTCAGCTTTTGTTTTGGGTTTTTAGCTTTTAGATCCGCTGAGTTAGTTTGAACTCATAATTACCAACAAACAAATCCCAAAGATCGAACATCTAATTTAAAACTGAAAAGATGAGAATTTTTATCTCAAAAATGCAATAGTTTATTTTGTGTAAATAAACAAAACAAAAGCAAAAATATAACATGCGTTTTCAGCTTTTGGTTTTGGATTTTATTTTTTAGATTTGGTTTTTAGTTTTGCTTTACATTTTTTTTTAAATCAGTAAATTATTTAAGAAAAATAAAAAAAATAAACTATTATAAAAGTTACCATTGAAATTATCAAAACAGAGTGATTGTTATTTAAAATAAAAAAAATATTAACATATTTTAAAGTACATGATTTAAATAAGTGATTAATAATATATAATTTTGTTTTGTTAAAATATTAAATACTTTTGGGCTTTAAAATAGTAATTGGTTTTTTGATCCATTAAGGTAGAACATTTATTCAATGTTTTTTTTGGAGTTTTTCTTTAATACTAAGCCCAAAACCCAAACTATATAATTTGTCATAAAAACAAAAGTAATCCCAAAAATATATTCCATAAATAATTACCGGTTTAATTTAAGTAATGTGGTTCAATCAACTATATGACTTGTATTATTTGTAACACTCTAGAATAGGTCCAAATTTAAATGAAAACTTATATCAGTAGATAAAAAGAATGACTCTATTATAATAGAGTATATTGGGTTTTTTATTAATTTAAAGAATATATTGGGATAAAATCAGTTCACCAAAATTTGTGGTGATGATTGTTATTCATTAGTTTTTAGTTTCAGTATTTATTTTTAGATTTTGTTTTACATTTTGGTTTTTGGTTTTTAGTATTTAAGTTTCTATTTTTGATTTTCAGCTTCTGGTTTGGGTTTTTAATTTTTAGACCCGCTGAGTTAGTTTGAACTGATATTATTAACAAACAAATCTCAAATAATCGAACATCTAATTTAAAACTGAAAAGATGACAAAACAATTTTTAACGAAATTTGCAATAGTTTATTTTGTAAATAAATAAAAGCAAAAAAAAGATAACTTGTTTTTTCAGTTTTTGGTTTTAGATTTTAGTTTTTAGATTTGGTTTTTGGTTTTGCTTTACATTTTTTAAAAATCAGTAAATTATTTAAGAGAAATAAAATAATAAATTATTTAAGAGAAATAAAATAATAAATTATTTAAAAGTTACCATTGAAATTTATCAAAACAAAGAGATTGTTATTTAAAATAAAAAAATATATTAACATGTTTTAAAGTACATGATTTAAATAAATGATTAATAATAGACAATTTTCTTTTGTTTAAAAATATTAAATACCTTTTGAGCTTGAAAATAATAACTGATTTTTTGATCCATTAAGATAGAAAGTTAATTAAATGTTTTTTGGAGTTTTTCCTTAATACTAAGTTCAAAAACCAAACCATATAATTTATTCTAAAAACAAAAGTACACGCAACACTATATCCCATAAATAATCATCGGTTAAATTTAAATAATGCGGTTCAATTAACTATATGACTTGTATTATTTGTAACACTCTAGAAAAAGTTCAAATTTAAATGACAACTTGTATCAGTAGATAAAAAGAATGACTCTATTTTAAATATAATTGGGTTTTGTATTAATTTAAAGAATATTTTGGGATAAAATCAGTTCACCAAAATTTGTGGTGATGATTGTTATTCATTAGTTTTTACTTTCAATATTTATTTTTAGATTTTGTTTTAGATTTTGGTTTTTGGTTTTTAGTTTTTAAGTTTCTATTTTTATTTTCAGCTTTTGGTTTGAGTTTTTAATTTTTAGACCCGCTGAGTTAATTTGAACTGATATTATTAACAAACAAATCTCAAATAATCGAACATCTTATTTAAAACTGAAAAGATGACAAAAATATTTTAACGAAATTTGCAATAGTTTATTTTGTAAATAAATAAAAGCAAAAAAAAAGATAACTTGTTTTTTCAGTTTTTGGATTTTAGTTTTTAGATTTGGTTTTTGGTTTTGCTTTAAATTTTTTTTAAATCAGTAAATTATGTAAGAGAAATAAAATAATAAATTATTTAAGAGAAATATAATAATAAATTATTTAAAAGTTACCATTGAAATTTATCAAAACAAAGAGATTGTTATTTAAAATAAAAAAATATATAAACATGTTTTAAAGTACATGATTTAAATAAATGATTAATAATAGACAATTTTGTTTTGCTTAATAATATTAAATACCTTTTGGGCTTGAAAATAATAACTGATTTTTTGATCCATTAAGATAGAAAGTTAATTAAATATTTTTTGGAGTTTTTACTTAATACTAAGTTCAAAAACCAAACCATATAATTTGTTCTAAAAACAAAAGTAAACCCAACACTATATCCATAAATAATCATCGGTTATATTTAAGTAATGCGGTTCAATTAACTATATGACTTGTATTATTTATAACACTCTAGAAAAAGTTCAAATTTAAATGACAACTTGTATCAATAGATAAAAAGAATGATTAATAGAGTAGATGTGCTTTTTAGAGGACGCGGTTAGAAGAGCAAGTAAGGCAGCATAACGCAAAGCCAGCAGCGGCTGAACAAAACACAAAGAAAGAGGATGATGATTCTTATGAAGTCACCCTTGACGAAGACTTTCTCACTGCTCTGGAATACGGAATGCCTCCGGCTTCTGGAATGGTACTTATATCTTCTTCTCTTTCTTATATACAATTGATTACATTAACAAGTATCCACCTGAGTTAATTTGCAGAGTCTCAAACATGACCAAACTTGTATTGGTCAAGTACTTATATCAGTTCACTGTTATTGTCTCTTTGTTTCTCTTAAGGGGCTTGGAATTGACAGGCTAGTGATGCTGTTGACAAACTCGGCGAGTATAAGAGACGTCATTGCGTTTCCTGTTCTTAAAATTTAGCAGTAACACCTCATGGTAATTCATGTTTGTAGTGCGTATCTTTCTGATTCTTTCTCAACAAGATGTTGGAGGTGTAACAAACGCATTTAGATAGCAAAACAAACTCATTTATTTATTTTTCTTGATGAGTGCTTGAAACAAAGAGATACAAAAGTAAATTACATCATGTTGAATGCAAATCGGTGAGTGCTGTTACCGTTGTGAACAACTTCCACCATTGCAGAATTGTAAATAGAATGTGAACCTAGAATGGATGGTAATGGAACATTTGAGTGTAGAACCATACTTATAGCATATTGCCTTGCAAATACTCTCACATAAGCCACTAGATGCCGAATAAATAAACATGGGATGTTTTCATGACATTGATGGGTGAAACAATTAGGAACAACAGTAAAAACTGATGACTGTGATCAGTTGGAATCTGTCCTTTTCCTAGCATGGTCCCTCTACTTTTGTCTGTTTCTTATCTGATCAACGTATAATTAAATGGTCTTTGGATTCTATCCAAGAGGAGATGTTTATATACTGTGGTTATTAACTCTTCCTCGAACACACACCCTTCCTGCTGTTTTGTTCTTTTCAGAAATTCAGAAACCGAAACTGTCTCCTTTCCAATCTGGGCACATCAGTGGGCACATGAAGTTTTTAATTTTAACAAAGACAAGATTGGTGATCGGGTGTTTCAAAGAACCAACACATGTTGTAATGAGGGTTTTGCTGTGTAAGAAGATCCAGTGCCCTTCTTTCATCTGCTTCTCTAAGCCTTCTCCTCACATCTACACATCAGGGTCGCTGAAATTGGAGAGCACGCCTCAAGTGTCTTCTTCCACTACTGTTGTCGTTGATGTCAATGATGATGAACATTATGTTGATGCACATGGAGGAGAAGGGGTTAATCATGTTGATGGTTTGTTGAATAAGGTTAGTGAAGAAGAAGACTCTGGTATAGAAGAGAAGGAAGAAGATTGTACCTTTGAGGAGAAACAAGAACAAGAGCAAGGTCATAGTCATGGGGAGATCCTGAAAAGCAGTCTTAAGAAGGAGGCTTTAGATTCAGCAGATGGTGAGAGAATGGAGAAGAAGAAGAAGGTACAGTGGGTGGATTTGATAGGGAAAGAACTTGCTGAGATCCGTGAATTTGAGTCTAGGTTCGTCTGATACTGCAGCAAACCTTTTCAGTATGTTAGTTAATTAGCATTTGTCTGAATTTCGTTTTATTTGCAGTGAAGAAGACGGTATCATATATGATGGAGATAAAAGCTGTGTCTGCGCCATTCTGTGAGCAGTTGAGTTTAGTTTTACCTGGAGTCAAGGCAATGGTGAAAGGTAAAGAAGCTCTCTCTAGATTTAGTCCTATTAGTCTTGTCGCTTTGGCTTTGGAATCCAATGTACATTGAGGCAGTACTAGTACATATAGTAGAATCTGCAGTTGCTTTTGTAATATCTGTTACACTTGTTCCTTTGACTAGTTAATATCATCACTCAGATTCAAGAAGCTTTACTTGTTGACGTCACTATATGCTTTATATTTTGCAGTTTTGCAGTTTCTTTATATAATAACAACACTGAGACAATTTATTCAATATGATTCCAAATTCGAATTCCAAACACAATGCTCTGGTTCAAAAAATCATTACACTTGGCGCATACACTTGTTTGCAAGCTAAAGTAATCCGTATCCCGGTGAGCTACTCTCTTCTCAGGATGTTAATTAATCTTTCCTCTTCAAGAGCAAATCTGGCTGATGCATCTCAGTATCCATATCCTGAAACAAGACAAAGTCAAAGAGATTCAGAGATGAAGAAACATGAGTTTCGATGTTGTTATCCATCAATGGAATCATAGTATTAAGAGTAACCTGAATTGTCCATTGGGTTACCAGCAGGAACTGGCTCTGGCTCCTTGATCTCAACAACCACACAGTCAGACATCAGGAACGTCTTTGCAACCGAGGCTGCATGCTCCAAGCAGCATCTCACAACCTGGAAAAAGTGCATAAACTTCATGTTCATGGAGAAATTTTATCATCAAATAGTTAAGCAAACAGAGTGTTGTGTTTGTGAAACCTTTGTTGGGTCGATGATTCCTGCAGCCATCAGATCTTCATACTTTCCGGTTGCAGCATTGTATCCGAACTTCACATTATCATTAGCTAGCACCTGTAATGAATATAAAATACGTTTTGTTACGTAACTTACTTAGACAAATAGCTTTACATGAGTGAAGCTTTAACGTTATGTCAGTTACCTTCTCGCTGACAACGCTTCCGTTGACACCCGCATTCTTTGCTATCAACTTCAGAGGGTAACTCAGTGCTCTTTTAACGATTTCTGCTCCAACCTATATAGTCACAGATAGTCAGAGATAGATAGTCAACAAAAACAAAAAGTTACTTGGATTACACTGCTTACCTTTTCTTCATCGTTTTCAAGGGTATCCTTGATGGCATCAACCTTGGCTGCAAGACGAAGCAGAGTGCAACCACCACCAACAACAATACCTTCCGCAACCGCAGCCTGAAACTCAATAATAGTATGATTGAGATAGTCCATGAGTGTCAGAATAACAAACTCCTTTATAACTCAACTAGGTTGATTAAGATAATCACCTTTGTAGCATTAAGAGCATCTTCAACTCTTAGCTTCTTTTCTTTGAGCTCTGTCTCAGTTTGTGCTCCAACCTTTAACCAACATGTACGAGCTCTAGTTAGGATCACTAGACACGAACTTATGTTGTATATATTAAAAAAAACATGTGGTTACTACTTACCTGAATTACAGCAACTCCACCAGAGAGCTTCGCAATTCTCTCATTCAGTTTTTCCTTCTCATACTCTTGCTCTGCTTGCTACACAGACCAATCAAACCAATTGCATTCTCAGTACAACAAAAGCAATATACAAAAAATAGTAGTCTTAATCTACAGTTTATCTCACACATACGTCAATGAGATTCTTAATCTGAATCACACGCGTGTTCACTGCTTCCTGTGTGCTCCCGTCACCCACAATGGTTGTCATCTCCTTGGTGAGGACAACCTTAGAAGCGTTACCTAAAACCTCTTTCCCAGCTTTGTCAAGAGAAAGACCAACTTCCTCCCTAATCACAGTTGCTGCACGCACAAACCCAACAATATTAAAACACTGAAATGATTCTAAAGGAGGTGAGTGTTGTTACATAGTTACCTCCGGTTAGAATGGCAATATCATCAAGGTATTGACTCTTCCTCTCTCCAAATCCAGGAGCTTTAAGAGCTGCAATCTTCAACGTGCCTCTAAGCTTATTAACAACAAGAGTAGCCAAAGCTTCTTGTTCAATATCTTCTGCAATTATAAGAATAGGGTAACCGCCTCTAATAGCATCCTCTAGAACACCAACAAGGTCCCTTGCATTGGTAACCTTCTTGTCAACAAGAAGCAACTACACAATAGAAAGCTTCGTTAGGCTATATCTATCATCCCAGTATCATTCAAGTAGCTGTGAACAAAGAAACATTTACCTTACAGTTGTCATACTCTACAGACATTTTCTCACTGTCTGTCACGAAGTATGGGGAGATATAACCACGGTCAAATTGCATGCCTTCCACTACGTAAAGGTGATTCTCAGCGCTTTTACCCTCCTCAAGTGCAACCACACCCTTCCTCCCCACTTTGCTCATTGCTTCAGCAATCATGTTTCCAACTTCAGGGTTGTTACCGGCACTAACAGCAGCCACATCCGCAAGTTCACTGTCTTCAACCTATATTTTTAATAGCGTAACCTTTTAGATCCTCTTGCTTTAGATTTTCACAGATCAAAAAGAGTTTAGCACAACAGAAAGAAGAAGGAAGTTACCTCCTTAGACATTAGCTTCAGCTCGTGAACCAACGCTTTTGCTGTCTTCTCAATGCCTCTAGAGATCAATACAGGGTTTGCACCTGCAGCCACCACCTGAGAAACACAAACTGTAAGTTCACTATACTGTTCTTGAGTTCGCGTCAGCGAAAGCTGAAAGGACATTGTACCAACCTTGACACCCTCAGCAATAAAACCCTGTGCAAGAACAACAGATGTTGTTGTACCGTCACCAGCCAAATCATTGGTCTTTGCAGCTGCTTGCCTTACAAGCTTTGCACCGATGTTCTCAACTGGGTCCTCTAACTCAACCTAACCATAAGAAAACTTTAACCCCACAAAAGCCATTTTAAAACAAAAATCATTAATAAACAAACAATAACATCACACCTCCCTAGCAACAGTGACACCATCATTAACAATTTTTGGTGATCCATACTTGCTCTCAAGAACAACATTTCTCCCTTTCGGTCCAAGTGTGACACCAACAAGGTCGGCTAGCTTGTTAACACCGGTCTAATAAAACACAAAGCAATTAGAAACCAAGAAAATAAAAAAGAAATGAATCCTAATTATTGCAGCAGATTCTCACTTGAAGTTTCTTGATGGTAGAACCATCTTTGTTGAAATGCAACTCCTTGGCTGCACATACAATCGCAGGACGGGATCTTCTAGGGCACACATTCTGTCTCCTTCCAAATGAGCTTGACGAGATAGATGTCGCAGAAGAAAGCTTGGGGGCAATGGGAGCAACCAAGGAACCAAGTGAAGACGTAGCAGTGAAAGCCGATGCCATTATTCACTTAACACACTGAAAATTCCAAAAGTCAGATAAATATTGGCAAACCAAACACTTGACAAGACATAAACACAGATGTAAAAGCGACACACTTTCAAAAAAAAAAGAAAAAAGAGTTCAGTAACAACTGAGAAAACATTTTCAATTACACAGAGCCAAAGCTCAACTAATAATACATAGCTTGAAGCAATATCTCAAACATTAGTTTCATTCTCTTCCTTTCTTTTCGTAACCAAGTTTTGGTCTGTGTAAGTATGATGATTACGAAGAACAACTCTATCAGACAATATTAAGTTTACACTGAAAAATAAAAACGTCTCTGGCTCTAACTCCTTGGCTAGAATACTATACTCCTTAAGGAACCAAACATTACATGGACTGAAAAACATTGAGGATAACGAATGCAGAAAGGACACTCACCGTACAGTAAGACGGCGGAGATGTGGCTGGAGATATCCGCTGGAGAGTTTGTTCCGGATAAGGAGGAGTAGGTTTTATCTGTGTTGGTTTCTCTTTGAAGAGTGGCAGTTGCTAGTTGCTTCTGAATATTTTTTTTGGGTTTGATATAAAGGCGCAATAGTCTCTTTGCTCTTGAAGCTTCGAGCTAATCGTAGCCGTTGGATGTATTGTTGTTTTGTCTTGTTATTGCAAGAACACTCTAGAACGTCGGATTTGGTAACCGGTTCCTGGGTTATTTCCGGGTTGGTCTGGTTTGATTAGGGCCTATAAACGGATATTTGATAATATAGGCCCATTTAGGATAGCTGAGAATTGGCTTGCTAACCGGTCGGACCGGATAGGTGCATGTAGCTTGACCGTCTTTCCCGTAATTGAACCACAAGCTGGAGCCTTTTTTTCTTTTCTTTTTTTAACCGCCTATATTTTTGTTATATAAAATTGGACTGTTTTTTTTTCTCTTTTCGGAACCCCTACAAAATTTGGCGAGATACAATGGTTATCTCTTTTTCCATATAGATCAGATCCAGTCAGACGAAACGTCTTTTCGGAACGACTCAGACCCGATTACCATTTGATTTTAAACAATGGACGTCGACAAAAAAAATAAATGCTAAATAAATACTAGTGTTTAAGCGTTTTAAATGAAATTTATTTAACGATAGGGAAAACATTTTATAAAATGTAATATATGATTCCTTATTAAACTAAAATTTGGATTGTTTATGATTTCTTTTTTAATATATGTAATTATTGTTCACATTAGACATAGTTAAGCAAATTTCTATAAAAATAATTTTTATCAATTGTCAAAATGTATAATCACTCTAAAGCTTTTTTTTTATTTCATTAACACTAGTATCTGAGTAATACAACATATAATTTTTAGACAAAGCTTTTGTTCATTTTTTTCATTTGAGCAACCATATTATTGATTTGTATCTATTATTTACGAGATGACCAATTTATTAAGAAAGGAAACTTCGTGGCAATTACCAAAAGTAGACGGTCTAGTCTTTATAATAAAAAAGGAAATAAAAACCTTAGGGAAGAAGAAATAAATTAAATAAAAAATAGTAGAATAATAGAAAAAGAGGAGGACGTTGGTGGTCGTGGATCTATTTGAATCACTCGAAGGTAACGAGGCAAAACCCTTTTTCCTCCTCCACTTCCCCTCAATAACAAAAACCCTTCTCCTCCTCTTTGACGGCTGCACGGCCAAATTCTAAACCCTAGATTCCATCTCTCTAGGGTTTCTATCCCCTCACTCTCTCTCCTCTCTAGCTCCCATCCACTGTTTTCCAAAGAAGGATCTATCATTTCGAAAATCTTGTCTCATGGCTACCGTTGCTTCTTCCCCTGCTGATCGTATCCTTTTGTTTTACTTCTCTCTCGATCTGTTTTCTCTCCTTCTTGATCTCTTTGTTTGCGTCATTAGATATTGTTCTCTCTCTGTCTCATTAGATATTAGTTTTTACTGTTGTAGTGGTTTGTTTCCTTGACTCACCTTTGTTTTGTAGAATCTGCTGATATGTTGCAGAACCTCTCCTTGGACTCTCAAGCAAAAGCAGCTTCAGAGATTCCTGAGCCAAAGAAGGTATGAATCAGCTCTTTTTTTTTTTTTGTTATGTGTTTGCCACCTGTACACTTTAACACGCTTTGTTCTTTTGTGATTTGTATGTGCAGAGTGATGTTTATCAGTATGGAGGTGTTGATTTAAATAGTCAAGTTCCTTCACCATTGCTTCCCAGTGATGCCGTGGACCCTTCTGTTTGCTATGTTCCAAATGCTTACCAGCAACACTATTATTATGGAGGTAAGTTTCATCCTCAAACCTCTCTATTAAACTTGATCACCAATGCTTAATTTTTTCGTTTTTATTAAAAATTTCAGGATATGGGAGTGGTGACTGGAGTGAGTACACTGGTTACCAAACTCCTGAAGGTGTTGACATGAACTCTGTAAGTTAATGTGCCTTTCATTTTTCTGATTAATAGCTTAGATATTCTTATCAGGGAATTAATGGAGAGAATGTTTCTTATTGTGTATCCTCAGGGTTATGGCTACGCAGCGTATCCTTACTCCCCAGCAACAAGTCCTGGTCCTCAGATTGGTGGAGATGGGCAACTGTATGGAGCTCAGCAGTATCAGTACCCTACCTTTTTCCCTACTGGACCTATTGCTTCGAATATTGCTACCCCTACTCAGGGAGATCTCACTGCAAACAAAGCTGGTGGTCTGAAGACGCTGCCTGCGGAAAGCAAGAATGTTGCATCTGCTGCTGGTATGGCAAAAGGAAGCAATGGATCCGCTGCAGTGAAACCAAATAACCAGACTGCATTCAACAACACCTCAAGTTATTTGTATGGGAACGGTGCTTATGCAGGGGGTTATGATGCTGGTTATCAGGACGCTAGGTTTAACTATGATGGGTATAATGGTACTGTTACTGGCAGTGGAGTTGCATCCTCCTATTCCAAGGCAGACAGGAATCAAAACTACCGCTCAAATTCAAATTACACGGTATGGTATCTTTCTATATTTCTTTGTACTAACGAAAGTTATTGGCGTAAAAATTGCCCCTTAATCAATGCTCTCTATGCAGGCTGTGCACCATGCTGCATCAATGGCAGGCTACGGTACAACTCATGGAGTCTATAACAGGATGTATCCGAGCAAGTTATATGGTAACTATGGTAGCTCTGGGAGATCTGGTATGGGTTATGGTTCTTCTGGGTATGATTCAAGAACAAATGGTAGAGGATGGGTGAGTACAACAGACAACAAATACAGAGGTTGGGGCAGGGGTAACGGTAACTTTTATGGAAATGAGAACAACGGAGATGGTCTTAATGAACTTAACAGGGGACCTAGAGCTAAGGGAACAAACAACCAGAAAGGAAATTCAGAAGATAGCTTAGGGGTTAAGGAGCAGACAGGCGAGTCAAATGTAACTGAGGCTGTGGAGACGGAGAACACATGCATTGTTCCTGATAGAGAACAGTACAACAAAGAAGATTTTCCAGTGGATTATGCAGATGCTATGTTCTTTATCATCAAATCCTACAGTGAAGATGATGTGCACAAGAGCATCAAGTATAATGTTTGGGCAAGCACACCAAATGGAAACAAGAAGCTTGCTGCAGCATACGAGGAAGCTCAGCAGAAGCCTGGCGGCTGTCCTATCTTTCTCCTTTTCTCGGTGTGTTTATAATTCTGAAATAAAATGTTGTGTTTTTTGTAAATTTTAGTTGATGATATTGAGTCATACTCACCTGTTTTATTGTTTTCCAGGTCAATGCAAGTGGGCAATTTGTTGGGCTTGCTGAAATGACAGGACCAGTTGATTTCGACACAAATGTGGAGTACTGGCAGCAAGACAAGTGGACAGGCTCTTTCCCTCTAAAGTGGCATATTGTGAAGGATGTTCCAAACAGTTTACTGAAACATATTACCCTTGAGAACAATGAGAACAAGCCTGTCACTAACTCCAGAGACACACAAGAGGTATTAGAGCCGGAAAGCTTTTATATCTCTGTAAATTATGTCCATTCTGTTTTCCTATACTGAATTTTCTGTTGTGTTATAGGTCAAGTTGGAGCAAGGTTTGAAGATTGTGAAAATTTTCAAGGAGCATACTAGCAAGACTTGCATTTTGGATGACTTTTCCTTCTATGAAGTTCGACAGAAGACTATCTTAGAGAAGAAGGCCAAGCACCAGCAAGCCCAGAAACAGGTAAGAGCAAGATAACAATTCTACAAATCTTTTGTAGTCATAGTGTACAACTCAAGTGTTTCCTATAACATCTAAATGAAACTAAATCAACAGGTAAGTGAGGAGAAGACTACAACGAATGAGGAAAAGGAATCAGCACCTGCTGATTCGGCTCAAACTGCCCATGATGTCAAGGTTGATGAGAATGGGTCAGTTCCTAAACCAGTTGGTGTGGTGGCAAAAGGTTGCTAGATTAGTAAAAGCTGCTCACGGCTTGAGCATAAACGCAACAAGAGAAAAGAAGATATCCCATTTGCACTTTCTCTTGATAACAAGTGCTGTGAGCTAGAAGCAAGGAAGGAAGAGCTTTTATACCTGAGACCGAGACCGAGAGCTGCTTCTTTGCCCTTAGAAATTAAAATCCGACTTATATTTTTTTCAATCTTTTCTTGTTCTTGTTCTTGTTTTCACCTTGTCTTTACAATTTGCTGTTTTTTTTTCTTCTGATTTTTTATTTCCCGTTGGTCCTCCTACCCTGTAAAATTGCTTATATGACCTACTAAATAGTGGGAAGAAGTAGAAAAAAGGAGATGAAAACAGGGTTGGATTTTAGGCAGAAGAAAGTTTTTTCTATACTGTTTTTGGTTATTGTGCTTTTGGGTTCAGACTTGACTCCGTTTTGAGTTATTTAGTATAATATGTGATGGCCTTGTTCTCTGTTCGCCAATCTTGCCTTTGCCACTGTCCAAAACTGAATCAAAGAAAACAATGCTATTTTTACTGACCAATATCATACGATCACCTGTGTTGGAACAGAGTAGTCCGCACGAGTTGCTATTCAGAAGAAACCAGACACTTGGCTACTCAACATAAGACTTGTTTACTTCGCTTTTGGCAGTCAACTGATAGCCAAGATGGGGATACCTGTAGTAGTGGTGAGTACTTTCATGTTTAGCAGAGAATGTAGTCTGGACACTAACCTTTTTTTTACATGCCAAACAAGATCAAGAAAAGTTTCATTTCTGGTCTCTGTCTATACCTGATGTGTTATTGTTTCATGGTTAACTTAGTTGCAAATACTGGATGGAATAAAATGAACTGTTGAGTAATATAGAGTCACGTCACCATCTTTGTTGACGATCTTGGATAATAAAAATAAGACTTTAGATGCTGCAGCTGGAAATTCAGTTAAATTTGTATTTTTAACAAGTGTAGCACAATTCACTCTTTGGCGAACAAGCTCCACACACCAGTCTCATGGCGACTGTGAAGTCTAGATTCATAGTGTCATAGAACAAACAACATCAAGCATAAACAGGGGCAGATCTAGAGATAGAGATGAATGTTATGGGGGGCATTATTAAAATTGTATAAAGAATCAGCCGGAGCATGAAGAACATTATCTAAATTTTACATAGAATTTTAAAAATCATCTAGGGCAGATGCCCCACCCTTTGATCAGGTGGCTCCGCCACTGAGCATAAACTCTCTCTCACTCAACTGTGTCATATACTAAGCTCACTCGCAAGTCTAACAAACTAACTGGAAACCCTCTCTCGCGATCAGAGTCTTTGCTTTATTCTTCTTCGTTTGAACCTTCAACGGTACTTGCCTCGTCAGCCTCATCTTGCACCCATCACACTCGCTCTTTCTGTTCAAATAGTTTATCTCATACATGTACATTTAATTTATGATTTTAATAAAATCAAATATATAATGCAATGTTCTTTGTATTACATTTGCTAACGATGAAAATAGAAAATATAGGAAGAAGCTTTAAAATTTGTCATCAAGAGTAAAACACAAAAAGGTATTTGTATTAAGCTTGCTCTTCACTTTCTTGGGCTTATAGACTTGTTCTTTAGGTTTGTAGAGTTGATAGGTCTTGTGTGTGCTAAGAGTGCGAGAGAAGAAAAAAACGAAAACATGCTTTTAAGTTTCAATAATTACACTTCAGCCTCAAAATTTTCAAAATAACAGAACTGAATGTTTCAAACGTGTTATATTCTAAATAGGACGAAAGCCATAGAAAAGAAACCAAATTTACAACCGGCTCGTATAGCCAGACATGAACCTTAACCGACGGTTATCTACGGGACATCCCATTGTTCTTTCCTTTTTGCTCTAGCAACATTGGCGCGCCCGTGGTGTTCTACTAGGCCCCGTGTACATAGTTTCGCCTGTATATTAATATTGTTTAGAATTCATATAAGGAAATATAGAATCTATACTATTAAAAGGGACTAATCGAGGCTCATAGGAGCGTCCAACTCATCATAATAACCCTATTCAAAAAGATGCCGCATGGCAAATTTAAAGTTTTACATTTTAATATTACTAATTTTCAATAATATATAAACATACAACATAAAAATAGAAATACTATATCAAACATATGTAAAATTACCATTTTTCACTAAAAGAAAATACAGCTTATCTCCATAATATAACATTACCATTTTATAAAAAAAAAAGTTAAAAAGATTGTATATAATTTCGAAAATAATAAATTATATGTAAACATACAGCATAAAAAATGGAAAAACTACATTAAACATATGTAAGATTGTCATTTTTCACTAAAACAAAATACAGCTTATCTCCATAATGTAACATTAACATTTTACAAAAAAATCAATAAACATATAATTTCGAAATTAATATGTAAACATACAACATAAAAAAATGGAAATACTACATTAAATATATGTAAGATTATCATTTTACATTAAAAAATAACAATATGTAAACATACAACATAAATGGAAAACTACATAAAACATATGTAAGATTACATTTTTCACTATAAAAAGTAATATGTAAACATACAACATTTAAAATGGAAATACTACATTAAACATTTATATTAAAATATTAAAATAAATAATAAGTAATATACAATTAAAAAAATAGAAATACTACATTAAAAAAATGTATAGTTTTACATCAAACAAATCCCTATAAAATCCATTATTCCATCAACATCGGTCTCACACCTCTTAAAAAAGATCTCCAAAGAACTTCAGAAAAAAAAGAGGATTGTGTGTAGTAGAAAACTAAAGAAAGAATAAGAAATGAACAGAAGGAAATAGAGCATCCAATTTGTATTATACAGGCCGTTCTTGCAACTCCTAACATCAACAACTCTTGCGAAGATGATGACAGTTCATAAGCACATATTTATTTCTCGGAGGATTTACATGTAATATTATATTTAGTTGGTCACACTAACACTTTGATTTCATTAATAAAACAATTTTCTCTCTGCTTGAGTTATATATATTGATGTTGATGGTACTTCTATTAAAATGGACTAATTGAGATTCTAAGAAGCATGCACATCATTGTAGAACCTCTCTTCGAAAAATATAAAAAAATAATAATAAACAATATAAGGAAAATAAATAATTATTTAATATACAATAGAAATATAAAAAATATTATATTAAATATCTATCTCGGAAATGTAGAATAAAAAGATAAGCAAATATGGAAAATAAAAATATGTAAATATATAATATAAGAAATATAATATTACAATAAACATCTATAATAATATTATCATAAAAATAAATAATATACAATATAATAAATATAAAACTTATACAATCTAAAAATAGAACTATTACATTGAACATTTATCTGAAAAATAAACAATATAAGAAAAATAAAAATAAAGTAAATATACAAAAAAATAGAAATATCACTTCAAAAATATTTCTGGATAATATATAATAAAATAATTAATAAGAAAATATAAAATATAAAAATAGGTAAGCATACAATATAAGAAATAAAAATATTACATTAAACATCTATTGTTATATTTTCAAAAAAAAAATTAAATATACAATATAAAAACAAATATAAAATTAGTAAATATACAATATAAAAATAGAAATATTACATTAAAAATCTATTTGAAAAATGTATAAAAGATAAGTAATAATTATATATGCAATATAAAATAGGTAAATATACAGTATAAGAAATATAAATATTACATTAAACATCTAGCATAAAATTATCATTTAATTTAAAAGTAAACATATTAAAATAAATAAATATACAGTATAAGAAAAAAATAAACAAAAAGTAAATATACAATATAGGAAATAAAAACCAAATTAAACATTTATCTTAAAAATATACAGTAAAATAAATAATAGGCAAATATACACTATAAAAAAATAGAAAAGGTAAATTAAAAATATATTGTAATATTAGAATAGGTAAATATAAAATATAAAATAAATAATATGTTAATAGAC
>CAKOAT010420710.1:180791-211628 GCA_932364175.1 Eruca vesicaria subsp. sativa | reverse complement strand
TTATGCATTATATTGTTATCTTTAAAATATGTTTTCTATTATAAAATTAAAATTAAGATATAAAAATTACATTAAATATAAATTAAGTAAAAATTGTATAAATATTATAATTAAATAGAAAAGCAAAATAATTATAGAAATATATTCTTTTAAATATTTATGAAATTTGAATTTTGTCATTAATAATTATTTGATGTTGGATTTTTACTTTTTGAAAATATAAATAATAACTTATTATGCTGATTTTTAAATTAATGAAACATCAACTAATAAATATTTATAAGAGAATTATGCCAGCAAAGGCGGGCAAAACACCTAGTATATATGTATGTAACAAACATATACACACACACATATATATATATATATATATTGATAAGAAATTTGTCATCTAGTATCATTGAACAAAAATATCAACGAATTAGACCAATTAGTCATTACTCATTTTCAAAATACTGTTTTTTATTCATTTACAGAATAAATAATTAATTATTTATTTGTAAAAGCTAGATTTTAAATTCTCAAGAAACTAGTCAGAAACATATAGATAAACCTTCTTTTGAAAAATCAAAAAAAACATTTAGGAAATAAGCTACTTTTTTTTTTGGTTTTGCTTCTTTTTAAAGTTTTATTTATTTATTTTTAACATCGCTTCTTTTCAAAGTTTTTAGAGAGAAGATGATGGTTATTTACTAAGTACAGACATGTGATAACTTACTTACTGCAAATCATAAGCAAACCCAAGATACCAAATATTAAAGCAACAACCATCGCAGAAATTCCAATACTCTTCTTGGTACAAGGAAACTCAAGCTCAGATCCCATATTTCCAGTTTTCCTCCCCAAATGACAAACAGAATGATTTTTTTCTTCCTCTAATCGAATTGCTTCTAAAACCCTCTGAACCTCTTTAACAATTTCCTTGACAAAATCTGCTTCAGAGCTACCCAAAAAAGAAGATTCACATATTTCATAACATATATATGTATCCTTCATAACAAAAAAAAGCAAAAACAAAAAATTACGTAAAACAAAATGAAGAAGAAGAACAAGTGGAGGAATCATACCTCCTGTCTGGCAATGACATACCCATCTTATTGCATATACATTCAAGAGCATCTTTCCACTTGGTGATCCGATCTGGATTAGCCTTCGCAAGCTTATAGAAGTTTTCACCAAACTCACCTTTCAGATTTCTAACGTCTTTTACCTGCACTTTGTAGAAAATTGGAATCACTATGAGCTTTTTCTTAACCACAAGCTTCTTCATCTTCACTAACTCATCCATACACCACTTCGACTCCGGATACCTACAAAGATAACATATACTGATATACATGAGACTATATTATTCTAGTGAGTCATAAAAAAAAGTTAGGGCACCCTCTTTGGGGAGCTCTTAAAGAGTTTCTCATTAAAAAAAGGAAAATGAAGACAGAGAATGCAAATTTAGAGGAGAGAGGTATGATGATTCCTAGGAAGAGCTTCTGACAAAGTCTGAAGAGATTGCTTGTCTTCAATGTATTGGTCCAGCTGATTTTAAAATATTTTTGTATTAATTAATTTTTATTTTTCTTTGTTTTTGAGAAAATCTCTGACAGTTTCTGATGACTGCGAATGTCTTATAGTCGTCGTTGAAAAATGGGTTATATATTAATATAATAGTGCAAACCTTGGAGAGAAGAGAGCAATAGCAATGCTCGAGTCTTCGATCCTAACAAATAGATTCTTGAGGTCTTTGCCTTTCTGCTCGTGTACATCTATGAAGAAGTTAATGCCATGCCTCTCAAAGGCGTCAACGAGGTGACTAAGGAAGTTTAACCTCACATCTTCACCTCGAAAATTTAAAAATATTTTATGCGTCTCCGCGGGAGACAAGTTTGTACTTGATTTTGCGCAAATGACCAACACTACTGGGAATGAAAGAAAAATATGTGAGAAGAGGAAAAAAAGTAAAAGATTACTTCTGAACATGATAGAGAAGGAAAGCCTTAATGGTTACGCAAACGTTGACCAAAAAATAAGAAGTCTTTTACCAAAAAAAAAGGATAGAAATAATCAAAATCTTGAAAGGAGAGAAGAAGGTTGTTTGGGGTTTATTTGGGGTTTATAAAGGAAAAGAGAAACAGCAAGAACCCTATGTAAACCTTAACGAAAAACCAGTGAGCAAGTCTTTCTCTCACACCGATCACATCCTCTTTCTGTCTCTCAAAACCCAATGTAAATCTTAAACAAACAGCTAGCAGTGAGTAACTGTGCCTCTCTCTCTTTATCAAAACCTAACGTAATGCTTAACAAACAGGAGTGGGCAACTCTCTTTCATTCTCAAAACTTAAATAAACCCAGTGACCATAACGAACAGCATTGAGCAACTCTTTCTCTCACACCGACACCCTCTTTTTCTCTCTCAAAACCCAATGTAAACTTAACAAACAGCATTGAACATCTCTCTCTCTTTCTCAAAACCTTATGTAAATCTTTACAAACACCGATGATCAACTCTCTCTCTTTAAACCCAACGTAGGCCCCTCCACCGGACTTTTCTGAACGCGTTTTTGATGAGCTCTACCACCCGTCTTATAAGACATGGAGAAGAAAATATCTTTAGGGGTTTCACAGTATTCCTCCCTAAAAAATACATATACCCTACATTCACACTTCCCAAATTCCTACTCTCATCGAAACCCGCTAAGTTATATATGTCACAAGTCTCTCCCAAATCTCATCAAAGACCCCCGCGCTCCCCTCCGCAAAGTTATATATTAAACCTAATTCCATAAACATAATAAAATTAGTACAGTCACGATTTATCTTCTTAAAAACCTGAAATTACCCATAAATTCCCATGCATTTATCTGACTTCCTAGCCTAGCCGTCTATGTTACTGTTACTGGAATATAGAATCTGATTCATGACTAATTATCTGTTCACTTCATCCTTTGACAAGCTCTTTGAGTTCTCGTTGATACATTGCATTGATTACACCATACTCAAGGCAACTTGTTTGGCAATTTTCAAGACTTCTGATGTGTTTGTTTTGTCTATGCCATTGATATGGTGGTGCATATCTGTATAGCTAGCTAGACATTAATTTATACGCATTGCCCAAGTTATTGTTCTTCAGATGTTTTTGCATACATTAATCATCCACTACAAGAATATTAAAGTCTCCACTCCGAGGATTACTAGATATGTGCGACGATTACCCTTTAGTCAGAGTTTGAGTGTCTGCGAAACAGAGGTTCTCGGAAAATGGCTTTTATTTGAAAACTTGTTGGAGTGAATTTTCCAATAGACCAAAACAAGCAACCGTCAAAATTTTCGTAATCACATTGGAAAATTTCCGGGAAATTTAATTGATTTATTTTAAAAAACATAAATTGTTTGATTGCGTGAAAATTATGTACATATATATATTATATATTGTGCTTGAGCAAGAAGGCGCCGACAAATATTTAAGGCCGAATTTTTCTTTTCCATTTCTGAAGATGTTAACGTTACCAGAAAAAGTGTGTACGGCTGTAATCATGAAGAAGTTAAACCCAAAAAAGAAGACAAACACGTGCTTATAATATCACGTGAAAGATGGCCCAATATGTCTTCTTCTTTTCTTTTTAAATATGTTTTCTTCGTTTCCTCTCCGGGGAAAACCTCGGAAAGTGAGATGTTTCCTTGTAGCGATCCTATCCCATGCCCAAGTGAATATTTGATATCCAACTCATAAAAGGTTTTTTACATCTGGAGGCATTTTTTATCTTTTTTAATTATGGCTGAAATGACTTTGTACTTGTAACTTGTAAGGCACTTTTGTTGTGTAACTAAAACTAATCCATATCACATGCGATTAAATATAACTCACTCCCAATCAATCTCTCGCCATTTAAATCTCATCTTTTGGTTGAACCCTAATCCCCAATTAAAAATCTGTAATCTAGTGCCTACTAAAGATGATGAAGAACAAGAACCACAAATCCGACACATCAAACTTCGATTCCCTATCCATAACGTCTCGAAACATAATGCATATTGAAGAGGTTGAGCTTCTCCTCTCGAAACCTAACCGAGAACCATTTCCTCTGTCTCAAAAGATGGCTAAGCTCCGGTGGATAGGTCGTAGGTTTCTGTTCGTCCATGCTCCATTCTGCTGACTTCCCCGGTTCATGAGGACATGACCATAACAGATCGAACCAGTTATGGCTGTGGGTCGACCAAATTGGATAGAGAGATCTAGACTTCATCCATCGAGTCTTCTTTAAACACTTAGGGGATAGAGAAGTTGTATCAGTCGTCTTACTGATTGCTTATTCTTCTCTCCGATAAACCCGTGTCTCTCCTCTCAGATCTTGTCAACCTCTATGACACAACCAAGCAAACCATAGCCGAATACATATGGTTCATTTTCCTTTCTCTATGTTTTGCTCTCAAGACGACTAGCATTTGAATGAACATGATCATTGGAGAAGATTGGCTGGAGATGAAGTGAAGAATAGAGGACGACGGCAGTGGGACCTCTACGTCTCTGGTAAAAAACTACAAAGATAGTAGAAAAATAAAAAAGATAACTTTACTTTCTGATCTCCTAAATCCTAGATTCAGAATTTTATGATCTTCTAAATCCTTGTAATGGATTCTGGTTTTTCTTTTGTAGGTTTCTTAGTGTTGTTCTGGTTTTCAAAATCCAGATCTGTAAAGTTTCGATTGGTTAAAGTTTGGACGGATGATAAGGGTGGATAGAGTCATTGTGGTATTGCTCCGCGTGGACATGATCTTCAGGACTAGTAGGGTGGCTTCCGGTTATGTCTTGCTTGGTGAAGTGAGTGCAGGTGAGTTGTCCAAAGCCAATGGATCAATTCAGAACACTCAGCTCACATAGACACCATTCTAACATCACATGTCCACACACTATTCATCAACACATCACTTGTCCATGAATCTCCCGTCCACGCATCACCCATCCACACAAAACATCTTTTAAAGACAAAATTGTCCAGAATCTACTTCTTGCCCACAACAAAATATCTCACATGTAAAATGTGCTTCTGAATGTAAAGAATAGTCCCAAAGTGGCACTGAATATAATCAACTCATAAAAAGACTGAACATTTGATAGCAATTTTCCTTTACAGCTTTAGTGTTGTACCCACTTTTTCCAAAATAATAAAATAAATAAGAATCTATAAAATTTCATTTATTACTTCTCATAAATCATTTCTAAATACCACACAAAACATTCATTAAGGACAAAATTATCCAGAATCTGCCGCTTGCCCACAGCAAAATGTCTTACATGTAAAATGTGCTTCTGAATGTAAAGAAAAGTCCAAAAGTGGCACTCATAAAAAGACTAACATTTGATAACAATTTTCCTTTACAGCTTTACTGTTGTACCCACTCTTTCCAAAATAATAAAATAAATAATAATCTATAAAATTTCATTTATTACTTCTCATAAATCATCTTTAAATAACACAACTTCAATAAATAAATAAAATATGAATAAATGATGATATCATAAAATAGAAATATGAAGAAAAAAAACGACGAAAAAAGCAGCCCAAAAATACCAATCCGATAGAATTACTCATGCTTGTCAGTCTCACTTGAAAGGGGAAAGAAGACGAGTGAGTAACATAAGAATAATTCAGTGAGATAAGGAATGCTAGATACACAAACCATTGACTAAGTACATAGAACTTCCACTATAAAAATTTAACTCTAACATGAACATACAAGACGCCTAATGCATCACATGAAACAACCAATACGATGATAACACATAGCTAGACCATACTCTTCGCATTCTTGTCATACAGATCCCTAATTTCGTATATATATAAACCTTGCGTCAATATTACAGAAGTCACCACCGCAATAGTACAATAGAACCTCTATAAATTAATACTAGATAAATTAACAATCTCTATAAATTAATAAATTTCTCTGGTCCCAACTTGGGCCGGTGTAAAATATGAAATAGATCGATAGAATAATAAGATAATAATATTTTTAAAACTGCCATGTAAATATATGGTCTCACTAAAATCATAAATTAATAATCTAGCTATATATAATATTATAGAAGTACAATCTAACATTATATTTTTGATTTTATATTTACTATAAAAATACTTTTATTTTTTTTTTAAATATTTCAATATATTTTGATAATATTTAGTTAGGGGTTTTATATTTACTATAAAATACTTTTTATTTTTTTTACATTTCAATATATTTTGATAATATTTAGTTAAATTATATCGAAAACCATGTAACAATTCTATGAAACATAAAAAAATACACCAAATAAGATAATAAAATAATATAAAAGTCAAATTTCTAAAATTTAAATAATGTACATATGCTAAAATCAAATATTTTTTCTTTTATAAATAAAAATGGAAAAAAAAATCTAAATAAAGAAACTTTCGTAAATTAATATCTCTATAAATTAATAAAATTTCAAAGTCCTAACATTATTAATTTATAGAGGTTTTCACACCTGCATTACTAGCTCAGATGTCTTTGGCCCCAGTAATCTCCACATAGTCCCTATATGTATAACTATATAGATAGATATAGATAGATCACCATGTAACATCACTCAAATTCAATCAACAGTTGAATCGTTTAGATCCCTAATTTCCGGTTTACAATAAATACACTAACTGCTATGCAAGACTCAAACAAATTCAACTCATAAAGACAAAACATGTTTCGAAATTAGACGAGGATAGAAGGAATTCTACACCAGTAATGGGATTTAAAGGAATAGCACTCACCTTACCCTAGATCGGAGGGCCAGAAGCGGATTAGAGAATATACATGATAACTTGATCACCAAAAAAATTAGGGTTTCGCCATGGATCTCATATTCTCGCGAAGGACACAATAGATCGGAAATACGAGGACAAAACAAGAAAAATAATTAAACAATATGATTTGGCAAGGAAAAAGGATGACCCATATACATAAGCTCACGCACAATAGGATTTCGCAATATGACACGAACGTACATGACAATAACATGAGCCTAACATGGTGGAAGATCACTTACGTTAGCTTTACATGAGCATGGTTGGGGAGCAAAAAAGATGAATGGTGACGGCGGCGATCCAGACCTTGGCGACATGGATCTCCGGTGACACGGCTGCACCTCCTTTCCTCACACGAGCACAAGCAAACGGGCCCAAGCGGACCATGACATGAGGAACAAAAGAAGAAGAGAAGGAGAGACATGATGAATATGTGAGGAATGAAAACCATAGAAGAGATGGAGGTGGACGGCAAGGCTGAAGACTTCTTCTAACTCTTCACGTTGACGGCTAGGTTTAGAAATGAATTGGAGATACACACGCTTTGTATCTGTGTAAACACGGTTTGACTAAACCAAAAGGGAAATAAATTGGGTTTGGTCTAAATTAATTAAAGGAAAAACAAACCAAATCCGGTTAAGAGAACCGGGTCATTACATTTACAGGCTGCTACGTGTTCAAACATCCAAAGGAAGTGAAGACGCAGTAACATCAGGTCACAAATTCAACACATGGAATGGAAACAAAGTCAGCCAAACATGGCAAAGAAGAAGAGGTAAGCAAGTACTCCTCTCTATCTGTCTCATTTATCTTTTTGTAAATGTCAGATTCCATGGTTTGTTAATATCTTCAAACTTTGCCGAAAGTAAAGTTTTGTTTGTTGATGTAAAACGGTAAAATATTTTGTCGGTTTCACACTGTGCCCTTGCCTTT
This sequence comes from Eruca vesicaria subsp. sativa, assembly GCA_932364175.1. Taxonomy (NCBI): domain Eukaryota; kingdom Viridiplantae; phylum Streptophyta; class Magnoliopsida; order Brassicales; family Brassicaceae; genus Eruca; species Eruca vesicaria. The sequence continues at coordinate 203,883 of CAKOAT010420710.1, read as the reverse complement.
TTTGGCATCGTCATGTCGATCTATAGACTAGAACGAATGACAAAAAAACAAAGGAAACATAAATCGGCGTTATGGGCTTTTGTCTTTTCCCCTCCTTTAACGATAAGAAAATATTGATTAATTCAACTATTCAAACGATACCTCTTGCCATAACAATTATAACACTTGGTCGCTAAAACAAGATGGAGACTAACACTTGGAAGAAGATTGAGGATGGTATAAGCAAATGTCTCGAACACAGAGCCGGTCCTAGGTCCAAGCAAAGGAAAAAGAAGCATGGGCTTGCGGCCGCAAGAATATTTATGTAATCGGCCACCCTTTTTAAGAAATGTATATGTAACGTAGTGGTTAAATAATCATTGTTCATTTCTCCCGACCCGTGTTCGAATCTTCCCACCTGCTTAAACTTTTTTCAGGTCATGTTTTCCATTTTGGCTTTTTGCCTTTAAAATTCTAAGCCCCGCTCAGCATCCATGATCCTATTGTTACTCTGAGTTACAGTCTTTCTTCTTCCGGTTCTGTTCGTTTCTCCCGACCCGTGTTTGAATCTTCCCACCTGCATACCAACATTCAACCATGCTTCTTCCTTGACAACATCAAATCTGAAACTGCAGTTTCATTTCATAAGAAAAGGAAAAAAAGTTACACAAGTAAAAGATCACTTAGCTTCTATAATGGGGGTATGGTAATGATAATGGATTCACTTACCAACGCCACCTCCCAGAATCTCATGTACAGTCCTCTCTCTGTTGAACAACTTTTCCAAAGAAGAACACATTTGAGAAGAAAGATCAGCAACCTCAGATCTCAAATGTTACCAAGATATGTACTCTGAATATCAGAAACAGATCATCATGTGCAGAGGCAATCACAAAGCATCAAAAACGAAAGAATTGGATGAATCACACAAGAAGAGTGAAAAAAGTGATTGAAACTAAAATTGGGTCAGCACTAGGGGTGGGCAAAAAAACCGAACCGAGTCAAACCGCACCAACCGAACCAAAACCGATCCAAATCAAACCAAGTCTATTATAAAATACTTTGGTTTAAAAATTTTCCAACCCGAACCAACCGAACCGAAACCGATCCGAACCGAACCGAATTAAAACAGAACCAAGAAATAGTGGTTTTATTAATATTTAAATTAAACATATTAGCAATATATAATAAACTAAAATTTTAAAATTAAAGTCACTATTAACTTTATTAACGATGTTGAATTTTTCCAATTTTCAATTTACTTTAGTTAACTTTGATTTGATTGTGTTTTTTTAAATTTAATATAAGTTTGAAGGTTTTTATTTCAGTTTTCTATTGAATTTAATTTACATATTTTATTTTTAATAGGTATTACTAGTGATTTTTGTTTTTATTTACTTTAATTAAATTTGATTTTATGGCGTTCTTACAAACTTTTGTGGGTTTAATGGTTTTTTGTTTCAATTGTTATATTAAATTTAGTTTATATAGTTTATTTTTTCACAGTTACTACCATTTATATTTTAAAATATGATTTATGTAAATATGATTTATGTAAAAAGTCTTAAACTAAAAAACCCGATTAAACTGAACACAAACCAAACTGATCCAAACCAAACTAATTATGGTTTACTTCGGTTGAAAAAAATTTAGGATTGAATTAACCAAACCGCCCCTAGTCAGCACCATCAAGTAAACATGGTTTGATTTACCAAAAAGGAAAATCAAACAATACACAATGCACAACCCGTTTATTCTCTGGTTTCTGTCTATGTAAACTTGTATGTTCTGTATGTAAAGCTTGTTGAAAACAAAAGAAAGAGTGAATGTTCCGCCACCCTCATCACTCAATAACGCTCTATCTTCTCTGCTACTTTTGTTTCTCAGTTTCCTCTCTTTGAGAAGTAATCCCACCAACTCCAAGATTGGCCCCAGCAGCAGAAGCATCTAACAAACTCGCTGCAATCGCCGCCTTCAAATCATCATCTTCCATCTCTGAGAAAGTCCGCACTTCCTCACTCGACAACGCCTGATACGGTCTTTGTTGATCAACATTCTCACTACTTCTGTTGTTAACAGCAGACGAAGAACTCTGTGTCGAGTTTGTCTCCTTTAGTATTCTCTCTGCGTCTTCAGGAGAAAGCCACTGTCCAAAAGCGTTGGAAGCTTCCGAAGAAGACGACATGGGACACTCCTGAGGGAAGTTTCCTTTCACTATGAAGATGCTCCACCCCGAGCCTTTTAGAGAGTCTAGAAACGCAGAAAGGTAGAATTTTGATAGGTGTTGCGGTGCAGCGAGGAGGCTGTCGAAGTTATACCATTCGCCGCTCACTTTCCTTATGCAAAACCAATGGTCATGCAAGTGGCAGATGAAGGCGTTTTCGAGCTCGGGGTCTATCTGTGCAGGCTCTGCATCGGGACAATTGAGTGGTATCACTTGTAGATCCCACACTTCCAATGCCTTTTGCAAGACCTGTCCAATCAAAATACAACCTTCCTCAGTGATCAAAAATATGCAAGACTTTAATTACATGTTTACGTAGAGGCAATGTTTGTGGGTTTACATGTATCATCTAAATCTTGCAAAAACGAGTAAGGGATGTGGACATCAATGGATCTATACTCTCTTGCAATTTTGTGCGATATCATGCATCTTCTACGAAAATGGTAACCCCTAAACACTGATTAGCCTCACTTAAACACAAAAAGGTCTTTTTCATACCTAGACCGTTTATCCTGAATAATACCTATGATGAGAAGCTCACACCACTCTTAATTGAATGTAAGGAGTTTTGTTTGGAATGTTTAACTTTTGCAGGTCTGAGATACAGAGTATGGAGCTGGTTTGAAAAGCGGTCAGTGGGGTTCTCGGTAAGGGTGTGTTATCCTAGTTTTACTGCTTGTATGGTTCAGAGATTCATGGTTAAAGTATGGTTATTGACCCATAAGAGAGTTCCCACACTTTCAAACCTTCCTCCATGTTCTTGATACTTGACATTGTTTGAGGACAAACAAGGGTCTAAGTCTTGGGGAATTGATATATGGTGCTTTTAGCATATTCTAACAATACTTTCTAAAGTGTTTTTTAGTCCTTTTCAAATCATTACAGGTCTGGAGTTGCATTGGATAGGAGATGGACCAGTTGGAGGAAAAGAGTGCAATTTGATGATTTTCACGAAGAACAGTCTGCTGGACTGTTCCCGAGTGAGCGGAGCAACCCGAGTGTCTGTTCCTGCGGAAGAGATTTTTATGGAAACCCTAATTATTTCGGGATTCGCCATAATTCTCCTATTTTTCCTCTCCAGCCGCCAGCAGCCTACATATATATTATTTTCCTCTTTTCTATTATATACTACGCTACTTTTTACACCAGAAACCAGATTTGAGCTTTTGGAGATTTGTGATTTCATACTTTGTAATTTTGAGGGAGAAGAATCTCTACAACCTTTGGAGAAGATTTCTAAACCCACTTGCTTATTATTTATTGATTCAGACATGTTTTCTTCATCTATATTCTCTGTGATTTCTCTGTTAATGGCTGAGTAGTCGCTTGTTAGATTCAGGGTGTTAGGGAACATGGATTAATGAGCTAAACACAAATAGGATTGTTATTATTTGATATCTCTATCTATTGCTATGCGTACTGCTTGTGTTAATCTGTCCCTTCAACATCTGATATCAGGTTTAATCTAATCATCAAAAGTGTTTTATGTTGCTAGAAAAAGCATAGATAAACGATTTGTCTTTAGCCAACGAGAGCTGATGTTAAAGCAAATCGTGAACCAATTGACTCGGATCTTAATGCTTGTCATTAGTCTCTGATCCAAAGGATAGTTTAGGTATTAGGATTGTTTGATAAATTGGTAGATACCACGACAATGGGTTTATTTAATCTTGTTGTTCATGTTCTAGATTGACTCGTATTGTTTTCCTGAATAGTTGTGTAGCTCATGATCCTAAGTATCCTAATGAATCACCTGAACCTAGCTCTTTTATAATCTGAAACCAAACCAACTTTGTTACTTGTTTTATTTTAATTGCATTAAATCGAATCGTTTTAGCTTAATATTGATCCCATAAAAATAAAGTGTAATAATTGGTCTCTGTGGATTCTATCCTCAAGTGCTACATCGAACCTCTTATTTGAGAGAGTAGCTTGAAGGTTAATTTGAGCATATCAATTTCCTACTATAACGATGGCATGCCGATTGTTTCAACAATTCTTGGTAGATGTCTACACCATGATTAAGACAAATAGACTGCGATATCTTTTCTTTAATTAGAAAAATCTCCGGTCTGAATCGACAATATTCAAAAAGCAGCTGACCAAGGGGATTATAATTTAGCAAACCAAGGGAAACAAATATTTATACCTTCCTCTTTCACAGAAGGTAAAAGGTATATGATGCAACACTATCTTGATGCCATGGCAACGTGCAAATATTATGGTTATCCAGATGTTTTCATTACAATTACTTGTAATCCGAAGTGGCCAGAAGTTACAAGGTATCTTTAGAAACACAACTTTAAATCAGAAGATAGGGCAGACATATGTTGCAGGGTTTTCAAAATGAAACTTGATAGTATAATACACCATCTAACTAAAAAATGAGAGAAAGGCACTGTTGGTAAAGTTAATGCTGGTAAAATCTTATTTAATATTTCTATATTTTTCAAATAAAAACTAATTAATTTATTATTACTTTGTTTCAGCTTTGTATACAATTAAATTTCAGAAAGAGGTCTTCCACATGCACATATGGTGATGTTTTTGCATCCAGATTCAAAAATGCCAACCGGTGAAGATATTGATAAGTTTATTAGCGCTGAACTTCCTGATAAAGATCTGGAACCGTACTTGTACGAAGTTGTCAGAGCTAATATGATACATGGACCATGCGGGGTTGTTAATATAAAGCCAATGTTTGTATGATTGATGGCAAGTGTTCAAAATTATTTCCCAAGTCTTTTAGTGCAGTCACTAAAGTTGATGATGCTGGATTTCCTATTTATAAACGGAGGGAAGATGGAAGAATAGTTCACAAGAGAGGGTTTGACTGTGATAATAGATATGTCGTTCCATACAATAAGGATCTATCGCTTCGTTACCGTGCTCATATTAACATTGAATGGTGCAACCAAACACGCTCCATCAAGTACCTTTTTAAAGTGTATTACTAAAGGACCAGACTATGTCAGCGCATCCGTAGGAAGAGACGACCAGAATGATGATACCGTTGATGAAATAAATAAAAAACACTATAGCTGCAGGTAACATCTGTATATAAAATATTATTCTTAATGTTCCTTAGCTTCAATTTAATTATGCTGAACTTGTCAGATACATATCCGCATGTGAATCTACTTGGAGAACTTTTGCTTTTCCTACTCACTATAGAACAACGTCAGTAGAAAAACTATCATTCCATCTACCTGGTCAACAACTAGTTGTTTATAATGAAGATGACCCCGTTGAAGAAATAATAAACAGAATTTCTATCGGGAAGTCCAAGTTTATCGCCTGGATGGAGGCCAATAAGATATATACATAAGCAAATAATCTAACGTATGAAGATTTCCCATCATACTTTTTTGGCATCTGAAAACAAGAATGTGGAAGCCAAGACGGAGGGGTTTTGCAATTGGAAGGATCACTTATGTACCACCATCTTTAGGTGAAGTGTATTATTTAAGAATTTTGCTAAATATAGTCAAAGGTCCAACAAGCTTTGAAGAGATAAGAACAGTTAACGGCTATATCCACGAGATATTCAAAGATGCATGTTATGCATTGGGTTTGTTGGACGAGGATAAAGAGTGCATTGAAGCTATTAAAGAAACAAGTCTTTGGAGTTCTGGAAAGTACCTCTGAAGGCTGTTTTCTATCTATATATAATAGCAAACCTGTTTTTCTTCTCATATGACATCAGAATTTTTTTATAGGAAAATAAAATGATGATCTAACGGGTCAGATTGATTTTGTATTTAATCCTAGGGTTCTGTTTTTTCTAGGTGATGTCATCTATTTGCACACCGAAACGTTGTGTCCATATCGTAGTGAAGCGTTGTGTCCGTGGGTTCTGTTTTTTCTTGTCGGTATTGTACTGAAACATTATGTTCCTTCATGAATGGAGTCGTGACTCATGTGGTTAGTATCTCTTCCCCAGTTTATATTTGATAATCAGTTTGTTCCTCTTTTCCAAATTTTCTTGATTCATGATTCAATTTTTATGACGAAGCCAAATCTTATCTCCTGATCATCCGCCATTAATTTATCATGACATTTTTGTTCGTCGAATAATTGAGTTCCTAAAGTAGGTTATGTTTTATGTATTAAGAATCGTAATATCTTTAGTTATGGTGTAGAGTCATGAGAAAGAAGAGACACAACTCTTAGGTTAGAGACACAATTCTTTGTCTTGTTCTTTTGTACTGTTTCGAGTCTACTTAAGATGGTGTCATTGTCCTGTAAAAGGTACGAACCTATTCTATTATATATAGGTTTTTTTAAAAAGAGACGACTCTTGAAAGAGATTATGACCGTTCGGAAAATTGTCTAAGCAGCGTCTTTGAAGAGTTGTGTTTTGGTGAATTGAAGACAGCCTTTGACTCGATGACGTCATAGTTTTTATAACAAATAGCTACCGTTGGATAATAAGTTTTTCTTCCTTATAAAAACTGACATCAACGGTTAAGAAAAACAAACCGGTTCAAAAATGAACCACCGGAAGCCTTGTTAAGAAAACTCCATAGGAGAGAACAAAAAATACTAAACTTGTAACCACATACAAATACGAAAGAAAATAAATTTATGAAAATACTAAAACAGAAAAAGTTGAAAAATTAACTAATAATATATGTTCGTAGTGGAGATCTTCTACACATACATCATCGAGAAAGTCATCTTCTTTATAGGAGAGGAATCTTTTGAAAGTACATTCAATGGATGCCCATATTAGATAGGATAAGTACAAATGTATAGTCAAGATACTATCCTCCTATATTCCTGTAAAGATACAGAGCATATTCTGTATTCTATGTACTATATAGTAACTTTGTTATGTAAAGAACATTTCAAGGCAAATACTCCTACTTTCATGGTATCAGAGGGTTCAAGAAAATCCGGAACCTATCTCACGCAATCTCTAGCGTATCTCTCTCTTCTCCTCTCCTCTCCTACTTCTTCGTCTTTTCTTTTTCTTCAAATCGTATCCATGGCCGCTGCACCTCTACCAAACCACGATCGAGCTTTCGGTGTGACAAACATCAAACACCACATACCGATCGTTCTCGACATTGAGGAGAGTAACTATGATGCTTGGAAGGAGCTCATCCTCACACACTGTCAAAGCTTTGACGTCTCAGGCCATCTCGACGGCACCTTGTTACCCACGGATGACAACGACACGACATGGAAGAAACGTGATGGTCTTGTCAAGCTCTGGCTCTATGGTACTGTCTCAAAGGATCTGTTCAAAACAACTTTCAAAACCGGTGGCACATCGCGCGAAATCTGGCTCCGTCTCGAGAATTATTTCCGTGACAACAAAGAAGCTAGAGCTATACAGCTCGATCATCAGCTTCGTACGAAGGAGATTGGTGATCTCACGATGCACACTTACTGTCAGGAACTCAAATCTCTCGCCGATCTACTGGAAAATGTCGACGCTGCTGTAACCGAGAGAACTTTGGTAACATACCTTCTCAATGGCCTTAATGAGAAATACGATAACATAATCAATGTTATTAAGCACCGACAGCCATTCCCCACCTTCCAAGAAGCTCGTTCAATGCTGCTCCTCGAAGAAGAACGGCTTGGGAAGGGAAAGAAACCCAATCCAACGCATGGTGACTCGGCTTCATCGGCAAAGGTCCTCGCTGCAACAGACAACAACTCCGCTCCGAAGTCTGATCAATCCAAAAGCCATTCTCAACAACGGTTCAATCAAAACAAGGGACACAGAGGCAGGGGCGGCTACCGTGGCAGAGGCCGCAACAACTACAACGAGCACCGTCCTCAGTTCAATCAATGGAGTGCTCCGTTCTGGCAACCCAACTTTCCGATGTGGTCTCCCCAGCAGTTCAATCCATGGACGCAGTTTCCGTTCTCACAGCCCGGCTTACTAGGACCCAGACCACAACAGAAACAACAGCAAGGCGGCAACCAGAAAGCTGAGCCAACGGTGGACTTCGCGCAAGCATTCAACACACTCCAGCTGATGGATCCGTCTGATAACAATTGGTATATGGATTCCGGTGCAACGGCTCACCTGTCAAACACTGCAGGTAATCTTAAGTCAGTTTTTAATACTAGCATCGGAAAAATGGTAACGGTTGCCAATGGGGGTAAGATTCCTATTACAACATCAGGCTCTCTTTCTTTTCCTACTTCTTCTCGTCCTCTTTCTTTAAACAGAGTTCTAGTCACGCCTTCTATTATTAAAAACTTAATTTTTGTTCGTCGTTTCACTAAAGATAACTCTTGTTCTGTTGAGTTTGATCCTCTTGGTTTTACTGTGAAGGATCTTCATACGAAGAAGATGATTCTCCGCAGTGATAGCACAGGAGACCTCTATCCCATCCTTCCTTCCTCAAGTGTCTGCTCTTTCTGCAACTGTTTCCGACTGGCATCGACGTCTGGCACACCCCAGTGATCATACGTTGAAACTTCTTATTTCTGCTAATGCTTTTTCTTGTAATAATCGTGATACTAATCACATTTGTTCTGCTTGCCAGTTTGGAAAACAATTAAAGCTTCCTTTTGCTCATTCAAACACTATTGTTGATCACCCTTTTGATATTATTCATTCGGATCTTTGGACGTCTCCGGTGCAAAGCGTGAGTGGTATCAATTATTACGTTCTTTTCCTTGGTCACCACTCTCACTTCCTATGGGTCTATCCTATGCGATATAAACATGAAACATTTTCAAAATTCCTTCACTTTGCTAACTATGTGTAAACTCAGTTTGGCAGAACTATTAAATCGCTTCAATGCGACAATGGAGGTGAGTTTAACAACTCTCAGTTTCATGAGTATTTTGCAGCCAAGGGAATGACCTTCCGTTTTTCTTGCCCACACACTTCTCAACAAAACGGAAAATCAGAGAGAATGATCCGCACAATCAACAATGCAATGCGGTGTCTTCTCTTTCAGGCTCATCTACCTTCCTCCTTCTGGGTAGAGGCGTTGCACACAGCCGTCCACATTCTAAACCTTCTGCCTTCAAAAGCTATTCAAAACCGTGTCCCCTTCTCGGTATTGTTCAAAAAACCGATCTCTTACTCTCATCTAAAAACTTTTGGGTGCTTATGTTATGTCAATATCAATCATTCTAATCACAAAAGCTTTCTCCTAGATCCACAAAATGTCTTTTCTTAGGCTACCCAACTAATCACAGAGGCTACAGATGCATGGATCTTTCAACCAAAAAAATCTTGTTCTCAAGACACGTCGTCTTTGACGAACTCTCCTTTCCGTATAAAGACTCCACACCTCAAAAGGAGTCCGCATACGACTTTCTCTCCGACACTGAGCCGTCACCACTTTTCCGCTCCATCTTAGAATCATCGTCAGCTGCTACACCACCAGCTGTTCCTCCGGTTCCTCAAGATGCGCCAACTCTACCCACTAGATCAGTGGAAGAGGCTCCAAGGCACACCATGTCCACAAGATCAAAACATGGTATTTCTAAACCAAAGAAAATTTTCTCACTTCTAGCTTCATCCTTTTCTCCTCTTCCAAAAAGCTATCTTCAAGCCTTAGATGACCCAAATTGGAAACCGTCTATGACCAAAGAGTACGATGCTATTATTAAAAGCAGGACTTTTGATCTTGTGCCTCGGCCTCCTAATACTAACATTGTGCGCTCTATGTGGTTGCACAAGCACAAATATGATGCAGATGGAAACTTCAAAACTCATAAATCTCGCCTGGTCGCAAATGGGAAGTCTCAAGAGCACGGCATTGACTTCGACGAGACGTTTAGTCCCGTGGTGAAACCAGCTACCATCCGCACGGTGCTACATGTTGCTCTCTCCAACCAATGGCCTATACACCAGCTAGATGTTCAAAATGCCTTCCTACATGGGACGCTAGACGAGGATGTTTACATGTTCCAACCCCCAGGGTCTGTCGACAAATCCAGACCCCATCATGTGTGCAAACTCAATAGATCAATTTATGGTCTTAAACAAGCGCCACGGGCTTGGAATGCAAGATTTGTTTCTTTTATTACTAACAAAAGCTTTATCCAAAGCAAAACGGATACAAGTTTATTTGTTTACAGGAAAGGAAACAACACGGCTTATCTCATTCTCTATGTCGATGACATCATCCTCACGACTTCAACTCCTCACCTACGCGATACGATCATCGGCATGCTCAAGAAAGAATTTCCCATGACTGACCTAGGCCGCATTCATTCCTTCCTCGGCGTCTCGGCGAAGTTCAACAACAAAGGGCTCTTTCTTTCTCAGGCTCAATACGCAACAGACATCATCAAACGTGCAAACATGACGGACTGCAAACCTTGCTCAACACCGGTTGACCTCAAATCAAAACTAGCTGCAGACGGAGGCAAACCAGTGAAGAATCCAACTGAATATCGAAGTCTCGCGGGTGCACTACAGTATCTCACCTTCACACGGCCAGACATCTCTTACGCCGTGCAACAAAACTGTCTATTCATGCACGACCCTCGTGAGCTTCATCTCGTGGCACTGAAACGCGTGATTCGGTATCTACAAGGTACGAAGTCCATGGGACTACAGCTTCTGAAGAAACAAAAGATGTCTCTCACATGTTACACAGATGCCGACTGGGCTGGCTGCCCCACCACAAGAAGATCAACCTCCGGCTACTGCATATACATGGGTAATAACCTAGTGTCTTGGAGTGCCAAACGACAACCAACAGTCTCCCGTTCGAGCGCCGAAGCTGAGTACAAAGGCATAGCCAATGTAGTTTATGAGGCGTGTTGTCTACGTAACCTTCTCCTTGAGATGGGAATCACTCTTACACAAGCCACGATCGTCTATTGTGACAATGTTAGCACCGTCTATCTCTCCACGAACCCTGTTCAGCACCAACGAACAAAGCACATCGAAATAGATATACACTTTGTTCGGGAGAAGGTTCGCAGGGGAGAAGTTCGTGTCTTTCACATACCATCAACGATGCAATATGCTGACATTTTCACCAAAGGCCTTCCTACTTCTTTATTTACAGGCTTCAGGTCCAGTCTTGGCGTGCAGGAACCCACGCTCCAACTGCGGGAGGGTATTAGATAGGATAAGTACAAATGTATAGTTAAGATACTATCCTCCTATATTCCTGTAAAGATACAGAGCATATTCTGTATTCTATGTACTATATATTAACGTTGTTATGTAAAGAATATTTCAAGGCAAATACTCCTACTTTCAGCCCAGTTACACGAAGGGTTCATTGACTTTATGGTTTCTACCTTATCTACTCTATGTTGTAAAACTATTTTCTGCGAATCCACATATGAATGCTCTCAGTTTTTTTCTTCCAGATTCACACATGAAGGATTATATTCAGAAATTTTCTGACAGAAACCATTGTCGGTTTTACTTCAAATGGCGTCACATAACTCTTTCATTAACAAAGTTTAAATGGTGAGAATGTTAATGGAAAACGGTAATGATAATTGAATGGGCAATGATAATTGAATGGCCGATGATCGAAGATAAAATTTGGTTTCATCAGAAAAACTGAATCAGGAATCTAGAAAATTTGGAAAAAGATACAAATTGATTATCAAATATATAAACTGAGTAAGGTATGCGAACCAGGAGTCGCGACTCAATTCACGAACGAACACAATGCTTCATGAACGAACACGGACGAACGAATTGATTATCAAATAAAATTTAAAAGGTGCAAGTGCTAATGTATGCAACGTTTAAAAAATTACATGGTTAGTATATCTACTAATAATAATAGAAAGTTGCACCTGTAGAACTTTTACAATAAATCAAACTGAAAATGTACAAGTAGTAAAATATGTAACTTCTTAAAAAAATACAAACAGAAGGATGCAACTTTTTGTGATATTTTTCATAACCATTGAGAATGAAAAACACAACTCTTCACATTAATTAGGATTGTTATTATTAGTAGATATATTATGAGATAACAAATAAATTTAATTTTATATCTTCAGTTAATTTTAGACAATTAATGATTATATTTTGAAACAAAATTAAAATAATTATATTGTTAATGTAAATTATGTAATTCAAATATTTTAAGTGATTTTCTTCTGCGAATAAAATGAGTAAGCTAAACAAAAAAAAAAAAATCAGACTTGGAAATTGGAGGATCGAAACAAGATGTGAAAAAAATGACTAACCTGCAAAATTTAAGTGACCCGTGTGTTTCTTCTACGAAACAGAGACGTGATTAGTCTGAAACAATATAAGCCTTTAATTGAGCAAACATTGATTCAAATGTAAAGTTATACAATAAAAAGAGGGTGCTACTTCACCAATGATTTATAAACCTCTTTGGCGTCCATGAGAGAAGAACATACATAAGCAAATCGATATTAGCCTTTGAACTTCAAGCTGTTACATAAGTAAAAAAGGCTAACACATAAATATCTTAAGATTTTGGATGCTTATTCAAGCGCACGTCTGGTGGAAATCGAATAAATTTTGATTTCACATATGTTTCTCATACTTGTGAATTTCAGAAACTAATTACAAGCAAGTTTGAAAAGCACATACCTGTCGTAGAAGTCTGATACACTTGAAATCTTCTAAGAATCTGTAATACTTTGATGTTTTGAACACATTCTGAAGCATATACCTGAAACACATCAGAATCAATAGTTAGTCTTTACTTTAGCATTGGTCATTTCTTTCCACCCACCAAAAAATAACCCGAATTGTAGTCATTCTTACATTGTCTATCGAGCAGAAACAGTTCTTTAAACCTTGTGGTTCATAGTTTTTGTCTTGATACCATTTTTGGTAGTTGGTCATATTACTAAGACTGACCCATAATCTTTTTCAAAAAGACTTATAAGCCATGGTTACATAGGACTCTCTGTTGTCAATTCAGACTGTCAAGAATCTGTCTTGTGACTTTTTTAAAGTCGTTGGTCTTTCATCAATACAACAAATCCTTGTTTTTTTTCCCTACCATCCAACAAGTCCATGGCATAGACTTTCTCAACATACTTCTAAGCCATCTGGGAATAAGAATTTTTGTCAAGAATCTTTAAGCAGTTGGTCTGTTTTGTATACAGAAAATCGTTAGTTGTTTTACAATCCAACCAATCTTTATAGAGAGACATTCCAAAGCCATGGCTTGTTTGAGCTCTATCTTATGACTGATGTCAGAAAATTGGTTTATACATCTATCTTTGTCTACTTTTAAGCCTTTTGGGTATCAAACTGAGGCTCTTTAAGCCCCAGGGTCCATAGCGTTTGTCTTAGACTTACTCAAACTGGTTGTTGTTTCATTCATCCAACAAGTGTTATTATCTAAGCCATTAATAATGTCTATCATAAGACTTTTTTTAAGATGTTGGTCTATCGACTTTTGAATGCTATTTGTACTTTACTCCCATCCAGGACTTAAGCTGTGGGTAGAAAAGTCAAATCCGTCTTTTTCTTACGACTTTCTTAAGATTGGTCGTTCTATACTCTTAAGCCTTCTGCTTATCCCAAAGACATTTCTCAGTTCAGATTTTTTTTTTTTTTTGTGCGTGTTAAGACATCTCTTAAGCTCTTGGTTGTTGTTTTTCCCATCCAACAAGTCTAATTTGCTCATTAGTCATTTTTATCCATCTAAGCCTTATTTAAGCTGCTAAGTAAGAATCTGTTGATCCCTTTTAAGTATCTTTGTCTCAAGAAATCCTTAAGCCGTTAGTAGTCTTTGTTTCTGGGTGACTTTCGAAATTCGTGAGTTGTTTTCGTATCAGCTATATATTAAGACTGATTTCAGACATTGTCTTTGTCTTGAGAGATTTTCCATACTTTGTCTTAAGCCGTTTGATCGTTTGTTTTTCCCCTCCAGAAAAACGTAAACCAAGACATTGTATTTGTTCAATGCCTTTGTCTAGAGACCTTTTTCCAAAGCAGAACCTAATTTTGATTTATCTCTATGTTGCGACTGGTTTCAGATAATTTGACATTCTTCCATTGTCTTTGTCATTAAGATGTGGTCATTATGCACATCCAACTCTTAGTACTTGTCTACTTTTAAGGCTTGTGGTTATCGAGCAGAACATTTTGCTTACGCCTTTGTGCTTCATAGTTTTTTTCCCATCCAAGGACTTTTTCAGAGTCTTTTCCTATCAACAAGTCTTGTTTAAGCCGTTAAGTTAGAATCTCCTTTAGATCCATAATCTTTGCGTTATGATTCTTTACGCCATTGGTAGTCTCTGTTTAAGACTGATTAATTTCAGAGTATATTGGCCATTTTTTCATCGTCTTTGTCGCAAGAGTTGGTCATTATTTCCGTCCAACTCAACATTCTTTGTATACTTTGCCTTGTGCTTAGCAAGCATAAACAATTTTTTTAAACCTTATGGTTCATAGTCTGTGTGTTGAGACTTTCTATTTTAAGTCTTCTGGCAGAGTAAAGAATCAATTCTCCATCCATAGTTTCAGACTCAGCCATGAGAGCTTTATTTTCATTTGAGTCGTGGGTTTGTTTTTCCATCTATAGTCTTTAGCCTCGAGACAATCTTTAACAAGTCTGTCTTGTGACTTTTTTTCCCTAAGTCGCTGGTCAATGTTTCCATCCAACATATCTTAAAACGGACAGACCCATAATGTCTTTCTCTAGAGTAAAGAATCTCTTTTAGATTCTTACTCTTTGTCTAGAATCTGTGTGTTATGATTCGTTAAACAGTTGTTTTTTTTTTCCATTCATCATATCTAAAACCGACCCTTTTTATATTGGCAAGAGATTTCTCTTTAAGCAGTATGAACTCTTTTATTCCACCAAGGACCCTCTCTAAGGTAACCCCATATTGTCTTTTGTGTAAAGACTCTTTGTTTCAGACTTGTGTCTTAAGCTTATTTCAGCTGTTAGGTCGTTTTTCTTTCCATCCAACAAACCGTAAACAAACCCATCCAACTCATAGTCTTTGCCTACTTTTAAGCTTTGTGTTTCAGAGTCTCTGTTTTAAGACATCATTAAGCTGTACGTCGTATATCCAATCCAACGAGGCTTATGTAAACCATTAAGCCGTGGGTCATTATTTTCTCATCACCATAGCGTCTTTTTGTGTCAAGACTTTTAAGCATGCACTACCAACCAATAGATGCCAAATCTTTCGATCCAACAAATAGTAAACCAAACCCATCCAACTCATAGTCTTTGTTAACCAAATAATAACTATGTCCTTGTGGTTATCGCAGAGACATAGTTATTCAAGCCTCAGAGTCTTTGTCTTAAGACATCTTTAAGCTGTCGGTCGTTTTTCCAATCCAACGAGTCTTATTTAAGCCATCTATGGACTTTTTGCAAAGCCGTGGGTCATTATTTTCTCATCCCCAAATAGTCTCTATCTTTAAGAATTTTAAGCATGCACTACCACTAACCAATAGATTCCAAGTCTTATTTGCCAACCCCATAACATACTTCTATAGACATGCCCTACCAACCATTAGAATCTTCACTGGACAATGTAACCCAAATAAAAAATCTGACAGAACACTATTAGATTAGTGCTTGCGTACGATCTTTTTGGATTTCAAAAACTTATGGCATAATCGTTTGATATTCCATAATCAAAAGACATAATTTTAAAAGTATTAAACAAACTAGCTAGCATTTTATTTCCATAGACAGAGAGATTACCTTGGTGGCAATGGTTTTATACAGAGTAAGCTTCCAGGTATGTAAAGAAGCAACTATGGCCTCAACAAGCGATACTATCATCTGTCCAAACAAACAAAAACAAAGTGACTTTGTGTGACATTTATACAAGAAAATGAATTTGACAGATTAGAAGGCGCTGCAACCATTTCGGATTCCTAGAGATCTATGCATGTAATGAAAGATACGAATCGTTTTACAGACAAGAGAAAACGACGACGGACAGTGTATGTGATCTGCAAAACCTTAATTAACTAATCGCAATTCCCAGAGAATGTAGCAACGGCAAGTTTAAAGATGACCACAACATACAAAACGAAAACGCCGCGAAACATATACACGAAACTTACGAAACCCTAATTACGAGAGACGGAGACGTAGCTCGACGATGACAAATGAGAAACCCAAACAATCGCAATCCGGTTTCAGGCGGAATCAACCTTCAAAAGAAAACAAAAAACAATTAAATCAAGAAGCAAATATTAAACAATTCGGAAAACTTTGGAAACCAATCGCGATCGAATAATTACCCTAAACACTGAAATCCTCAATACAGAGAGCGAAACGCTTACAAGTCTAAGATTGTGACTGGATTTTCCGTTTTTGCAGATCTACGAAGAGTGGATCGAGAGAATTTGAGAATTTTTCCCAGAGCAAAAAGTTTGTGAACAATGTTGGCAAATAAATAAACGACACGCACAGATTCTTGGCGTTTATATTTCTGTGTTTGGTGACGACGGGTTTTCTAACGGTTATATTTTTAAAACTGAGGCAATCGATTTTGAATCGAACCGGGCCTGCATCTCCTAACATTTATACAGATACCTCAAAAAGTGGTTCGGTTTATTTTGAACTGAACCGGGCAAGCGGTTTCCTGACGGTTATATTTTTCCACTTAAATGAAACCGGTCTTGTATTCTCTTCACAATGATGTTTATACGCTGTTTCTTGTATAGTTTCCATCATTTTGTCTGTCTTTCAGTTATGCATCTCAATGTCTTCTAGATGAAAGGATTTCTTCAATCCGATGAAAAATTATTTGCTTGATCAAAATCAGCCAGATTCAAAACAGTAGAAACATGATAATTTGCGTTGTTAGAGTAATGAAATTCGAGTTTCTCGCTCTTGTAGGGGTTTTAGTTATAAACACTAAGTTTTGTTTTATTACATTGAATCTCAAACTACATGATAAACACACACAAGTCTTTATTTCTTAACTAGGGTTATTTCTTAACAAGTCTTTATTGAAAAATGATTCGCGATATTGTGCAAGTGAGAACAAAGCATGGGAAAATGTCGGGTAGTGATTGTAGGCTTAGTAAAAACTTTTGGACATTTGAAAAAATTAACGGACCGACCGTTGAACGTGCGTAGCCCATTAGTCGTGGACGGTCGGGGCGTTATAGAACCTTTGGATTTCTATTGGTTTTCTTAAACTTACTTTTCTTCTGTCAAATCTCTATAATCTTATACAATAAAGTGGAGTTTTTTCTCTCCTTGAGGGGAATAATGACACTTGTCATTCACTTATTCACTGGAGTATTATTGATATGGGTTTTGTATTTTATTTGGGCTTTTAATTTTTTCTTATGTTTTTTTTTTCGTTTTAGATTTGTTAGTCCCCGTAAAATTAAAGGGTTTTGTCGTTCATTGCAGCTGTTGATTGTTTCAGGTTATGATGTCGCCGATGAACTCTCCGTAACGTCCACCGCTCTGATTAATACGTTCTTTAAGCGATCTTAAAATGATTTATCCACTCATGTCACTCTCAAGCATTCAGTTGTCCACTCATAAGCATTCAATCGAGCTTACCATCTCCCCTTGGTAATCGATGGAAGCTGCGACTATATATCTTCAAGCTCCCAGCGATGAACATAAAAACCTCAATGAAATTTAGAAGAATATTCTCGGCTAATTACCAACTCCAACAATGGTGAATTTCTTCATCGTGTTTGCCGATTCAAGCTGGCGATGTCCATTTGCTGAGGTAATATAACACTGGTCTCTCTTTCATGAGTGAAGTCTGTGAAAATAAGAAAAATTTCAATGTGAGAATCGTGAGATAAGAGGAAAAGAAGAAGAAAAGCAAGGTATCCAATATGACGACTGAGGATGATATAGACCCGAAGCAGACGGTTTCTCCAGAACAATTTCGTCATTGGATCTGTGTGCTGAGATCGAGAACAATAGGTGATGGGGTAGCGAGAGTTGGTCTGGATCCAAACGATGCCGTTTAGGATACTACGGTGGTTACAACGAACAAAATTCTTGTGGAGAGAAGACGGTGAAGACGACAGAGATGACGAATCTGAGCAATTCAAGGTCGGTGGGATTTTCCGGTGGCGATGATGAAGCTGAGAAAGTCGAGGTTGGTGTGGATTGTGTGTAGTCATAGACGGTGTCCTTGAGCTTTTTTTTTATTTCTAACGAAAGTCAGTAATTTACCAAGCAATTTGTTTGACTGTGATCAGATTTATTTTCCACATTTTTTTGTCACACCACAACACACACCACATTTCGACTGTGAATGGTGACCAAGGGAATGAAGAGGAATACTACATTACTTAATATTCCTTAAAAAATTCATCATTCATGAGGAATATATTATTTTCCCATTCCTCCTCATTCTTTTGGTTGTAGAGAATTATAGAACAACTTCATTCCTTATTAATTTTGATAAGGAATTATTATTCCTCTTTCTTCCTAAAATTTTATTCCTACTCATTCATTTCCTGTCCATTCCTGTTGTTCCTATTATGGTTATCAGTCACACCCTTCTTCTATTTTGTTAACTGATACCCTTTGTAACGACCGTTTGATTGATACTATTTTTTTGTTTTTATTTTATTTGATTCACAATAAATAGTTGCTTTGAGTTGAAAAGAGCCAATTACTAAACATAAAATCACAAAGGAGCATGACATAGACTTGCATGTTATAAACTTGAACAAAAAATAAGTTGAAATATTTTTCCTTTTAAATGCTGGATTCGTCAAAAATCTTTACATTATTCATTTTGTTTTTGAAATATTTTCTTAATTGTATAAATATATGTATTTCAGCAGTTAGACAATGTTAAAAATTTAATTAAATATATTGTTTAAATATCTTGGTCTAAATTGTACAAATAACTAATCACAAATAATAATGCATCTTTAATATGTGTAAAAGATATTTTTTAAAAACTGAAAAAGTCAATTTCTTACCTACCAAGTTATCGTTTTTATCATTTGTTAGATTTTTGTTTAAATTAACAGAAGGATACATCAATTTATCGTTCTGGAGATAAAAATATTTTTAAAACAAAGAAATCATAAATCTTATTTTCATAAATACAAATTTTTGAATTTGTCTTTATTTTTATGAACTACATTATTATTAATAAAAATATTACAAATAATTATCATTATTAAAAATTGATTTAGTTTCTACATAAATTAATTATCATGAGAAAATTAATTAGTGTAATAATACTAAAATTTGAAACTCTTAGAAAAATGTGCCAGTTATTTTTATTTTAGATTTTTCAACTATATCAAGATGTAATAAAAATTATAAGAAGAAAATATAAATTATTATATTTCTTAATTTTATAAATAAATTTGTGTTCACTAAAAATTTTGTGATTCTTTTAACTGAAACCAACAAAAATTAATAAAATAATACTACATAATCTTTGGAATTTATAAAAATCTGCTTATTATTTATAATTTTAAGTATTTTTCAATGTTTCTAAAATTAATATATATAGTTTAATGAAAATAGTTTTTTTGTCAATATACCCGCCCGTAGGACGGGCCAACCCTAGTAATAATAATATCAAAGAGTGTCACAACTCCAGAAAATGTATGGAATGCAACTTGGGAGATACTATCTGAGAATATATTATACAACCAAAGAAAACAAAAAAAAAATCCAAGTAAGATCACAAGTTAATACAATTTTTCAGTATAAAGTTTTTAATTCATTTTTCCCCCTTTGAGATTTGAGTTTATCATAAGATCAAATAAAGAGCCTAACTTTGGGAGAGATTGAATCGCTCATGCGTATTAGTGGAAGCTCATTGGAATTTTTTAAAGGTATGCCACGTCCAAATGCTTATGCGTATGATACTGATGTTAACTCTTTGATCAGTAACGAGCTAAACTACACCCATGATGAGCAAAGAGAGAAACACAAGAGCTATTAGCCAAGATAACAGATGAGCCAAGAGATGTTTACCAAGAGATACTAGATGCAGTAAATGGTGACAAAGGTGGTATGTTTTTCGTGTATGGTTTTGGAGGAACATGGAAAACGTTTCTTTGGAACATCCTAGGTGCTGCTATTCGATCATTGGGAGAAATAATATTGAATGTGGCATCCAGTGTTATTGCTGCATTGTTTTTACCAGGAGGCCAGACACCTCACTCAAGATTTGGAATACCAATTAATGTACACGATTTTACAACATGTACAATGTCAAAGGGTTCAGATCAAGCAGAATTGGTAAAACAAGCTAAGCTCATAATTTGGGATGAAAGTTCTCATGATGAGCCGACACTGTTTCGAAACTTTAGACATAAGCTTGCGTGACAAAATGAGATGCAATGAACCTTTTGGAGGTAAAGTTGTTGTCTTTGGAGGAGACTTTAGACAGATCCTACTGGTGGTAACAGATGGTGGTAGAGTAGAGACTGTTTGGGCTTCTCTTAATTCATCATATATGTGGAAGAGCTGCAAGGTTCTAAGACTTACAAAAAATATGAGACTAATGGCAGGAGTTACTGATACTGAAGCTAAAGAACTTGAAGCTTTTTCAAAGTGGATTCTTGATATCGGTGATGGAAATATAAACCAACCAAACGATGGAGAAGTTGAGATCGATATTCCTGAAGATTGCTCATAACTGAATGCGAAAATCCAATAGAAGCCATAGTGAACGAATTTTACGGTACATCATTTGCAGAGGAAAGAAATCCCAAGTTTTTTCAAGAAAGAGCCATATTGAGTCCACAGAATCAAGATGTTGATACTAATAACGAGTATATTCTGTCAAAATTCTCAGGTACCATTTTAATTTTATAAATTACATCTTTGTTGCTAGAAACAATGAATATAATCTTATATACACTAATTAATGTTGTTAACAGGTGCAGAAAAAATATATCTCAGTTCCGATGGTATAGATAAATATGACAAAGGACCAAAGGATATCATGTGTTACTCTCTGGAGTTCTTGAATAGCATAAAGATCTCTGGATTGCCGAACCACTCTTTGAAGTTAAAGGTTGTTGCAATAATTATGCTGCTCAGGAACATCGATCCTAAAGGTGGTTTATGTAATGGTACAAGGCTGCAAATTACTCAGTTGGCTAATCATGTTATTGAGGTTATAATTATAATAGGTAATAAGAATGACAAAGAAGGCGGTGAAAGAGTCTTAATACCAAGAATGTTTGTATCTCCGCCAGAAACAAGATTCCCTTTTGGGATGCGTCCTAGACAATTCCCCATTGCGGTTGCTTTTGCAATGACTATATATAAGAGTCAAGGTCAAACACTACGTAGAGTTGGATTGTATTTTCCAAGACCAGTTTTTACTCATGGACAATTGTATGTTGCGGTCTCAAGATCAGCTTGAAAATTCTAATCACAGATAAAGACGGTAAACCTCTAAGAAAAACAACGAATGTCGTGTACAAGGAGATCTTTCAAAATATTGCCTAAGTCTCAGCTTTTATTGTCCCGGCGTATGATCACTTTAATTGTTTAATACATTATGAGATTTTGTAATACGAGAACTTTGTGATCCAATGGCATAATCAAATTAAACAACTTTTTCGATACATCAAAACCTCATATCGTAGAAGTCACTACATCTTTAGTATGTTCATCTTCGTCAAATAAACAACTTCATAATTCCTGTCTTCTGAAAGAAAACGACACCAGAAACACCACTCTCCAATTATAAGAACATTACTCTTTTAAAAGCTTCCACTTAATACATTTTATTATATTTTCACACAAAATTATATGTTATAACTATACCTTAAATTCCAAATATACAACTATTAAAATTAAACCCGCGCATGCACGCGGGCGGATCACCTAGTATATTGATATATGTAACAACAAATATATTGATGAAAAGTGTTCATACATATATATATATATATATATATATATATTGATAAGAAATTTGTCATCTAGTATCAGTGAACAAAAAATATCAACGAATTAGACCAATTAGTCATTACTCATTTTCAATATACTGTTTTTTTATCCATTTACAGAATAAATGATTAATTATTTTTTGCAAAATCTAGATTTTAAATTCTCAAGAAACTAGTCAGAAACATATAGATAAACCTTCTTTTGAAAAATCAAAAATACATTTAGGAAAGAAGCTACAAAATTTTTTGGTTTTGCTTATTTTCAAAGTTTTATTTATTTATTTTTAACATCACTTCTTTTCAAAGTTTTAGAAAGAAGATGATGGTTATTTACTAAGTACATATATGTGATAACTTACTTACTGCAAATCATAAGCAAACCCAATATACTAAATATTAAAGCAACAACCATGTAATGCAGTAAACAAACATATATATACGAGCATAAATAGTTTGATGTTTGAATACATTTTTAAGAAAATAAATAATAATTTATTATGCTGATTTTGAATTAATAATACATGTAATAATAAATATTGGTAAGAAGATTATGCAAAACTACTATTTGTATATTTTTAATATTCAGTGTGTATGTAATATTCATATGCAAAACTACTTTTTAAAATACTAACTACATAAAATTAATTAGATTCTTATCTGCACATCTTAAGTACATATACATAGATAGTTCAAATTCGTTCAGTCATTAGTTCATATTCAATAAATGGTAACTGGCAATAATTACAGTATATACTGTGATATAAACATAAATTATTATAAATTATGATAAATGTATATTTTTGAAAATTTAGAAACTAAAACTGACATTCCATGTCATCTTATACAATAAAGTTGAGTTTTCTCACTTCTCAAGCCTCCACATCAGCATTAGAGCATGGGGCAAAAAAAGACATGTCAGCATTTAATAATTGAAATCAAACCGGACAAAATTAATTCTCATCTCGGTTTGTCACATTCTGATTTTTTGAGTTTTTGACAAAATGGGTTTGGGCTCTTTAAAATATAATGGCCAGTTATAGAATGATTTCTGTATTACCCAACTTGCAGAATTTTTTTTAAGATTTACACACAAT
>CAKOAT010420710.1:138149-180689 GCA_932364175.1 Eruca vesicaria subsp. sativa | reverse complement strand
ACACACAATTTCAGTCCGTTAAATCGTCTTCTTACCTTAGTGTACACAATTTAAAGTAACAAATGATAATAATTAACACAAATTAATAGAATTATGAAGACACCATCATAGAAAATTATGAACACTTTCATAACTCATATAAAATTACACAAACTACAGAGCTAATGAATACTTGCACAAATTCTAAAAAATAAACAAAGAGCAGAGCTTATATCACTTTGTTTAAACAAAGGTCGGAGCTTATATATCACTTTGGTTTATGATTTCCACATATATAAGAATCTGTTCAAAAAAATGATTGCCACATATACAAGGTTTTAGATGAGAAATTTATAAGGAACAAACTGATAATAATTAATTAACACAAAATAATAAAATTAAAAAGTTACCATTACAGAAAATTATGAACACTTGCACATCTCATAAAAAATTAGACACATTTCAGAGCTTATATAACCTATATTGACACATCCTATACGCTTAGAAGACAAGTTTATAAATAACAAACTGCTAAAAATTAACAAAAAAAAATGGATTTAAGAAGGTATAACCTTACAAATTAAAGTTTATCGTTGCAGGGTGCCTACAAGCCTCCCAACTGAATGATTAGCTCACATTGCAAATGCACTGTAATTGCAAAAGCCAGTAGTTACGTATCTCCTACATTCTTTCACTACACAGTTCTGATGCAATTTCTTGATTCCTAATTACTCAACCATTACGATTTTCAGAAATAATGGTGAAGACGCCAGTTGAATTTAATGGCAAAGCAACCACGGGAGATCTCCCAAAAATCTTAGTGTTTCTGAACACTCCACCGCATCATCATCATATGTAACCAAAATAAGTCATAAAAAAAAAAAAATTGGTCCAAAGGAGACGTAAACTAATTCTTTATGACTTTGACAACTTACTCTTTTGTAAAAAAATTTATGTACTTATTCCTACTCTTTAATCTTTTTACCTCCAGTATCTGAACCACGGCAGCCTTGGCTACAAGATAAATATCTACCACGCACACCAGCCCCCCTCCCCCCATATCGGACACCTATCAGCTGAAGCTCATCTTAATAGTGAGGGAATAAATCAGTACTTCTTCCACCACAAATCAATCAAAGCACTCAATCACCTCACATGTGCCAATCTGCTTATGGAAAATACGATAAGGGTATGTATCTTTGGGGTTTTGTAATGTTGTGCAGAGGAAACCTCAAAGAAGGAAAATATTTCTTTGATATCCTTGACTAGGAACACACACTATCAAAATCCGATCGCTGCTGGAATAAGATTAAGAGGTTCAAGTACTTTGGATATCCGATCAGATTTCTTTGATACACTACTGTGGCAATGCTATCAAGAAACTTATGTTCGGGACAAGAACGTTATCTGAAAACACCGCACCTGACGGTGGACCAATGGCAGAGGACATTGAGCATATGGAAGCTATGTTTGAAGCTTTAAGGTTTAAGTTCGCCTTTTGTATCTCTGATTATCTATATATGCTCACGGGACTTGATTTTAACGGTCACGAGAATGGTGGCGTTTAAGATATAAACGATCAGTCTAGGATTGTTACTATTTTGTGTATAAGATATAAACGATCAGTTTAGGATTGTTACTATTTTAAGAGGCCGGAACTATATATTATCTTCCTTGAAACAACATAATCACAAAACAAACACAACTATTTACATTTTTCATTTACAAACATGAACTTTACTTTATGTTTAAGTATTTACTAAATTAACTTTGTAAAGTCTATCAAATTTTTACTCTACTTTTATTTGTTTCGATTAATAACAACCACTTATGCTACTCCACTAATAATTAGAAAAGATCATTGTCTTCAACATTGTTACAACATCAAATTTCTGAACATAATCTCTTCACCAAGGCCACAAAATAAATCGCAACTTATTTTATAATAATATATATGAATCCGGCGCGTAGCGCCGGTACACCACTAGTTATCAATATATTTCATCATTAAACAAAAATAATTCAGATTCTTATCACAAGAGGGTATTATAACAATTCTTGATTTTTATGATGTAAAAGTTCAATCTTGAACAAGAAAGAAAACTGGTTGTAGGTTTTTTGGATCAAAACTGGTTGTAGTTTAATATGCTTCTAAGACAAAGGATAATACCACACAGTGATTAAATTGCATAGAAAGCTGGCGACTTTTACTACAAAGTTAGCGAACGAAATTAAAAAGATATGCAATAAAAGTCTAATCTTAAGGCCTAAGCATGAATTTAAGTAATATATTTAATATTTTTTTAAATCAAATTAATTAATCTAGATGAGAAAACATCCGCATTTAAATCAATTATTCAATTATAAGAGGGATGGATCTACTTGTCATGCTTTCAATACAGTATCAATGAAAAAAATATCAACAAATTAGACCAATTATTCATTACTGATTTGCAAAGTACTGTTATTTTTATCTATTCACAGAATAATTAATTATTTATGTTAGTCAAAGTAAAATTTCAAATTCTCAAGAAACTAATCAGAAACATATAGCAAATTAGCAACCCGTACTTTTGAAAAATCAAAAATACATTTAGGAAAGAAGCTACAACTTTTTTTTTTTGGTTTTGCTTCTTTTCAAAGTTCTTAGAGAGAAGAAGATGATGGTTATTTACTAAATACAGACAGACATGTGATAACTTACTTACTGCAAATCATAAACCAAAGCAAACCCAAAATACCAAATATTAAAGTAACGGAAACCATCGCAGAAATTCCAATATTTCCAGTTTTCCTCCCCAAATGACAAACAGAAAGATTTTCTTCTTCCTCTAATCGAATTGCTTCTAAAACTCTCTGAACCTCTTTAACAATTTCCTTGACAAAATCTGCTTCAGAGCTACCCAAAAAACAAGATTCACATATTTCATAACATATATCCTTCATAACCAAAAAAAAAAAAAAAGAAACAACATTTACGTAGAACAAAATGAAAGAAGAAGAACAAGTGGAGGAATCATACCTCCTGTCTGGCAACGACATACCCATCTTATTGCATATACATTGAAGAGCATCTTTCCACTTGGTGATCCGATCTGGATTAGCCTTCGCAAGCTTATAGAAGTTTTCACCAAACTCACCTTTCAGATTTCTAACGTCTTTTGCCTGCACTTTGTAGAAAATTGGAATCACTATGAGCTTTTTCTTAACCACAAGCTTCTTCATCTTCACTAACTCATCCATACACCACTTTGACTCCGGATACCTACAAGACGATGAGGATCTACATCAACGATAACATATACTGATATACATGAGAAAAAAAAAATACTGATATACATGAGACTATTATTCTAGTGAGTCGTTCATAAAAAATAAAATAAAAAGTTAGGGCACCCTCATTGGGGAGCTTTTAAAGAGTTTCTCATTAAAAAAAGGAAAATGAAGACAGAGAATGCAAATATAGAGGAGAGAGGTATGATGATTCCTAGGAAGAGCTTCTGACAAAGTCTGAAGAGATTGCTTGTTTTCAATGTATTGATCCAGCTGATTTTAAAATATTTTAGTATTAATTAATTTTTATTTTTCTTTGTTTTTGAGAAATCTCTGACAGTATCTGATGACTGCGAATGTCTTATAGTCGTCGTTGAAAAATGGGTTATATATTAATATAAAAGTGCAAACCTTGGAGAGAAGAGAGCAATAGCAATGCTCGAGTCTTCGATCCTAACAAATAGATTCTTGAGGTCTTTGCCTTTCTGCTCGTGTACATCTATGAAGAAGTTGATGCCATGCCTCTCAAAGGCATCAACGAGGTGGCTAAGGAAGTTTAACCTCACATCTTCACCTCGAAAATTTAAAAATATTTTATGCGTCTCCGCGGGAGACAAGTACTTTGTAATCAATTTTGTGCAAATGATCAACACTACTGGGAATGAAAGAAAAATATGTGAGAAGAGGAAAACAAATAAAATATTACTTCTAAACATGATAGAGAAGGAAAGCCTTAATGGTTACGCAAACGTTGACCAAAAAATAAGAAGTCTTTTACCAAAAACAAAAAAAAAAGATAGAAATAGTCAAAATCTTGAAAGGAGAGAAGAAGGTTGTTTGGGGTTTATTTGGGGTTTATAAAGGAAAAGAGAAACAGCAAGAACCCTAGGTAAAACCTTAACGAAAAGCAGTGAGCAACTCTTTCTCTCACACCAATCACATCCTCGTTCTCTCTCTCAAAACCCAATGTAAAATCTTAACAGACAGCAGTGAGCAACTAACTGTCTCTGTCTCTCTTTTATCAAAACCTAATGTAAATCTTAACAAACAGCAACGATCAACTCTCTTCTTCTTCTCTCTCTCTCTCTCTCTCTCTCTCTCTCTCTCTCTCTCTCTAAACCCAACGTAGGCCCCTCCACCGGACTTTTCTGAACGCGGTTTTGATAATCCCTACGCACCCGTCTTATAAGACATGGAGAAGAATGTATCTTTAGGGGTTTCATAGTATTCCTCCCAAAAAAATACATATACCCTACTCTCATCGAAACCCGCTAAGTTTTATATGTTAACAGTCTCTCTCCAGTCTCATCAAAGAGTCTTTGACAAAGACCCACGCGCTCCCCTCCGCAAAGTTATATATTCAACCTAATTCCATAAACCTAATAAAATTAGTATAATCACGTTTTATTTTCCTAATAGCGTTTAAAAACCTGCAATTACCCATAAATTCCCATGCATTTATCTGACTTCCTGCAGAGCTGGCTCTCAGAATTAGAGAGCTCAAAGCGACTTTTAACGATTTCATCTAAATTTTTTTTTATGGATTCAGAGACCTATAAAAAAATTTTGAGGACCTAGCTACATGTAATTTCTTTCAATAAATTTGGAGGGGGGGGGGGGTGAGAGGCCAAGGCCAATGTTTTATCCGGCGTGGCCCAACACCACCCTGCTTCCTAGTCTAGCCGTCTATGTTACTGTTACTGGAATTTAGAATCTGACTCATGACTAATTATCTGTTCAATTCATCCTTTGACAAGCTCTTTGAGTCCTTATTGATACATTGCATTGATTACAGCATACTCAAGGCAACTTGGAGTTATATAATTTTTTTTGTTTATATAGTTCAAGTCATTCTTTGGCAATTTTCAAGACTTCTAATGTGTTTGTTTTGTCTATGCCATTGATATGGTGGTGCATATCTGTATAGCTAGCTAGACATTAATACGCATTGCCCAAGTTATTGTTCTTCAGATGTTTTTGCATACGTTAATCATCCACTACAAGAATAAAGGCTCCACTCCGAGGATTACTAGATATGTGCGACGATTACCCTTTAGTCAGAGTTTGAGTGTCTGCGAAACAAAGGTTCTCGGAAAATTGCTTTTATCAGAAAATTTGTTGGAGTGAATTTTCAGAAAATTCTTGGAATTTTCCAATAGACCAAAACCAGCAACCGTCAAATTTTTCCTAATCACATTGGAAAATTTCCCGGAAATTTAATTGATTTTTTTTTTTAAAAAAACATAAATTGTTTGGTTGCGTGAAAATTATGTATATATTTATATTGTGCTTGAGCAAGAAGGTGCAGACAAATACTGAAAGCCGAATTTTTGTGTTCCATTTCTGAATACGGCTGTAAACATGAAAAGTTCAACCCAAAGAAGATACAAACACGTGCTGACAAAAAAGAAGAAGATACAAACACGTGCTTATAATAGATCACGTGAAAGATGGCCCAATTTCAATCAACAGTTAAATCTTTTAGATCCCTAATTTCTGATTTACAATAAATACCCTAAGAGTATCTCCAAAATGATTTTCTATTTTAAAGTTTCAAAAACTCTATATTTGAAATTTCAAGGTGTTCTTCTCCAAAAGAAAAACTTCAAATTTAACTTTAAAATTATTTCTATTTTACAGTTTGATCCTTATATTTGCCATAGTTAATATAAATTCATAAAACATTGATAAATAACATACACATATATATAAATTATACAACAATATTAAAATCTTACACTAAAATATAAAATTATAAATACAAATACATGATTATTACAAATAGAATACCACATTTTTATTGTCTAATTTTAATTTTAAAATATTTTAAAATACTAAACTACAAGCAACTATTTTAAATTTTACTATAAAAATTTATTTAGTTTTACGTCTAAAACTTAAATTTATAAAAGGTAAAGTTTAATTTCAAATATTTATAAGATTTAAAAAGTTTTATGGATTAAAACAATAAACAAAAAAGTATTTATGAATTTTAATTTTAATTTGTAATTGTAAGGACCAAAATGCAATAAAAAAGATGAAACTTCCAATTTAGAGTTTTGAGTATTGAAACTTCAAATATAGAGTTTCACTCTTTAATTTCAAATTTGAAGTTTTGAGGTTTCTTTTTGGAGAACAAAAAACTCTATATTTGAAGTTATAGAATTTCTTTTGGAGATATTCTAACTACCACACAAGACTCAAACAAATTCAACTCATAAAGACGAAACATGTTTCAAAACTCGACGACGATATAAAGAATTCTACAGTAGTAATGGGATTTAACGGAATAGCACTCATCTTAGCCTAGATCGGAGGGCCAGAAGCGGATCAGAGAATATATATGATAACTTGATCACCAAGCAAACTAGGGTTTCGCCATGGATCTCATATTGTCGCCAGGACCCAATAGATTGGAAATAAAAGGACAAACAAGAAAAATAATTAAACAATATGAATTGGCAACATGTTACCTGATGCTCAAGAAACAAGGAAAAAGGACAACTCATATACATGACAATAACATGAGCCTAACATGACGGAAGATTACTTACGTCAGCTTACGTTATCACATGGGCATGGATGGGGACCGCATAAAAGACTGATGTAAAATTTGCAGAGTCGATACCACGACATCCAAATGAAGTGAAGACGCACGAGTTTCAAAAAGTGGAGTATCAGGAACATATCAGGTCAAAAATTCAACCCATGGAAACAAAGTCAGCCAAACGTAGCAAAGAAGAAGAGGTAAGCAAGTACTCCTCTCTATCTGTCTCATTTATTGTTTTGGAAATGTCATATTCTATGGTTTGTTAATAATGTCCAAAACTTGCCGAAAATAGTTTTGTTTGTTGGTGTCATGTCGATCTATAGAGTAGAACGAATGACAAAAAAGGAAACATAAAAGTATTAGGTGTTGTTTCTACGTTATGGGGTTGTGTCTTTTCCCCTCCTTTAACGATTAGAACACATTGAATTGATTAATTCAACTACTCAATACCTCTTGCCATAACAATTATAACACTTGGAAGAAAAATAAGGATGGTATAAGCAAATGGCTCAATTGACCGGCCCTGGGCCCAAACAAAGGAAACATGGGCTTGCGGTCAGCCAATATAATATGAATATAGTCAGCCACACTTTTCAAAAATGTATCTGTAGCTTAGTGGTTAAATAAAGTATTGTTCGTCCAATCCAAAGCTCGAATAAAATATTTTCCGCCCATTTTTTCTATTTTGACTTCTTCCCTTTAAAATTTTGGGCCTGGCTCACCATCCATGATCCTATTGTTGCTGTTCAACCATTCTTCTTCCTCCACAACATCAAATCTGAATCTGCAGTTTCATTTCATAAGAAAAGGAAAAAGAGTTACTCAAGTAAGAGATCACTTAGCTTCTATAATGGGGGTATGGTAATGATAATGGATTCACTTACCAACACCACCTCCCAGAATCTCATGTACAGTCCTCTCTCTGTTGAATAATTTTCCAAAGAAGAACACAATTGAGAAGAAAGATCAGCAACCTCAGATCTCAAATGTTACCACTTACCAAGATATGTACTCTGAATATCAGAAACAGATCATCAAAAACGAAAGAACCGGATGAATCACACAAGAAGAATGAAAAAAGTGATTGAAACTAAAGTTGGGTCATCACCATCAAGTAAACATGGTTTGATTTACCAAAAAGAAAAATCAAACAATACACAATGCACAACCCGTTTATTCTCTGGTTTCTGTCTATGTAAAACTTGTATGTTCTGTATGTAAAGCTTGTTGAAAACAAAAGAAAAGAGTGAATGTTCCGCCACCCTCATCAATCAATAACGCTCTATCTTCTCTGCTACTTTTGTTTCTCAGTTTCCTCTCTTTGAGAAGTAATCCCAACATCTCCAAGATTGGCACCAGCCGCAGAAGCATCTAACAAACTCGCTGCAATCGCTGCCTTCAAAGCATCATCTTCCATCTCTGAGAAAGTCCGCACTTCCTCACTCGACAACGCCTGATACGGTCTTTGCTGATCAACATTCTCACTACTACTGTTGTTAACAGCCGAAGAAGAACTCTGTGTTGAGCTAGTCTCCTTTAGTATCCTCTCTGCGTCTTCAGGAGAAAGCCACTGTCCAAAAGCGTTGGAAGCTTCCGAACAAGACGACATGGGACATTCCTGCGGGAAGTTTCCTTTCACTATGAAGATGCTCCATCCCGAGCCTTTCAGAGAGTCGAGAAACGCTGAAAGGTAGAATTTTGACAGGTGTTGCGGTGCAGCGAGGAGGCTGTCGAAGTTATACCATTCGCCGCTCACTTTCTTTATGCAAAACCAATGGTCATGTAAGTGGCAAATGAAGGAGTTTTCAAGCTCGGGGTCTATCTGTGCAGGCTCTGCATCGGGACAATTGAGTGGTATCACTTGTAGATCCCACACTTCCAAAGCCTTTTGCAAGACCTGTTCAATCAAAATACAACTTTCCTCAGTGAAAAAGATTATGGAAAACTTCATATATACTTCCCACTAGCTTCAGAAGATTTAGATGCTAATATACAGATCACATAAACCCACAAACATCGCCTCTACTTTTCAAAATGGTATGTAAATCGCCATTCAGAGAAATGATTGGTTTGCTATTTCTATACTCATTAAATCTTAACGCACAAAATTTGCAAGAAAGCTGATTTGTCCCCCTGCAGACTTATAAAGCCACTAGTTTTCAAGCTACCCAGGAACCATAGATGGTAAGAGACTTCTAACACGAGGCAATCATAATCAAACCTGAAGTGAGTAAAAGATACAACTTTAATCTCTGAAATCATGAGTCCCTAGATTAAGAAATTCCCTATAAGGTTCCTTCATATCTCAATTAATTGTTTTAGCAATCGATCTTTAGCACTTAGCTATCAAAAAAAATCAAATCTTTAACTGGTGCTTTGATATTCAAGATTGTAGATATGCATTCTCAAAATATTCTCTACTGCAGTTTAATCAAGCAACTTCGCCTCAAATCGAAATCCTCTAACATGTAATAACTGGTTTGCTTTGTGTACACACAAAACTTGCAAGACTTATCATGCCACTAGCTCTCAAGCTATCCAGAAACCATAAATGATAAGATACTTCTTATTACACGTGACAAACATGATCAAACCCCGCAAACAACTAAAATCTATGAAATGATGAGACCACTAAGAGAATCCCTAAAGAGCCCCTTCATGTCTCAATGCAAAGAACCATTACTAATCTCAATTCACGATCTTTAGCACTTATAGCCATAATAAAGTTCACTTTCGACTCTTTAATTGTGTGCATTGATATTCAAAACCGTACATAATAAGCATTCAAAATCCACCGCCAAAATCGAAACCCTAATTTCAAGTAATTGAAAGTCAATTGCCAAATTCAATTCGAAATTGTACCTGGATACTGAAATCTCCGCCGAGGGAAACATTATGAGACTCCTCGGAGAAGAAATCGCCGGCGGCGAAGTTTCCGGTGGCGGTGCCTTCGAGCATGACCTGACGCTCCTTCCCGTCGAGATCGGATGCGACGGCTGCCAAGTCGAATTCGGAGAAGAAAGGTCCTTGCAGGACGGTGTTGACGCAGTGTACGGCGCATAGACTAGCTTCCTGCACCTCGTGGTAAAGCATTCCTCCATTGCTTGTTCGTTCCATCGCCGAGCAAGATTGAAATCAAAAACCCTCAATTACTCTGATGTATTTTTTTTTTCTTTTTTAACAAATTAGGCTGATATATATACTGAAGCGAAAGAAGAAGAAGCAATGGAAGAAGAAGAATAATTGGACATGTGTACATGAGTTGTAACTCTTAGTTTTATTTTTACATTAATTAAAGTCTTAGTTAATTATCTCTTTTTATAGTTAAGTATCTCATACCTATTCAATAGATACTTAACTAAAAAAAAGAGATAAGTTAATTTCAAACTGCTTGGGTTAGTGTTGTTTGATAGATTTTAAACAATATTAATCTATTGAATAGTTACCACTTTTTTTGTGGTTGATATCAGTATTATTAAAATAGAATAAATTTTTATCTATTTGCAAATAATCTGGATTAGATCATTATACTTATTTAATTTTAAGTTATTTTACATATAATAAACATAATTATTATTAAATAAACACATAATCTTAACATATTATTTAAATACATTCAAATAAGATATCTACTTAATTATTTTTTTCAGATTGCATTTCAACAATATCTTTTTATATCTTTTATATATAAATATTTATTTTTTTAATATTATTATAATAATAATAATTTTAAATAATATTAAATTCAATTACAAATAAATATTAACTCATATTATTTATAGAATAATAAATAACCTTCTATAATATTTATAGATAAATACTTCATATTTGTAATTACAAATTACACTAAATAATAATTATAAAATAACTTAAATACATTCAAATAAGATATCTACTTAATTATTTTTTTCAGATTGCATTTCAACAATATCTTTTTATATCTTTTATATATAAATATGTATTTTTTAATATTATTATAATAATAATAATTTTAAATAATATTAAATTCAATTACAAATAAATATTAACTCATTTTATTTATAGAATAATAAATAACCTTCTATAATATTTATAGATAAATACTTCATATTTGTAATTACAAATTACACTAAATAATAATTATAAAATAACTTAATCTATTTTTACAAATTATAAAACTAAATGAATTATATTTATATAATACCATATATTTATATAGTTTACAACACACTTCAACTTATTGAAAGAAAATACTAAAGTAACATAGTTAAAATAAGAAATAGTTTTATATTTTATTATACATATGTAAATTAAAATATTAGGATATATTTTAATATAAAATACAATACTAAATTTAGTTGACATTAATTTTATTTTATTATATGGTATACTGAACTGTATATTATAATTTACGATTATAGTTTCTTGCAAATTATTTCATAAAAATGTAAACAATAAAAACTAGATTCATATAATACCTCTAAATTTTAAAAAATATAATTAAAATTAATATGAGGCGCGTTATAAAAATGAATTATCTTATTTTCCTAAAATTATATTTATACAGATTTTAATTTAATTAATATACTTTAAAAACAAAAGTTTCTTTATGAAATTAAATCAAAATACAATTTATATTTCTAGACCATCTAAATTAGGTTTTAAGTTAGACTTGAGAGTTTAGGTGTCCGTTAAGATACGGATTGAGTATTTTGAATTTTAATTCTAATTTATATCACATACTAGGTCTCATTGTTGTAAATTTGTAAATACGGATTATAATTTGGATATAACACATTAATTTTTTGTTCTAATTTGTATCATATCTTAAAATCACAAAGTAATCATATATATCGTTAAAATGTGGTTTATACTGGTTTGGTCCGGATATTTCTGAAGTTAATCCAAAATTATAAAGTAAAACATAAGAAATAAATATTTATTTATATATAATCAAGATATTTAAGGTACTTTTTAAAATTTAAATATTTATTTCTAGATATCCCTCGAAAATAAATATAGAACTAAATAGTCGAATGATATATTTATATTTCAAAAATATTTATATTTTTGATTAATTTGAACATTCAGATCGGTTTTTCAAAACTTTACTGGTCTTTTCGGGTTATCGATTTAGATTGGGTAATAACACTTCTAGTTTTGATATGTTTTGTACCACTACTACCCTACAAGTTCTTTCTGGTATTTTTTATATTTCAGACCGGTTATAGATAAGGTTTTCGTAGTTTAGATTTCGGTTTGGACTTCGGATTATGGATTTATACTCAATCATACTTTAAATAAAGAGAACTACCATTATATAATGTTTTCACCGAAAAATTTATCTTGCGTTTTAAAAGCGGATCAAAATCTATTCTTTATATTAAAACAATGTGACAACTTCATATATGTTATAATCTCAGTAACCTAAATAGTTTGTGACCAATGCTAATAACCTTTAAACATCTACATAGCTAAAGTTTCTCAAATAAGTTATAATCTCACTAATATTAACATTTTATTCTAATAACATAACATTGCTAGAGTTTTTCAAATTAATAAAATTGAACTATTCATAAAGAACCATAGTTTTTTATATCTCATTTGAAAATCTAACTTCAAAAACTTTTCTGTTTTGCCAAAAGGTGTGAAAAGTAACGTCACTATGCTGCAGCCTGCAGGAATTCAATTAGTTTTCAACTTCATTGTCCCAAAGTTTCGAACTCTTTCTTTAATCAAATAAACATCTTACAGACAAGTGTCCTATTATTTATTAAACACACAAAATACAATTATCAAAACCAAACCCAAACCCAAACCCAAATCATCAACAACTACACCACTTATATCTACATTTTAAAAATTACAAGCAAATACTTTAAGTAACATCAAACAAAACCTAAACCAACACTGTAACCCTGTGAAGAATCTCAACACTTGAAGCCAGTTTCTTTCATTCAATGTGCTCGACCTATAGCTTTCTTGTACTTGTAGCGTTTGGAGATCCAAAGGTAAACCAAGAAGTTAATGAAACTCAGAGCCGCCAACAAGTAGAAGAAGTAATCCAAATGCCCCCGGTTCAAGTTATCCGGTATCCAACCCGGTTTACCATTCTTCTTAGTCAATCTCATCACAACCGTTACAAGAACCGTACTCAAGTAGTTCCCAAGCGCAACCGTAGTCAAAGACAAAGCAGAGCAGAGACTTCTCATAGCATCAGGAGCCTGGTCATAGAAAAACTCAAGCTGACCTATAAAGGTGAAAACTTCAGCACACCCAACAAGTAAATACTGAGGTATCTGCCAGAAAATCGACATGGGGATCTTCTTATCATCATAAGCGTTGTGGGTTCTGACGTAGTCGAGCCTCACGACCTCCAAGACACCAGCAGTGACCATGGCAAAGATTGAGATCACTAGACCTATTCCCATACGTTGAAGCTGAGTGAAGCCACGTTCTTGACGTGTGAACTTTCTAGCGAACGGGACTATGAACATGTCGTAGACAGGAGTCCAGAAGAGTACACTGACCGTGTCGAAAAGCGAGAGGGAAGCTGATGGGATTTCGAAGTTTTTCCCCATGTGTTGGTCCATTGTGTTTCCTTGTAAGACAAACATTGTGTTCATTTGGCTGTACACTGTGGCAAAGACTATCCCTGAGGCCCATACTGGAAGAAGAGTGATTATGGATTTGAGTTCTTCCACTTGTGTTACTGAGCAGAGTCTCCATGGATTCACCGCACCGTCTTTGATGCTGTCTGAT
This sequence comes from Eruca vesicaria subsp. sativa, assembly GCA_932364175.1. Classification (NCBI taxonomy): domain Eukaryota; kingdom Viridiplantae; phylum Streptophyta; class Magnoliopsida; order Brassicales; family Brassicaceae; genus Eruca; species Eruca vesicaria. The sequence continues at coordinate 167,146 of CAKOAT010420710.1, read as the reverse complement.
GGACTCTCAACCGCTGCCTTGTCGAAAAACCTAACATGTTCAAGTCTTTGGTTAGAAACCTCATAGGGAATGGTTAGAATCAGTGTTCTAAAAATTGGCTAGGCAGCAAACTGGACCTAAATGAAATGATTTTTTTAGAACAATATATTTAAAAATCGGTCTAGATGTTCAAAAGATCGGTCTAGACACCCGCGTAATCAATAATCCCCTATAAAATGCCTAATTGACCCCCTAGCAATTTCTTGAACATTTGGTTAGAAAAGAACAGAGATGTCAACTTTTGTGTTTCTTCTTACATTAAATTGTCTGTGTGCTCAAGCTTCCTGCTACCTGTGATATTACTCTCATCATCTGCAGTCTCAAAGAGCAGAGACTTATCCTCTGGAACCTTAACACTCACCTTCCTAAAAGCAGCAACTATAACCTGAAAGATCCTTGTGAGTGGACTCCCTCCAGGTCTCTGAAGCCTGTAAAAACGACTCCCCAAGAAGAAAAACACAACAGCAATAACCATAGCCACTGTCGGAACACCGAAACCCCATCCCCAACCAACGTTCATTTGAATCCAGACAAGAACAGTGGCAGCAACAAGAGCTCCAACGTTGATGGAGAAGTAAAACCAGTTGAAGAAAGAGCTTTTCTTCAGCTTCTCACCTTCGTCATTCTCATCAAACTGATCAGCTCCAAAGGAGGAAACACAAGGTTTTATACCTCCTGTTCCAAGGGCTATCATGTAAAGCGCAACAAAGAATACAGCTGTTTGGCCAGAGTTCGGGTGACACGTGTCGCCGTTGCAGTTGCCAGGTTTAAGTCCTGGAACTGAAGCTGATAATGTCAAAAGAGTCATACCCTGGAAGAGAAGACTTGTTACTTCCACATTTTAAGGTTAATCATTAGAAGAAGAAGTGAAAAAAAACTCACGGAGACATAGATGAAAACAAAAGTTGCAATAGTCCAGTAACGTCCAAGATAAGCATCAGCGAGAAAGGCACCAATCAAAGGAGTTATGTAACATGTTCCAGACCAGTTAGTGACGTTATTTGCAGCAGTAGCGTTGCCTTGATTGAGACGGCTTTCAAGATAGTTCACGAGGTTAGTTCCCATTCCATAGTATGCCAATCTTTCACAGCACTCGTTACCTAAAAAACAAAAAAACATTAAAACAAAACACACACAAAACAGTGATCATATCATCCTAATGAAACATTTGTTACCGAGGATGAAGCGGCAAGCTTTCCAGTTTCCGGTTGTCTTCTTATTAGCAGGGTTTTTGTGAATATCAACAGTTCCATCTTCTGTATACATATCCTTTTCGTCCATAATCCTATAAAAATTAAACCTTTTCAATCAATAACTGTTGGGTGGGAAACACACAACTTAAAGATTAATGAACTTTTGGTATGTATGAGCAAAACCCATCAAGGTTTTCAAGTAGCTGAATCATTTGATTTTATGAATAGACAGAAAATATCACTAGAATTGGTTGATACAAAGAATTACAAATAAATAGTAAAAACTTAGAACAGATCATGCTGATGAAGCAAGTATAAAAACCCATGCTTTGAATATTCAAGATTCAGTTACCAAAAAAAATAAAGAATATTCAAGATTCTGTGTAAAAGCGTAAGACTCAAAAGGATAAGACATAAACAAGACTGTATTCGTCTGTAAACAGAAGCAATGAACAGAAAAGCTTTAAAACATAGCTAAAAACTCCAAAAACCTTTGTTCAAGATAGAGGTCGACGGTGACGGTGGCAGAATCAGCGGCGGAGATGGCGGAGGAGAAGATAAGTTTTGACTTTTGAGAAAAGGGTAAAAGGAGAAGAGAATGATTGCACGGCACCTGTGGGGAGTATGGGAGGAGTATTAATGAGTGTAAGCTTGAAGTGCTCTCTGTTTGCACTTAATGACCAGCTTTTTATTTATATCCAAAGATGGAAAGAAGAGCGTTCTTTACTTTTCTTCCCATGTCTGCAGTTTCGTCCCCAATGTTTTGATAAGTTTCAGTAATAGCCGCAAGGAATCTCCTCCACCTAACTTTAGTGGACCTCTCTACCACTAAAAAACAATAAAGCCAACAAGTGTGAAAACAATAACTTTGGTCAAAAATTAAATAGTATTGTTTTCTTTTAAAATTGTGTTCATACTTCATATTGAGTGTCTATTTTTTATTTATGTATTTATTTACGTTATTTTCAGAAACTATTGAATAACCAACTAAATCTTTTTCTTTTCATACTTTGTGATGTTTTAAAAGAAAATGAGCCATAAAAGTAGAATGTTTACATTGCAATTTTAATTTTGTGTGCTTTTGATATATCATTGGTTCTAAAAAGAAAGAAAATTACAAAAAAAAAAAATTTCTATATTTGGTTTTGGACATTTTAATTGATATTTGTTGGATTTGTGAGATATAAAAACAGATAACTACAGTAATTCGATTTTCCTTTTGGTGGTTGCGTCAGTTTCAGTAGTTTGATTAACTCATAATTACGTAGAGAGTCAGAGGCCAATATAGCAAACTTTGTTTTAAAGGGTCAAAATAGAAGAAAAAAAGAAGATTTTAGTTGATCGTTTGAAAACTACGGATAGTGATGTCGAGAAGTAAGAGATAAATGGGGTTTGATTTGGTTTAGGTGAAATAGTAAGGGCAAATAGACAATTATTTTCAAGTTAATAATAGTTGATCTAAAGATTCTTTTAAGTAACAATAAAAGAATTAAGCCAGTTTACAAAAAAAAAAAACAATAAAAGAATTTGATGTATGCATGTGAATCCACATAGCTGGATCCTAAGGGATTAGCAGAATCTCGACTTGGTTAATGACTTGAAACTCTTTAATCACCAAATGATTTGCTGTAACTTATAATTTGACCTCTTTAAGTACATGTTGGAAAGTCATCGAATTATGTCGAAGATTATCAAAAACTAATTGTTTAATGATTAGATTATCTTGCAAGCAAATATCACTTAGCCGCTGACTTAAGAAAGACTGAGATCCCAATGCATTATTTTAGTTACTATTTGCATACCCCCCGCGCAAGCGCGGGGATGGGGATCATTGATGTTTGTCTGCGTTTTTTTCGGTTGTTGGTTTAGTGGGTTATTCTAATAATACCAAATAATGATGAAATGAAAAGAATGTAGCAAGAGTGTAAAGTGAAAATATTATATATATATATAATGTGTTAAATGTTATTTATATGTGAAGTAAGGTTTATAGGAATAACAAAATTATAAAATAGTTTTGTATAATAATAGGTGTCTATCTTGTTTTTTATTTTTTTATGTTGGAAATAGTTTTTATATCAGATGTCAAAACTTGATATAGTTATTTATTTATAGTATTTATATTTGTACTAAACGATTTATCAATTTGAAAATAACTTTAATTTAATCTAATATTTGTTGTTTGGGTTTCAATAGATAGGTTTGGATATTTTTCTTTTTGTAAGTTTGGATTTTTTTCATGGATAATATGGCATTTTTATTGACGGTGTCATCGACTGTGGAAATCTATTCGCCGGTGTCTGATAAAAATGAACTTAACTATTAAAAATTGAAGATAAATTACATAGTTATTTTATTAATAACAAAAAATACTTAATTTTGTTGTTTTATTTTATTTCACATACATAATTTTTTGAAAATATATATTAGAAAATATGTTCTAACAGAAATATATATTAGGACATGATAGTGCCACGTGAGACTCGTTTTGTTTTTAGGGATGAAATGGAAATAATGTAGCAAGAGCGTAAAGTGAAAATATTGTATATATAATGTGTTAAATGTTATTTATATGCGAAGTAAGATTTATAGGAATAACTAAATTGTAATATAGTTTCTAGTGTATAATAATAGGTGTCTATCTTGTTTTTTTATCTTGGAAATAGTTTTTATATCGAAGGTCAAAACTTGATATAATTATTTATTTATAGTATTTATATTTGTACTAAACGATTTATCAATTTGAAAATAACTTTAGTTTAAGCTAATATTTGTTGTTTGAGTTTCAATAGATAGGTTTGTATATATTTTTTTGTAAGTTTGGATTTTGTTCATGAATAATGTGGTATTTTTATTTACGGCGTCATTGACTATGGAAATCCATTCGTCGGAGTCTGATAAAAATTAAATTATAGTAACTATTAAAAATTGAAGAGAAATTACATAGTTATTTTATAAATAAAAAATACTTAAATTTTGTTGTTTTAATTTATTTCACATACATAATTTTAAAAAAATATATATTAGAAAATATGTTCTAACATAAAATCTAAACTATTAAAGGGGGAGTACAAAAAAGAAATAAACCTTAGTTTTCCTAAAAAATTACAATAGAATGCCACTGCAATAAAACACTGTAGTTTAATATTTATATGGGCTTCAATATAGATTTAAGGTCCACTAATTTTAAATCAAAATCAAATTGTCCAATTCAGTTTTTAAAATGATATCTGTTAATAAAATTGCCAGAGTTCTTACTTTGTGAATATATTTAATCATTGCTATCTAAATAATTTATTTATTTTTTTTAAGATATCTATAAAATTTGATTTTAAACAATAATTTCAATCACAAAATTTATAGTATAATTTAATAAACACACACAATCTAGACAAGATACTCTAATATTTTACACTTAATGGTTTAGTTTACCAAGTAAGAAAATGTACGATGTCAAAACCATAACGGAACCTAAAATATATCTTGATTATATAGAACATAATCATTGTAAATAAAATTGCTAGAGCTCTTATTTTTTTGTGAATATTTTTTAATTCTTGCTATCTAAATAATTTATCTTAAGGAAATATCTATAAAATCTGATTTTAAATAATAATTTCAGTCCGAAAATTTATAGTATAATTTTATAAAACACACACAATATACAAAAGATACTCTAAAATTTTACACTTAATTGTTTAGTTTACCAAGTAAAAAAAAATACTATAATATCAAAAAAATAGAGCTTGATAGTTAAAAAAGAGACACTAAACAAAATGAACAAGATACACCACATCATAACTCAATAACCTATGAAACATAAATATTAATGTTTTCTACAATTAATACAATAATATATTTATACAGAACATACATCCGCGCCCGCGCGGATCAAAAGCTAGTATATATTAGGACATGATAGTACCACGTGGGACTCATTTGTTTTTCGTTTTTTGAACTGTTCGTTTTTTTATCCTTTTCAATTGTTTTTTGGTCTAAGTTCGTCAAACTTTAGGAAACAATAAGTCCAGAGGAAAAAAAACATAAAAACATAAAAACATTAAAACTTAAAAACCATATGATAATAATTCAAACCAAAAATACTAAAATACACAACAGCTACGCGGTTTGAACTCACACACTTGTGGACTTCATTAGATGCTTTATACCACTGGACTAAAGTATATTTATTGTTCATACTCATTTTAAACAAACTCTAAACTTTTAAAATTTAAATGCATGGGACCCACAAACTTGCTGATGTGTACAGCTTTATAAGCCTTAGAAGTGAACTATTATAATATAGATTGCTTGTAGGAATATGGGTTCACATGGTTTAGTCCTTGTAAGTAATCTTTAATCTATTGTTTGAATTAATGATTATAACCAGTTGATACATATCATAATTAGGAACTTGTTAATAATGGCCTATTGGCATAATTCAACCCTTTGTTTCGATAGCTACATTGAGATTTAAACAATACTAGCATGTTAATCTTCTACTAGAAAGGGTAGTATTACTAATAGCTGGCTTACAACACCAAATAGAATTATACTTAAAGTTCCAGAATTTAATGATTTATCAAAGAAAAACAACGCAAGAATCTTTAGATCTGACAAACTCTTGCAGTTTAATATACCATACATAAGGTCGATTTGATCTGGTCTCCTCACATTCGAGCTACTGACTTAAATAAACAGAGCAACACACATGATCCATTGTAAAAACTCTATATAAACAGATTCGAAGCATGGCTCATCAACCAGCTCTTCGATCAATCTTAAACCAAGACCAACTCATGAAATCATACTCAAAATAACTTGTGATGGAGGTAACCTAGATGAAGTGATAAAGTCATCAACGTTAATATGAAAGGTTGTTGCGAGGTCCAATATCACTTGTTGACAGATCTTACTGGAATGTATAAATAAACAAAACCAGTCAGCCTAATGTAATGACTAGATAGATCCATATTTGTCATATAGTATAAAATTATTAAGAAAATTTGGATCATAGTAATTCTACGTCATTGATTCTTCCAATCCAACTAAGAAACAAAATTCTTATTCATTTATTGCGTTGTATCTACGTCTCACATTTGTTTTAAACACTAAATGTGGAAATTCTAGTTCTATAACATTTAATTCAAAATATTACAGGGTTGTATTATGCATTATTTTCACGTAGACGGTTGGTTAATTAGAATTCACTGGTGATTGTTTTTTAATATTTGTGTATAACTTGTAAAATGGTTTAAAAACTTGATTGGTAAAATAATGTGTTTTGTAAGAAAGTATGAGGAAAATACTTCTAAAATTTTGGATTCTCTAAAGGAAAGCTATTTTGATGGGAATGTCTATGTATATATAAAAGAAATGCATGGATGTATAGGTGTATAAACAAGTTGATGATTTTAACTAATCAAGTTTCATTTATTTTAGAAATTTTGTTTGACCTCCTACTGTCTATAAAATATAGCCTTTTTATCATAGATTTTTCACAACTTTCTAAACATGGTTTAGAAGAGTCATCTGATATATATATATTCCACAATACTCAATGATGCAGCAAGATATTTGGAAATTATCCAAATATCTTTATTATTCATTAGTTTATTTAGATAATTACCTTTTATTTGTATTTTCTATATTTGAATTATTTTCCTATTTTAACTAAGATTAGGATTTTCTATATTTAAGGTTTTATTATAAACTAGGATAAGATTCGCGCCTTGCGCGGAATGAAGTTGTTATTTTTATTATGTTTTGGAAAGTGAAACAATAGTTCGGTTCATTTGGATTAGGGGTGTTCAATCCGGATATCGGGTTTTCGTTTGGTTCGATTTTTTGGTATTTTGTTTATTAAAATTTAACTACTATTCTAAATCCACATTTACTTCGGTTCGATTTGGTTTATATACTATCGGTTGAATACAACTATGTTTGTTTAAAGATAAAAAAAAATCCTAAGGAATTTCAACTAATTTGTTGTCATCAAATTTATAATCTTTACTTCGATTTAGTTACTGTTAAAATAAAGCAAAAAGATCAAAAAAATTAAGAAAATAAGAAATCCCAGTTGCAGTAAATTGTTAGTTAATTATAGTTCAAATGATTCAAGTGATTTAGAAATTGTAATTATAGCTCAACTCATGTATCAAATAGATATTTATGCATCATTATAAATATATACATATTTATATTTTTCAGTTTAATCGGTTATAAATCAAACCATATCCAAATCCTACAGTTTTTATAAAATCACATTCATTCGGTTTGTATGGTATATACAAAAAAAACATATTATCGATTGTTTAATATCTTTTAATAATATAAAATTAAAAAAAGAATTAAGATATTTAAATCTTTGATAACAATATTTTTAATGTGAAAAAATTAATAAGTTTATAATTTATAAATGTTCTTGAAAATTCATTAAAAATTTTGAAATTAAAATATTTATGTAATCTTATATGGTATATAGTTTAATCTATATATATATATATATATATATATATTTGTTTTATTGTTGAATGATACTTTTTACTCATATGGTTTAAAAATCATGTGTATCTTTTTATAAGAAAAATGTTAAACTATTGATCATCAATTTTTAACATAATAATTTTAATAGTTTTGGTCATTTATTCTCGTTTTGTAAACTTCAAAATGTATTATATATGAAAAAATTTAAAGTTTAATTTTATAGCTAATTTGATTGTTTAATTTATTTTAATAATATAAAATTAAAAAAAAATGACGGAGAAGATATAAATTGTTATCAAATATTATTATTAGAATCATTAATTTTCATATATATATATATATATTAGTTATTTATGATAATTCTGTAGGTTTTATTTAAGGAAATAAAATAAAATAGTAATTATATCTAGTGGAACAATCATAAATGCTTTCTATCGTAAATATCATAACATATCATCATATCATATAGTTTGAGCAACGAATATATCTAGCGACATATAAAAATTGAATGTGGACCTACTTATTCTTCAATTGAAGAATAAGTAGGTCCACATTCAATTGAATGCAATTGACTACCTAATTGAGTGACACTTAAGCATGGGGTCTTTTTAATTATTACAAAATTGAAGTTATAATTTTTCAAATGTTTCTCTTTTTAATATATAGGGGATAGGTATTCAAGCCTAATGGTGTATTCAGATTTTGATAATTAATAAAAGAAGCTTTGCTTTATACCTTGATATAGATTTGATTCAATTCATCTATTTTAAGTTACCTTGAACAAGATTCGATTAAATTCATCTTCTTCAGGAAGTTGGTCTCAAGAAGCTAACGAAAGTAACTCTTGATCGATCCAAGAATAAGTCTCTAAGAACCCTAAGGTTCCTTGATCGACCGTTCACCTATCTATCCGCTACATCACTCAACAACTTCAGTAAATCACATTCAAAAATTTATGCTGATTTCAAATGCTCTATAGGTGGTGGTCACTGTTGAGGCACTAGAAAAATATCTTGCCAGCTACGATTGTGCTAGTTACTAAATGTATAGAAGACGACATTAAAAGTAGCATTTACATAAAGAATTTGAGAAAATGAGTGACAATTTGTTAAAATATTTTGTAGGGATTGTAGTGCTTTTATCCATATTTATGTGTACCAACGCCATATATATCTTGCATGGTCCTAATAACGCTAGTAATTAATTTTCTTTCAAACATCCAAATCCAGTAGTTTTAACATGCATGTTTGACAACTCTCAAGTCTATGGGTTTGAGCAAGATCCAAGGCGTTGAATTTGTTGATAAACATAAACATTGCTTTATTTTTTACCAAAAAAACATTGGTTTATTACTTTCTTATAAATAGTTTAATTAATAATTTATTTAAAACCCTTATTGAATTACCAAAACACTCAAATAATTAGGATGATCTTCTCTAGCATGCCTCATCTTCACTTGTATTTTGTTTCTTACTTTGTCTATCTTCTTCATCAGATATTGGTTGTCGCCTTTCTTGTTTTCTCCCAACCTCCGTTTGGTGCAAGAGATCTTTGTTACCATATTCAGACAATTGATCAGATTCACATCTCACTTCCTGCTCAAAAGCCAAGTAACACCAAGCTAACAAGTATCACTAATTGCTATTTATATTTGAAAAACCAAATTAACATGTTGGATGTATACCGGAATTTTCCCAACTATCATATGAGCCTTGTAGAAAACATCTTTAACTTGGTTTTCATCACCCCAAGCCTCCTCAAACTTAGTAATTAGTTCTTCATTGACAAGCTCCACTCCTTGCTCCTTGGCCTTCATAGCCGGCTGCCACGATCTCAAGAACCCTATAAACCCTTTAAGCGAAAGTTTATGCGGAATATCTAGCGTGACAGGCTTTCCTTCTGACCCCATCCCTATGCCCTCAAAAGGAAACGGCAGCGTTTTATAACTATCAAATGCCAAATTCATTATAGGAGTTCTAAAAGGAAGTGTAGAGTCGACAAGGCTCTTCATTATGGGATCGATCTCGGGCGAGATAATGATATCGTTGTAGACCCAAATGGCTATTAGGCCTCCTTCCTTGCGAAGTACACGTTTTGCAACGTTATAAAATGTGGTTAGGTCGAAAAAATGGACAGCTTGTGCTGCAACTATGAGATCCATAGAGTTTTCTCCTCCGATTAAGGCGACCATTTCGTCTTCTGGCATATTTTTTGGAGTGTGATGGTAGCTAATTCTTGAGTGTTTGATTGCTCGTTTAAGTTGTGCTTCGTTTATATCGGTAGCCACCACATTCTCGTAATGCTCAACAAGCTGTGAAATATAAGAAGTTAGTTTTGATACTGTGGAGTAAAGTTTTGTTATATAACAAAATTAAACAGAACATTTCAACAAAGCAGTTCTTTTTTACGGTCAATATTTACAAAATAACTCATCAACCATAAATGAGGCTTAGTGAACTAAACATATATCGACATATTTCTCTTCTTCAATTTTGCCTCAAGATTTTGCCTAACTAAGCTCAATTGCAAGAAGTTATAATCAATGAAAGCTTATTGTATAATTGGGTTGTATCTTCCTATCATCTTTTTTTGGGAAAAGGTCTTCCTATCATCTTTCCTAGCTAAAATAGAACTTTTATTCCATAATATTTTTAAGTCAGATATATAAAAGTATATAATATGCATATAATAAAATAACAAGGCCATGCAATAGCCTAGCAACAATCAACATGCGGCCACCAAATTTGACCTTTATCTCCAGAGGAATAGACATCTTTCAGTTTGATCAACAACAAAAAAAAGACATCATTCAGTAAAAGAGTTAGTTAACTTAGGAATAGACACCTTCTTCCTAAGTTAATTAGTTATATTATTGCTGGATTTATCAGCTTAATCTCAGTACCAAAACAATTCATCCTAATTCGATCATATAGTAACGGAAGGTGTAAGATTTTTCGAAGAGATCTAAAGAAGATATAAATCTTTTAAAGGGAAACAAGAAGTATAATTTACCCCAATAGCAGCCTGGCCGTTACCAGTTCCGACATCCCAAGCAAACTTGTGGTCTTGTGTCCGTGCGGCTATCTTCTTATACCAATCCATCGGATATCTCGGCCTTGCGTCGAGATAAGCTTCGGCCTCTTTTTCTGATAAGGCAGCCATATTTTTTCCTTCTTTCTCTCGCTCGTTTCCCTTTCTTGCTTTGAGTATCTAAACTCTCAGCAGCTTCTATATACTACTCTCTTCTTAATGCTTACGAAGTCAAACTTGGCGTGCGGTAAAGTCTTACGTGGTTGTCTTTAAGTGTTTGTTTTTGTTTTCTTCTGTTTTGAGATCTTTGAATACTCCAATATAGAGTGTTGAAAATTCAAAATGCATGTCAGTATGTTCCACGAGACGATTATAGAAAATGATTTTCTTGTAAATATAATCAATGAGTTGGACTTACCTACCTACCTAGAATTCTATCAATTATTTGATCACATGCGTACCTCCCTTTCATTCAGTAGGAAAGTAAAACAAAAATAACACATCTGTTTTTTTTTGTCTCCTCAATAATTAATACGAAGAATGTGTATATTCAGCAATTTAGCCACATTTGATCACTTGAACAAGTCGTCTATCTTTCCTCCACTACCATCTATTGTTGAGAAATTTGTAAGAATACTCCAAAAACCTTAAACCAAGGAATCATACAAAATTATACACTTTTTATAGATAAAATTGTATTTTAAATACTCAAATTGGTAAAAATTTGTTTTTTACATTTTGACATTCAACATTTAACACTTTAAACAATGAAATAATTTCAATAACATATTAAACATAGTAGGTAAAATGGTGATGTGGCAGTTTAGTGTTTAGTATATTATTGAAATTAGTTTTATTGTCTAAACTGTTAGATGTTGAATCCCAAAATTTATATTGCAATTTTGCTCTTTTTTATTTTGACACTAGATTCTGACCCTCCCTTAAAAAGGCGGGTATATTTTTTGTTTTATATTTTTTAAAAATTTAAATTTTCTATTTGTATTTTTAATTCATATTGGTATTTTTTATAATATGTTTCTTATATATTTAATAAGATGTTTTAACAATTGTATTAAAATGATTTCACCACACCTATATCAATAAATTTTGATATTATTTTAATATAATAGATTAAAACAGAATAGTAATAAAATATATATATCGAGCAGATAAAACAATATAAATTTTATAAAATAGACATGATTTAATTTCCTATATAATTATAATAACATTATTATTACACATAATACTACACATAATAATGTGTATAGCAATTAAAAATGGGTTCTGGTAAATCAAGATCCATGAACCAAATTTAATGGGTTTTATAAATAAAGTCCATGGTCCAAATTCTTTCATCCCCGACAACAACATCATAGACTTATGGCACTGACAAACAGTTTTATTTGTTGTTAGTTTCACATTTTTATATTTATGAACACCTAGAATTATTTTAATAAATGATAGTTTTGACAATATGTTTTTTTAAAAATTTATATAATATGAAACCAAATCAAATAATAATGTTATTTGGTATAAAACCGAATAAACCGAAAACCGGTAGTATAAATACCGAACCAAACCAAATTAAATATGGTTCCAATATGATAGCTAATTTTTATAAACTGAAAAACCGAAAACCAAAAAAATTTGAACCGAAATCGGACCGAACACCAGATTGAACAGGCCTATTATAATGTAAAAAATTTGGAATCGTGGAAAATATTTGCTGGGCACAACTATTATCAATAGGGCATGATCATATTTTAATAGTATTGATTTAAATCCTCGGGAAAAGAACGAATTACACGTGTAAAGTAAAAAAACATAAACGTTTTTTTGTGTGCATAAACTGGGTTAACCCGACCCGATTCTCTCCTCTTCCCCCGAATAAAAAAACCCTATTCACCCGTCACTCAGCATCGTCATCGCGCAGAGAGAAATCTCAGGTCTTCATTCTAGTGATCCTTGCTCTAATGGACGAAGATCATTCCGCTTCAGATGCCAACAGAGCTTCAGGTCCATCACATCCATAATAGATTCCTCACATTTGAACTTTGTCATCTCATTTTATTTTAATCCTTAGGTAGTAAAAGAAGCTTCGCTGGTGTTAAAGACGATGAAAGTGATATCTCCTTCTCAAAGAAAGTTTCATCAATCGACAAGAGGTTCTTGATTGATACTTTTAATGCCTTTTGAAAGAAAAAAAAAAATTGTTTGCTTTCTCATGTAGTATATAACTTTTAACCTCTCTCTCTATCTCTCTTTCTGTGTGGCAGACTTGAGGATTGTAAAGACGAGGTTGCTTCATTACCAGCATTTTTCGCTGCCGCTATTGAGAAATCTAAAGAGGAGCTTGTTTCATTGGTTCTTGGTAGTATTCAGAGTTATAAAGACCACCTTGCTTCATCTCAAGTATGCTTTTTTTTTTTTAAGTTTCTATTTACTATTTATTGATGTGTTTCTTATCTTTTGTGATCTAACTAGTTTTTGTGTGTTGAGGTCAGAATGAGCTTGAATCAGAGATTGATAAGTGGAAGTCAGCGTTTAAAGACGAGTCCTTTGTACCCGCTAGAAAATCTCCTGGTTATAATATTCTTCTTCTCCATTTTTCAATGTTGATTTGTATATGCTATGCTAAACCCCTTTTTTAACAGCACCAAAATGATTTTTTTTTTTATCTACAGAACCTCAACATGTGATTGACTACATCCAAACATTAAGATCTTCTGACAAGTCTTTGAGAGAAGAGGTTGTTAGCATTATTGAGTAATTACTAATTTTGTGTATTTATCAATCAAAACAAGTTTCTGACAGCTTTTTTATCTCTTGTTTCAGTTGGAAATTGCAAAAATGAAGGTAAACAAAGAAATCATTTGCCTTATTGCATATACCATTACATGTTTTCTTGACCCATTATATGGAAACAATCGTTGCTAAAGGTAGTTTTTTTTTTGGGGATTTGTATGTATAGTTAGCTATCCATGATCTGAAATCTCAACTCAAGACAGAGTCAGTCAAGGTATATAATCCTCCCCAGATTATTATTATGAACTATGAAGCAAGTTACACAACTAGGCCAACAAGCTAGCTGTTGAAGCAACTTGGACTGTTCTAGGGATACATACTTGTCCACTCTTTTATTGACAAAAGTGTAGTTCCTTTGAGGATGCCCATCCTAGAGCTTAATTCATGTTTGAGGGAATCATTCTCCTTATAAAACCTTTTCATGGCCTCTGGTTGCAGCCAACAAATCGGGGTACAGAAGTCCACAGCGAGCAGCAGCAGCAAGGAACGACTCCCTCTGGTTCATCACGCAGTGTGGCATGGCTCGAGGTAAATCAAGCTGAAACACTGTCTCATGTTGTTAACTATACACTACTTTAGTATATTTCATTATTGATTTTGGTGATTTAAAGGAAGAGTTGAGGGCAGCAAATGCGCGGATCGCAGAGTTGAATGAGTATCAGGAGGTGGAGTTGAAGTCGCTGGTGAAGGTGAATGAGTATAATAGGAACATGGTGAAGGTGATACTTGAAAAACTCCCAGACTTGTTCCCTCCACCACCTGCACCTGCACCAAAGGATGACAATGAGCAGATGTAGAAAAACCTGTTTCATTGTTTTGTAACGGAAACTTACTAATCTATCTATGTAGAAAAACGTTGGAATCATTTCAAATGGATTTTTCTGGTAATAGCCTGATCATTTTTTTGATCTCAACGGTAATAGGCTGATTAATATCCCTAATTTTTCTAATATCTGATATATTAAAAGAGAAGTCATGACTTCACTTCATGTGTGATATTTTAAAATGGACCATCTAATAGTATTTATGACATTACATTATTCAATCATTAATAACATTCATTAGATTCATTAATAACATTTATTGGGCTTAATAGAAATTTTTATTGGGCTAATAAAAATTAGATGATCCATTGGATTTATAGATATTATAGTAAAATACATGTTTAAATTAAACTTACATAATTTAATATTGTAATACTATAAGTTAATATTTATATATTTTTGATGTTAACTTTAAAAATTATATAGTTTATTTTTAAAAATAACAAAATCATCATTTTCTAACAATAATTAATCTATACTATATAATAATTAATCATCATTTTCGATATACATACCTTATATAATATATAACAATTTATAGGTAAAAAAATGTTTATATAAAAAAAATGAAAACAAATACCCGCGCGGTTGCGCGGGTTGAGATCTAGTTTCATATTAATTAAAGAGTAGGCGTTCCTTTTTGTAAGCTTCTCTCAGTAATCACACTTTCCAATATTTTTGTAAAAATGTATGTTTTCGCTAAAAGTACAATTGTTAAAAAAGAATTTTATTGAAAACAAAAGAATCTTCAAATAATTACTACTCCATGAAATATATAATTGATCACATAATTATTTAATACTTCTTTTTGCTTTTTAAGAAAAAAAAGAAAAGGGAAATTATTAGTGTTAGTTAATTGTGATTTTAAAATATATTTAAAAACTATCAGCAGATATTTTAAATAATTGACAAAAAAATCATAGTAAATTTTAATTCAACCTAAATCATATAAAACCTTGTTGAAAATCAAACCACTCCAAACCATCTAAAAGACTAAAACACATAGTTATCTATAAGTTGACAGAAAAAAAAAAAGACTAAAACACATAATTCTTTATATTTTTAAGGAATATTATATATAAAAAATAAAAATAAAACAAAAGATTATAAAAATATACATAAAGTAAACTTTAGGTCATCATCACTCACATGTAACAACCAGCGAGATCAAGAATTCAAAACTCACCAGGAGCGGGAAAACAATCCTACGTGGCATCATCTCCCCCAAAAAAGAAACGCATCTCTCCATTAAATAAACAGAGAAGAAACCCTTCCCTCGACCTCTCAATCTCAAACAAACACAACCAAATGGAGAAGTACGAAAAACTCGAGAAAGTGGGCGAAGGAACCTACGGAAAAGTCTACAAAGCCATCGAGAAATCCACCGGAAAACTCGTCGCACTCAAGAAAACCCGCCTCGAGATCGACGAGGAAGGCATCCCACCCACCGCCCTCCGCGAGATCTCCCTCCTCCAGATGCTCTCCACCTCCCTCTACATCGTCCGCCTCCTCACCGTCGAGCACGTCCTCAAACCCCCCGCCAAGTCCAACCTCTACCTCGTCTTCGAGTACCTCGACACCGACCTCAAGAAGTTCGTCGACTCCTACCGCAAATCGGCCAACCCCAGGCCTCTCGAAGGGGCATTGATCCAGAAACTGATGTTCCAGCTTTGTAAAGGGGTCGCGCATTGTCATAGCCATGGTGTGTTGCATCGTGATTTGAAGCCGCAGAATCTGTTGCTGGTGAAGGATAAGGAGTTGCTTAAGATTGCGGATTTGGGGCTGGGGAGGACTTTTACGGTGCCGTTGAAGTCTTATACTCATGAGATTGTGACGCTTTGGTATAGGGCGCCCGAGGTTTTGCTTGGTTCCACGCATTATTCTACGGGTGTTGATATGTGGTCTGTTGGTTGCATCTTTGGTTAGTGTTTTTGTTTTTATTTTTCTTTTTTGGATTTTGGTTTTTAGGGTTTTTAATGTTTTGTTTTTTTGGATTTGGATTAGCTGAGATGGTTAGGAGGCAAGCTCTGTTCCCTGGTGATTCTGAGTTTCAGCAGTTGCTTCATATCTTCAAGTATGTTTTGCCTCTCCTTTTAATGTTGGTTTGTTTACTTTTCTATGCTTCATTGAGTGATATAGGTAGCTACTACTTCGAATGGAGGCTTTGTAGTACAGTTATTCTTTATCGCAAAGCTTGATTCTTGAATGTTTTTTTGCTGAAATGAAGTTCTTTTTGGATTGGGCATTGTATTTTATGACCTTTATTGTATAGAGATTTGCAACTTCCATTGGTTCTTCTGGTTTCCTCAAAGTTTGTTTACTTTCTATGCATCATTGAGTGATATGGCTAGCTACTAGTTGAAATAGAATCGAAACTTTCTAGTACAGTTTTTCTTTATGATAAAGATTCGTTCTTGAATGGTTTCTTTTTTTTTGCTAGGAACACTAACTGAGCTACTAATTTGAAACGATAGACCCTTTGTAGTTCAGATTTGTTTGATCATAAAGATTCACTCTTGAATGTTTTTTTTTGTGCTGAATGAAGTTCGTTTTGGATTTGGGATTGTATCTTATGACCATTCTTGTATAGAGACTTGTAGCTTGTTCTTCTGGTTTTCTCGTTGTTTGTTTACTTTCTATATGCATCATTGAATGATAAGTTTAGGCATCTAGCTACTCAGTATACCTTTTATAGTCCAGGTTTGTTTGATCGTAAGGATTCACTCAATGTTTGTTGCTGAAAAGAAGTTATTTTTGGATTCGGCGTTGTATCTTATGACCATTCTTGTATTTGTAGCTTCAATTGGTTCTTCTGGTTTTCTCAAAGTTTGTTTACCTTCTATGCATCATTGAACGATATAGCTAGCTACTAATTGGAATCAGTAGACCATTTTGTAGTCCAGTTCTTTTTGATTGTAATGATTCAGTTTTGAATAATTTTTGATGAATTAACGTTCTTTGGATTTGGCATTGTGTCTTATGAACATTCTTGTATAGAGATTAGTATCTTCAGGTATGAGTATTGATGTGTATCAGTGAATGATATAGCTAGCTACTAATTGAAATCAATGGAACCTTTGTAGTTCAGTTTCATTGATCATAATGGTTTACTCTTGAACTTTTTTTTTGCTGTATTGAAGTTCATTTTTGGATTTGGTATTAGATCTTATGACTATTCTTGTATAGAGATTACTAGATTAGTATCTTACAAATGGGTTTTCTTGGTTCATGGAGATTGCTAGGAACACCAACTGAGCAGCAATGGCCAGGTGTTTCATCTCTGCGTGACTGGCATGTCTACCCAAAGTGGGAGCCGCAAGACTTAGCACGTGCTGTTCCATCTCTTTCGCCTCAAGGAGTTGATCTTCTTACGGTAAATTAACTGACTCATGCCCATAGCATTTGAATATTGCTTCTGCTTCCTCCATTTTTGAAGTCTCTTTGCTTCAATCTGATTCAGCTTATTTGTTTTAAACAAATGGCAGAAAATGCTCAAGTACAATCCTGCTGAAAGAATTGCAGCAAAAACAGCACTTGATCACCCTTACTTTGATAGCCTTGACAAATCCCAGTTCTGAAGCTCCCCTTCAATTCAAGAATACGACTTATCTTTGAGTTAAGATCATCATCATCTTGGTGAATCTAAACCATCTGATTTCTCTGTTGCTTTCCGACACATCAGTGTCATGTTTGAATTACAGATTTGTTTTCTCAGTTGAACTTGAATGTAAAACACAATGGTGTGGTAACTATGGTAAGATTCCCAAAAGATTTGTTTGTTTCATAATATCATACAACTCAACTTTCTCAAGATGTCAACTTGACCATAAGCGCGTATAGAGAGAGGACTTCCAAAGATGTAGAGTTTCTTTGAAGTAAAGGGTCTTTAATAAAATTGCTAAACCCCAAATGTTACGTACAATGATACTTGTGTTGCACAAACACATACCCTGATACCCAAACTAGTCTTATAACAAGCTGCTCAAAAGACACTGAGTTAAAGAGATTGATTTACTTACTACACACAACTGAAAGAAACCTAACAGAAGTAGCTGACGATGATATGTGATGTGAAATTAATTGGACCACACATGAACAAAGCCGTGTCCGTTTCCTGTGTATATCTCATTACGTTCTTCGTCATAGAATAGAGCCGTTATGTTTTCCAAAGCTTCAGCCACTGCGTTTCTTCTTTGATTTGAGTTGGTCCCAAAACTACTACTACTACTCTCATCTTCTTTTGGAGGTGCACTGCTTGATGTTATCTTAGCTAAGCATTTCCCTGTCAATATATTGCTGATATTGATTGATCCCGCTGCACCATTAACAAAAACAATCAGTGAAGACTTGTTATTAGTTTATGTGTGTTAATAAGATGAGCTTTATTGTATTTACCATTTCCCTGTATCCACTGATCTTCAGTATCAGCTTTGCAATAAGAGATGATCAGATCTTGGTCACTTGTTATGTAGATGTTGTTTGTGTTACAGTCTGGATGCCATAGAAGATGATCCTCAAAGGAAGTCACCAGCTCTCCACGAAAATTCCACACAGACACATTGCGATTCTTGAATGTTAGGAAAAGCTGGTTCTCATAAAGGAATATGAAGGCAGACGGTGTCATGAACTCAGCTCGACTAACTTCCATTAGTTCTGCGGTTCTGACCTGCGTTTACAAAGCAGAGACAAACCATTGGTAAAAGACATGGAAAACAGAAACTAAGAGATTGGTTTGAAGCTGACTTACGTCAAGAATTTGGAGATTTTCATTCTCTTGCTTAACAAGAAGTTTCTCGTTGAATTGTTCAATGAAATCAACTTTCTTGTTACGGTGAAGCAAATGATTGAATGACTTGAGAACTGTGCCATCTTCTATCGATAGAATCTTCAAAGGAACGTGACTTGTAGCTTTCTTGAAGATCAATAACATTATCCCTGGACTGTTGCAGGAAAAGATACACATAACTAAGTCAAAAGTCTCCCAACCTGATCTAGTAGTGGACTGAACAGTCAGAAAGTAACTTGCAAACATACCTGATTTTTATTTCTTGGACATGTTTATATGATATTGAATACAACATGGTGTAGTTTTTCAGATCAAAAACCTTATAAACACTGCAGAAACAGCTTTTAGGCTCAGAGGAACAAACTTGTAGCAGTCACAAAATTTGAGTAGTGGAGAATGAAGACCAGAAATTAACCTGCCCTGAGCAGAATACGTAAGCACCTTTCCATTGACATCATCAAACTCTACAAAACCAGGAAACTTTAATGACTCCGACTCAAAAAGGGCAAACCCTGCACCTGGCTGACCTCTCAGAATATACCTAATAGTTAAAAAATCACAACCAGAATGACTCATCATTTCGCATAGCCCATAAAAATAAGACACTGGATACAAACCAATAAGGGAGAGACAAGACAAACATACTCAATTCTAGTGGATCTGCATTTCAAAGAACCGAAACTATCCGAAGCATAAACAGAAACAGTGATGAGGGAATCATTGTGCTTGTTGTAGAACAAGCTCCTAATGACTTCATCTGGACCTACATTCATAAAGCATATCCTCCTATTCGTCTCTGCAATTCAAAACAAGAAAATCCAAAAATGTAAAAAGCCTCTCAAAGGTGAAAAGTTTAAGCAGTCGCAAAGTATTACCTCTACTGAAAGCTACACAGAGACCAGACAGAGCAAGCGCAAAGACAATGTCCCTTGCAGCAACAATCTCGATAACTTGAGTTCTTTTCATCAAAAACGGTAATGCAGCTAAACAATGTCCCTTGGGATCATGAGTATCATATTCCTCCTGCAAACCAAAAATCAATTTCCACGAAAGGACCTTAATACTGAATCAACTTCATATAATCTAGGTTTTAACGAGAAGAAGCATAAAAATCAATTTCTAGCGTTTGGCAGAGAGATTCTCTAAATTACTGAATTAAATTGCAAAGTTCAACACTTTAGTAGATAATAAGCAAACCCACAACGCAATTTCTAGAGTTTGAGAGAGAGAGATTCCCTTAATTCACGTAAATTAGGTCAAATGAGAGATTCTCTAGATTACTGAATCAATTTGCAAAGTTCAACACTTTAGTAGATAATAAACAAACCCAGAACGCAATTTCTAGGGTTTGACTCTAAATTCCCATAAATTAGGTCAAATCACAAAGATTGAGGAGTTACCACGAGACGCATGTTACGGAATTTCTCCTGGGCAGTGTTGATGGAGAAAGCTCGATGTTTACGAGACGAGATTTCTCTTCGCTGAAGCTTTTTGAAACTGTTGACGAACCCATCGCGACGAGGTCTCTTTTTAGCAGCGACGACTCTTCTTCCACGGCAAGGTCTAGGGCTAGCTGTAATCCGTCTTCCTTCCATCTATTTTAGAGATAAGGTTTTGTGTAAAACCCTAACGATGCGGAAGAAGAAGCCTCGAGGGGGAAATTGAGTAGTGAAGGTAAGAGATTTGCAGATTCGGTTTTGGAATGGAATCTCTGATTCAATTATGTTCTCAAAGCTGTTTTCATTCAAAATCCCAGTTTCGAGCATGAATTGTTTTGCTGCACTTATCCATGAAAATTTTCAAAAAATATTAAAAATGGAGCGTATGGAAATTAGAAGGTTTGATGGGTTGAATAGCTTTGATGGGCTATGGCCCAATAATATGTTATTGGACTCGCAGACTATTTTTCTAAAGAAAATCACTTGCCTATGATTTTGTTTTGCTAAATATTAATTACTCTATTTTGATATTTTTTTTTACGTCGACTAAACTTCTTTTAAATAGAAACACCATAGTAGACTAATGATCTTCATGTAGACTATATACAATCAGCTTAATTCAATAATAGTAAGTGTTATAAAAAAAATATGGAAACACCATAGTCTGATGGTCAAAAGTTTAAAAGTTTCTACATCAAATCTGGGATTTGAACTCTAGACAATATAATTTATAGATTTCAAGAAGTATCGTCAGGAGTAGATTTTACAAGGCGGTTCAGGGTAATGTAGTCAAACGTGAATTCGCATAATACATGTAAAATTATCGATTATAATATTATTTAGATAATGTTTCTCATAATTTGTAATACTATAATTAACCAAGATAACAAAAAAAAAACTTCTTTTCAAAATATTTTAAAAGAAAAATGATTTATGTAATACAAAATTATGTAGAGGCAAAAGTGTATTTATCATTTTTAAACTAGTAGAACAAATGGGGAGGCATAACCAAAACTCTAAACCAGACCTAAAAGTCATATCCTATTAAGGAAGTAACGGGCCCTGACAAAGACGGTCAATTAGTCATTGAACATATGTAAACAACCACACGAAACTAGCAAAAGCGATGGATCTCAAACAAAGTGTTACCACAATCATGTGTGATCACCCTGATTACTACTTCCAACCTCACATTATTATTTTAGCATCGCCATTTGTTCAATTCCAGTTGTAAAACCTCAATTAAAGTCCTCGTTGAAAAAATAGAAGTTTAAAAAGGAAAAAGAAATAAAACGATACACGTTTTCTCAAGTAATTTTAAACCAAACTAATCAATGAATACTACTAACGCTGCTCAACCTACAACTAACACTGTATTCTGGCATTGACCACAATTATTTCATCTTATATACAGAACCGTCCATCCTCATCATCTCTATCAATGATAGTTTTATACTACAAACTACAAAATATGAAATTTTAGATTTTTAGAAATTCTATTAAGCATATTCGGGAAATCATTTTATTTATTACCATTAGTAAAACAAATGTTAAAAACATAAATTCCCTGACAAATTCTGACACATAAATTTTGTGTGTTTTACAGAACACATATAAATTTAACAGTACAACCTCTTCACTCTTGAATTAATGTTCTATAAATCAATATACACTAAAAATCTCTATAAATTAATATAATTTTATAGTTCAAAAATAAGTTTTTGGTTTAATTAGTATATCGATAAATTAATAAAAAAATATAGTTTTGGTGTATTCTCAATATTATTAATTTATAGAAGTTTTACTATAATATAAAAAAAATAACTAACCCATTTTACTCAAATGTAAAAAAAATTTCGGATGTGTTTATAAATACCTTTGACCAAAGAAAAAATACAACAGCCAAGAGAAGTAGAATCGGTAACAGAGAAAAGAGTTTGAGCGTCTTGTCAATGACACCGCATGACAAAAGCGACAAGACAGCAGCACCCATGTCAGCATCTGAAGCCCCCAAGACAAACGCTGCCATGGAAACGCAATCTGCTAACGGCGGTAAAAAACGGAAGAAACGCAACCGCAAAATATGTATCTGCGTGATCACTCTCCTCCTCCTCCTCCTCATCTTCACAACGTTCCTCGTCCTAGGCCTCACTCTCTTCAAACCCAAACGCCCAATCACAACCGTCGATTCCATCTCCATCGAACGACTCCAAGCTTCACTCGACGCTTTGAACTTTAAAGTCATCCTAAACCTAACGCTCCACGTCGACCTCACGTTAAAAAACCCTAACCGAGTCGGGTTCAGCTTCGGTCCATCGTCGGCTTTACTTAACTACGGTGGGAAATTGATCGGAGAAGCGCCGTTCTCGGCTAGTCAAATCGGGCCGGAGAAAACGTTGCCTATGAACGTAACGCTGACTTTGATGGCTGATCGGTTACTTACCGAGACGAAGCTTGTTGGTGACGTTATGTCTGGGTCTATCCCGGTTAACAGTTTCGTTAAAGTGGTCGGGAAAGTAAATGTTTTGAAGATCTTCAAGATTAAAGTAGAGTCGTCTTCTTCGTGTGATATCGTCATATCTGTTTCGAATCGTAACGTTACGAGTCAACACTGTAAGTCTTCAACTAAGCTGTGAGATTGTGTTCGTCTTTCACTAGAAGGAACATGAAACATGAAGCTTTTAGTTTACTGATGTACTACACTTTTGTCTTCTTGTTTTTGAAATCTTTCGGCTTGTTTTATGTATTATTGGTTGATTTCGAACAAATAAAATCAAATTTATTCAGCAACTTCGAACGTAACAAAAAAAAAAAAAAAACTTCGAACGTAACAGACGGCTATTTTATTTCAATTTTTTCATATAAAAAGTTAAAAGGAAATTAATCCGATTCTGTTTTTTTTTTTGAACACTAGATATATAACTATGTTTTGAAAAATATTACAACGATTTCTACCACCGACAATTATATATGCATTATAAAATTGGATGTCTGATGCATAATTTTGGCATTCTCCAATATTTTAAACTAGGTGATTTTCCCGTGCTCATGCACGGGCATAAATATTTATAAAATAAATATACAATAATAATTGATTGATATTTACTTAAATTTTAAATAAATTTATAGTTTTTCTGTCTAATTTATATTATAATATTATATTACTTTAATTATATATATAATTAGATAAGTTATATTTAGTTATTTTATTGTTTTTATGGTCGATTTAGTTATCATTTAGATATATTGGATTCTATCTATTTCTATGAATTCAACTATAATATTTTTTATTTTAAATATATTAAAATTTTGATTAAATGTCTTATTTGCATTTATGCTTATTGTTATCTTAGAAATAATTAAATTAATATAATATTATTAATATAAATTATACCTACAAATTATAAATTAATTTTAAATTTGAGTCAATATCAATCAATTATTATAATATATTTATTTTATAAATATTTATGTCTGTGCATGAGCACAGAAAAATCACCTAGCAATTAATAGAATATAATATTTATTAATATAAATTATACATATAAATTTATTCAAAATTAAAACAAATATTAATTAATTATTATAAAATTGTACTTTTATGAATATTCATATCCGTGCATGAGCACGGGAAAATCACCTAGTATCAAGATTATTTGTGTGAACTTTTTTTATGAAATCACATTATATACAAATATTGTTTTTTATCTAAGAAGATATAGATATAAAGTATTTTATTACTTCAAAATTATATTTTATGTTATTTAAAATATAATTAAATTAAATATTACTATTTTGTGAACTTTCCTTTTTTTTTATGAAACCATATTATATATACTTATATTTTCGTTTTTAAATAGTTTTGTAAACTCTATAAATGTTTCCTTTTTATTTTATATTGTTATTTGGAAATTTTTAAAAAAGAAATAATAATATTTAGTTACATTTTTAATTCATTAGGGGTATCACAGTAATCAACCAGTGTGAGAGTTAATGTGAGCGCGGCACCTAAGAAAGTGACTTCTCAAATAATATTATAGAGATATATATCATTCATATATGAATAAAGGAAAAAAAATTTTAGGCCAAAAATATTAGGACATTTTCTTAGACTAATATATATTTTGTACCATTTTTTATTCTAATGCCTTTACGTATTTTCAGCAATTAATCAAATAAATAGTTTTATGAACAAAAAAATAATTTTAAAAATAATAATTAATGATCAAATACAAATACATATATCAACTTAGTGGTAACTTTCAGTTTAAAAAATGTTTAAATCATAATTTTATATTTTGTTCTACAGATATTAGAATTGACATTTTACAAAGCAGAATCTGAAATCCATTTTTTCATAAAATATATTATGTTCAAAATACATATTTTACGTAAATAATAGTAATCAAAAACTATTTGGAATACACATTCTACATTTAACATATCCCTCTAAAATTAGTAGAATTCAGAATCTAAAAATTACTATAAATCTAAAATATGTAGAAATAGAAATATACACATTACTATAAATCTAAAACTAGTGGAAATTGATTTCAAACATTCTTAATGCATTTTACATATATGTACATATTCTACGTATAAGGACAACCGATTGTGAAAATTTGGAAATATTCAGTTACCATATATAAAAATTTGATTTTTCAAAAAAATATATAATTATTGTTTTCTAATTAGAATTTCTAACTAATAATATATTTCTAAATATTTTTTTAAAAAAATATTTGGAAATATGTAATAGTTTAAAAAAAAAAATATTTGGAATTTCAAAAATTTGAGAATGAATATTTGGAACATTTTGTTTAATTTGGAATAAGTTTTTTTTTTTAATTTTGAGTTAGTTTTTTTTCAAATATTTGGATTTTTATTAATTTCAAATTAGTTTTTAAAATATTTGGATTTTTTTTTGGAATTGTTTTGTATTTCGACTTATTTTTTATAATTTGGAAATATTTTTTAATTTTGTATTAGTTTTTAAAATGTTTGGAAACTTTTTTTTTATTTCGAAATTTGGAAATATGTTTTAATTTCGATTTAGTTTTTAAAATATTTGGAAATTTGTTTTTAAAAAATATTTGGAAATTTGTTTTTAAAAAATATTTGGAATTATATATTTTAAAAAATATTGGAATTTTTAAAATTTTGGAATAAAATATTTGAAACTATTTTTTAATTTACAAATTAGTTTGTTTATTTAATCTAACATATATAATTTTTATTTTCTAATTAAAATTTTGAATTAATAAACTAAATTTAAGGGTATTATTGTCATGAAGAGAATAATTAACCTAATAGGACAACTAAACAATGAAATTAGCCTAAACAAACAATATACTAGTTGTTTTGGTTTAAAAAAAAAACAATTTTCTCATGAATAAACCAGAAAATTGGTTATAAACCGGTCAAACTTGCCAAACCAGAAACTTGTTTTTTCCAAATTTGGTTCAATACCAAACTTGGTTTCCAAATTCAAACTAAAAAATTTTGTAAACTAAATATATACTAGACCATGACCCATCCGACCGGGCGGGTGTTTTGTTTTCTTTTAATTTTTAGGTTTATACTAAATGATATAAAATAAAAAATGAAGTATCAATTAAATGGTTACAAATTACTTATGAGTTTAATTTTGATAGAAGAATACCGAAAGTTTTCTGTTTGATCCGCGCAAGTGTTTGTTTTTATATATTTTATAAGTGATAATATATATTTCTAAATTTACCCGTTTAAATAATTGTTTAAAATGACATTTTAAACACACAATTTTATAGTTTATATTGAGTAATTTTATTTTATCTTATAAACTATCATTGTGTTATACTTATTTTAAAAATATGACCCGTATATATGCACAAATGTTTTTATTTTATTTTTATGGATCAAAATTTTATGATAATGTAAAACTAAATTTTTTTATTTACTATTTAAAATATATGGTCCTATATATTTCTACTTTTTAACTTTTATTATTCTGAATTTACCTTGAACTATTATTTATATAATATACATAACATGATATGTTTATATTAATCTTTTCATTATATATTATATAAATGTTTCTTTTTGTGACTTTTATTTTAGTTATTACTTATAAATAATAAAAATATAATTATTTATCTCTGAAAAAAATATTGTTCATTAACTATTTAAAGATATGTAGAAAAAATCCTAAAATGTAGGTTAATTAATATTGGAATTAATTATTATGTATATGGAATTAATAAAACAATTTCTATATAATTTATTTATTTAATTACGAAAGGTATATATGAAAATAATTATTTTCATTAATTATTGTTGCCATAAATATTTTTAGTTAAAATTTGATTTTTGAAATGCATTAATTAAAGTGAAAAAACAAAGAATCCTATAAGGTAGGGTAATTAATAATTTCAGTGGTATAACATTGTAAATAATTAGAAAAACTCAGGGCTATTTTATATGGGTACTTCTCTTTTAATAATATAGATATTTCAGAAATATTACATATTTTGATATTTATCTATTAAAACCCTAAATTATTCTTTCCACCAATCAACATTACTCTATACCACTTATTTTATCAAAATTTGATTCATTCTGAATAACGCATAAGCTGTTGCACCGTACCAAATTTCATTACGCACTGTTTATATTACCAAATCACTGTCCAATTCAGACTCTTAATGAAGGCAGATTGTAAAAAAGTAGTTGGCAGTTCGGATTGCATTCAAAGCACTTCTTGTTTATTATATCTATAAGCCATATAGATTTAATATGTGGTTTTCAAGCTCTGCAAATATACAGAAACTCATCCAGAAAAAATACATCATTGTTTGGTCATGACCAAGGTTAAGCGTAAACCAAGACGGTGCGTTTGCTGCCTAGTATCTGGTATCGTCACTGTTGTCTTCCTTATCTTTTTCAGTATCTTGATCTTGGCATTCACTACTTACAAAGCCAAACAAAAGACCAATAATTAAGATCCAGTCTGCAACTGTACAAGGCATATGGGCATCTCCTCGCATATATTCTTGCGAAGAATTGTGTGAGTTTTTTTCAAACATGAGACAGGGAAGAGAAGTAGTTCGTATAAAGGTGGAAGCTAGTGAGTAATTAATGTTGATCTTCCCTCCGGTACTTTCTCGCGGCTTAAAGGTTCATCGATTCTCCCATGTTGTCTTGCTCTTCAGATCCATAAGTTTGCTACACACTGAAGTGGCGTCATGCAATTTCAAGCTATTTTGGGTGGAAAGATTGTGTTGGAAACAAAGACAAAGATACCAGACAAAATCCAGTAGTTGGCTGCTATATTGTCGGTTTGCAAGATCACCATTTACTTCCCTTCCATGAAACTGCGGAGTCAAGAATGCGAAAAAAAAAAAAAAAGAATGTAATTGCATTTCTTCATCGCAGACACTATCCTCTTTTCCTTACCACTCCACTTGAATTATTTTGTAGCTTGTTTGAATTTTCTTTTTAAGTACATATGTTAGATTTAGATCTGCTTTATGTTCATGCTTCGAATCCCCTATATATTAATTGAGAAACATTTGAAAAGATGTAACCTCAAGTTTGTAATAATTAAAAAGTAACTTTGCTTAGTTGTCAATCAATTAGCATACCAATTAAACTGACGTGGCAGCTTTAGGTTCAATTGAAATTTGTTAGGGAAAAATAATTAGAGACGCATATAACGCATGTAACATAGTTTTTATATATATATATATATCGCACGCATGTAATGGAAGAAAAGGAAAATATACGATTTGATAACGATTTGCATATATTAACTATAATAACTTCATTCCTTTTAATTTATGGAAGTGTATATGTAAAATGGAAATTACTTTGTGACCAAGTACATACTTAATGGTAAAGACAAGAACGTTTATTATATGAATATAACTTTTGATCATTTTGACAAAACAATGAACGATATAAAGAGGCCCAATCTATTAATTATAAACGTTTAAAGCTTAAACGTTTACTATATGAACGTTTATTAAATTATTATATGAACGTTTATTATAAACGTTTATTATAATAGCTTATATATAATAATTATTATAAGGCAAGAACGTTTATTATATGAATATATCTTTTGATCATTTTGATCAATAGTTTAACATTTTTATTATAAAAAGATACACATGATTATAAACCATATGAGTAAAAAGCATCATTCAATAATAAAATATATATATATATATATATTAAACTATATACCATATAAGATTACATACTTATTTTAATTTCAAAAATTTCAATGAATTTTCAAGAACATTTATAAATTATAAACGTATAAAATTTTTCACATTGAAATTTTTTGTTATCAATGATTTAAATATATTAGTTCTTTCTAAAAATTTTCTATTTTTTAAAGATATTAACA
>CAKOAT010420710.1:46296-129948 GCA_932364175.1 Eruca vesicaria subsp. sativa | reverse complement strand
TATATATGGATTACCGTTTCGAAACCCTAAAGCTAATAGTAGATTCAAGGCGTCTCAAAACTTGGTATATGGTGCAGTATAGTAAAAAGGATGTACTCAGGTAAAAGGATGAAATCAGTGATATTTTGTTTTTTGAACATAAGAAAGCTAGCAGTAGATAACAACGAAGCTTGAACTTATTCTGCCACAAATATAGTTTCTTAAACTTGCAGTCAAAGGGATGCTGCTAATCATAACATTAAATTGATCAAGCAGAGAAAATGCTCACTTGGGAAGGCCTGTTTCCGGATCAAGAAGAGCCTGAGTTTGGTCGGGAAGCACGATGGGACCTCTTCCAGGTTTAGTGCAGATAAAATAACTGACTTCTCCTTTCTGATCCTGAGATCCAATGTTGTCTTTGATTTCGGGTGGAGGTTGTAGATTCTCTACACTGTTTGCTCCATCTAATCCTGCCTCCTTTAGAATTGAATTATCTCCCACTACGTAACTGGTAACCAAAGAAACCAGTATCATTGCAAAGAGCTCTTTAGTCATATAGAGTAAAAGAATCAGAAAGTTTCTATCGCTCACCTCTTCATATCAGTGTCAGACTTAGGGGGGAAATAGTAAAGAAGCCCCTGCAGCAATTGAACTGCTACCTTTCTGTTGCGTGCAATCAGTACAGCATTTGGACCAGCATCAAATGTGTAAGCAACCTGTCCAGATTTAGAATCTTCGAGTTATTTGTTGTTTATATACTCGGGAACACATAATACTGTTTTGCAATGAGGTTTGAGATAGAAGGCGATCTGATCTATCTCAAATCTTAATGCTTGGAAACAAATATACGCCAGTGCAAATTTTGGAACTAGCAAATGGTCAAAAGGTTGACCAAGACACAACTTGGTAGGACTCTTTTACCTGTGGTGTCCCTTCAGAACGATTCCACTTTTCAACCAAGCTAATTATCCTGAGGAAGCAGTTAACGGCTTGATAGTAAGAAAAGAAAGGGTGTGTGATGATGGTTAAATAAAAAGAAACAGCATATGACTGTCAACATAAATAAAAAATTATACCTGTGGGAGGTGTCATTCATGTAAAATATGGGTGGAGATGTATCTAGACAAACAGCATGAAACTGATTACTGTCTGCGCAGCTCAGTTGTGTAAAGGATGCTAAATCTCGGTTCTTAATAGCTTCCTCCATTTGCAGAATCCGTTTAGGCACAACTTCCTACAGGTAAAGAGAAAACAGAAAACGAAGTGTAAGAGGTAATAATACAGTCTTCGATCAAGAAGTAACGTACTTTTGCTCTGTGCTGTAAAAGCAAACTCGTCTCAACGCTTTCACGCATTCCAGAGGTGCTGCTCGTTTCCTTCTGCCGTGAACTCACCTGGGTGTAACAAAAGCTAAAAAGACTTAACAAAACCTATATAAAAAGAAGCTTTTACAAGAAATGAAGGAATATAAATCAGGCAATAGATTTTCATAGATTTCAGATCATTCAGACTTGTAGTATTCATGCAATAATGCAGATAAGAGAATGAGAGAAATTCTGCGACCAAATCTACAAGTCGTTTAAGTATAGATTTATACCACGGCAATGATGATAACAAGTTCATTCCAATGCTTCTCATCTGCTAGTTGAACTGCAACGCTGTCACTTCCATCTTCTTTACTTCCCATTTCCCACTTGACAAATCCACCAAACAAACTCCGGCAAGCACTTCCTGAACCTTGCCTACACGAAAGAAATAAAATTAAACCCTGGTTAACCAGTACCATTTAATCTTTAGAAGAATGTCAGACTGCATGTCATTCAACAATAAAACATCATGGAGAACGTTAAATGTCTGAGGCATAAATAAAATCACTGTAAAGCATTATTTAGTATCCGTATATAACCAATGCACTAAGAAAATGATAAATAAACTGTAGCGAATGATAATGCAAGAAAGTCCACTACTTATGTACCTGGCTATTGCAGAAAGACGGCTTGGATCTTCATTTACATTCATCAACTTTGCAAGAGAGAAAACTGTAACAAAAGAGCAGTTTGACATAAACAAGAAGCATTCTAAAGCTCATAATAAACCTCCAGAATTGTAGTTGATTTAAATGTCAAGGAAAGACAAAAGAGTTAGTGACAAGCTATAAATTACAATGGAGCTGTAATTTTGTTCCTGAATTCAAAAACAAGCAATCACATCTTCTCTATACATATTCTGACCTTAAAATGAACTTTTAAGCATCCATATATATTAAATATTCATCATACCATGTGGGTTCCTTTAATTAAACGGCAAAGAAAGAGTTTAAATATTATAATACTTTTCATGCTTCAGTTTCAATCAACCCCACGAAGAAACAGAGATAGAGAGAATGCAAAATACCAAGACAAGCAAATCCAGCAGCAGAAGAAGCTAAGCCAGCAGCAGTAGGGAAGTTGTTATGAGAAGCAATATGTAGATGAAGTTTCTCCCACTCTTTCTTCTCTATCTTGACACCTTTCTCCTTGTCTTCAACATCACCAGCACGCCCTCGAATCTCCCTCAAACAGTTCTGATACCTACTCCCAGAAAGAGAGATCTCCTACACTAACATGAAAACAGACAAGAACACAAAATTCCAATGAATCCAATCATAAAGACTCATACCAAAAACTTAGCTTTTGAATTTTTGCTCTGTGATGAGACAGTTTATGAAGCAAAAGTACAAATTTGATTTCACATCAGGACTGATATCATTAACGAGGTCAGTGTTCTAAAAATCGGTCTAGGCAGGGCTCCCGCCTAGACCGATTGAGGTCAGTGTTCTAAAATCGGTTTAGGCGGCGCTCCGGCCTAGTCGTTAAACATTTTTTTCAAACCGATATATAAGAAATCGGTGTAGCACTAAAAAATAGGCCTACACGCCCGCCTAAACAAAAATCCTCTATAAAATGCCTAACCGCCGCCTAAAGATTTTTTAGAACATTGATGTCATCAGTATATTTAACAAAGCGAACATTCAAAGTTCAAATCCAAATCCAAACCTAGCCTCAGAGACTAAATATTCATATTTAAGATTTTCCTTTTGGATTCGGTTAATGGAATCTCTCTCAGGGAAGTACCTTGCCATTGAGCCACATTCGATCGCGGTCAAAAGCGGGACTAACGGCGACGGTGGTGACAGTGCAGAGGTGATCGGGATCAAGAGTAACGCTGATGCTGTCGTTGACGGGGAGGATACGGACCTCATCTCTTTTCCCCCAATACTTAATCACGGCGATGTTCGTCGGAGTTTGCGCCGTCACCATGTACACCCATTTATCCGCCGCCATATCAAAAATCTATTCCTCCACGCGTGTAGATATTGTGTGCCCAGATAGAGAGAGATCTGGCGAGAGAGAGAGAGAGAGAGCTTTCAAGTGATTAAATCCAAAACCAATAAAGAGACGGAGAAACTAATAAACTGACGCGCCACCTCATAACCGATTATATTTATTTATTCAAATGTTCCAAAAAAAAAAAGTTTATTCAAATATTACCAATATTTTATTCAAATATTATTGACAAACAGAAAACCTTCATTACTTCGATCCTATCATATACACAGGGGTAGTATTGTATAAACGTAATATTGTGTCAAACATATACAAATGAAACATTATTTTCTAAATCTCCAATTTTAAAAAAAATGAATATACGTAAACATTAAATTTTCAAATTATTAAAAATATTATTTTTATTATTTTCTTTTGCCTATATATTCTTCAAAATCTCAGACAGGCCTTCTATAGTAAGTATATAGTGTACAGATAAAGCATTGGTGTATAGTGATAAAACCAAAACTTACCTACAATGTTTGAGAAAGAACAAATGGAGTTAGGTATCAGTGGAAACAGACAAAGGGTGTTTGGATACATTAGCCCAAGAAAAGATTTAGGATACATAATTTGGTTTTTCACATGTGAACGCACATGTAAACTTTGTAAAAATCGTTGGAACAAGCTCATGCCTGACCTTTTTTTGGCTTCTATTTGATTTGTAGCGTTTGGTTTGGGAATAATCTTGGTGTCCTTCTTAAGACTAATTTAATTAATCGAATCATACAAAGACAAAGAAAAAGAAGAAAAAGTTGTGAAAATGTGAGTGGGTGAAAAGTAAAGAAAGAGCTTTCAAAGTAACGTCAAATTCTCTCTACCCAAACATTATGCTAAACGGACCTTAATATGCATTAATTGACAAAACAAATGGATAAATAGTGTCAAGTTCGACCATTAACCATATACGAGTTATCATATTCAGTAGTGATTGTACTGATTGCATAATATTCGAAAACATGGAGAGAAATGCAAATAGTATACTAATTTCATCATCTATTGCTGCCATATGCCAAGTTCAAGTACTTATTATCATCACATGCTTAAAGACCTTTGAGCTGTTTTGTCTTTGATTATTGGGTTCTTAGTTGGGAAAGGGCATATATATATATATATAGTAAGCCACTGACTCATAATAACTAATACAAGAAACACCATAAGTAAACCAGACACATAACTCATGCAGCTTTAGTTAAGATAATAGAAGAAAGCATCTCATTCCAAATATCCGGGACACCAGGCAAGCACCAGTGACTACAATCTGATGAAGGTACAGCGAAACGATGGTTCTTCTCTTCCTCGCCCATCGCTCTCTTGAACACTGATGGATGCCCATCTCTCCTGTACGCCGACATTGTTGTGATATCATGCAAATACACTCTATATTTCATTTTCATAAGCACTTTTTTCAACACTCTTGATTGTTGAGGAACGTGTGGTTCGCTAGAAGAAGGCAGTGGATGTTTCTGGTTGTAGCACTTTTGACCACTCTCTCTGCCAAGGATTACATTTTTTTTATGTACATGATCAAACTTTGGTTTCATGTTATTAATGTTATGAGATTAGGAAGAAAAAGTAGACCTTGGTGAGCTTGTGCGGAAGATTACTTTGGTTTTGGATGGATCAAGATTAATCTCTACCCAATTAGCCCATGTGGTTAGTCCTCTTTCGTAAGCAACCATTGGGTCCATAGCTTTGTAAAGCTTGTTCCCATCTTTGTAATAGTCCCACCTAAAATCATCAATAGCATGGCTATATTCAGTTATAAACTATTCATTTGCGTCTAAACTAAATCTGATAAGGGTTTTCTTGATGGCTTACGAACTACGTTTCTGAGAGTGAGTCCACCAGTGAGCAGAATCGAACACAAGAACATCAACACCTCGCCAGTATCTAGCATTGTCTTCGATTGAGTCCAAATGTAACACTCTTTCACGGTCATTTCCTTTCCTGAGTTCCACAAGCAGAGGAGCCCAACAGAACTCAATTGATGTTTCAAAGTCCTTCAAGTAACCAAACTTATTAGCTGTTTTGTACTAACCAATGATGTAAATGTGATCCAAAAGGGAGAAATGATTATTACCAGAGAATGGAAAGACATTGTAGGACCATTGTAAGTGAGCTTCTTACGATGCGTGGGAAGCACAGACTGTACTAAACAGACAAGAGATTCCCACTGGTTCCTCATTATTGAATCTCCTACCAGCATTATTCTTTTTTGCCTCATTTTTCCAAGAAATTTCAAAGCATCAAACCTAAAATCCCCATCAATAATTAGATATAGCTTACTTCAGTAAGAATAAAAGTTGAAAAATGTGGTTAACAACTCTGTTTGGAAAACTAGCTGAGAAGTAAATCACTAGATCATATTTCTCTGTTTCATTAAAGTGTTAGTTTGAAACTTTTTTTTGTTACACAAAATTATTATTTTATAATTTCAGTGCAGTATATATATATTTTAACTTTACTATTAATTGTAAATGTTATGATCCTACAAATAGTTTTATTTATCTAAACTAATATTTGTTAAATAAATGTACTTATTAAACATAATAAACTGCAATCCTTTTCTTAATTTGTGTGAAAATGTCAAATGACATTATTCATGAAATCAAAGGATTACTATCTTAATTTTATTTTCAAAAATTTAAACACGATTTCATAATATCTTAACCTTAGTTTACTACATTGTAGATATACAAAAACATTATTCTATTTTCTATTTGCATTCCAATCACATTTCTCTTTTTCTAATGATCTCTATACCATTTAGTCCTCATGCAGTTACTATATGGAGCCAATAGAATAACCTAACCGAGTTTTCTTTCATATAGTATCCCTAAACTGGTTAAAAAGAAGTAAAAATAGAGAGTAGTGCATTTTAATATTTCAGTGTTTCAAAAAAAAAAAAAAAAAAAAGAGAGTAGTGCTTTTGTGTGCCTTGAAAGTGAGCATGACTTAGGGACCCATCTCCATTTCTGGTAATAAGAGTCAGGCCTCCCATTTCTCTGGCAGCTTAACGCAGAGCTCAGGTATGGACAGTTTGAGTCATAGAGAGGATACGTTTCGTCGTAGCTCCAATTCCCCACTGAGTAATCACACTTCTCCTCTCTTCTCTCATGCCTTGTCTGCAACGCCCTGAGTGGATCGTCATCCTCGTCGCCGACTAGCCATAGCTCATCAAGCTGCGACGTTGCTTTCTTGCTAAGGATGAGACATAGAGAAAAGAATAAGACTCGAGTGTTTAAGGTAGCCATTTGGTGGAAATTGACTGAGCCTAGTGTGAGTGAGCTTAGTGAAAGAACTAATTAAATACTATAAAGAAGAGAGCAAGTAAAAAGATGGATAAAGTGAAAAGGCGTTAATTACGGAAAGTATGGTAATTAGTAGTTAAGACTTAAGACAAGACTTAATGCTTTAAATCATGTTCCGTGACTCGCGTCTTTTTTAATCTCCATCATATCCTTTTTAGATTACAGTATCCGAGGCGAGATTCGCGAGAAATCGCGTTGTGGTTAAGAAAACCGAACCAAACGGATATCTCACAAAACAATCCTTGTAAACCAGAAAAGAACCAAACCGAGTTATTTCCTGATCAGTGGACGAAAACAACAAAATGGAAAAACAGAAGAAGCAAACCAAGACTAGAGTTATCAGATACATAAACAAAAGAATATGGTTTTGTTGTAGAGACCAGACAGACCTAAAGGGTCCTAAACAAACCAATTATGATCGAAAGATGGACCGATTCAGCCACAATCTTTCGTTGTTTAATACACTTTTCAAGATATGTAAAACACAGAACACTATGCTCTTTTGGTTAGCTTCTGTACCAAACAGGTATTCAGAAAATCCATGTTTCTTGATCATCTGAACAGGAATCTAACCATGATTGGTGGATGTGCATCCACGTCAGCTTTGGCTTTTCCTCCTTTTTCAATTTAAACCCCATTTTCAGATTTTTAGTATTATTTAAGTCAACTAATTAGTTTGAAACTTGAAAAGGACCATGAATCAAGGTTTACCTGACAACTCAGTAACACTCTTGTAGAACAAGACCGAGACCGAACTTTTCCCTCTGAATACAACCCCAAAACAAATAAGACCAAAACATTCGAACTTAGAACCAAACTTCTAGAAATCTACTTGTATTAATTGACTTCTAAAAACATATCAAAACAGTTTAGTGACTCTAGTGTGACACTAGTAGTGTCTGCTAAATCATTTCCTCATGTACACTAAGTACAGATGGCACTCTTAGTCTAGGCCAGCACAGAGTTCTGATATTTGCACAGCACAAAGTAATTACATATCGAACCGTAGATCTCTAATTTCTTCCATTCCCGCTATGTTTGTTTCCTTGCAAGATTGTCCAAGATCTAACCATGTTGATTCATGCAGGCTTTGCTGGACATCATTGAAAAGGACTTGTTTCAAGTCCACATGAAAAGGTGAGTTCAACTTGTAAAATTCATTCTTTTTACTATAATAACGACACTGGACTCTGTATTGATTAAATGTGTTAAAATGTTGAGCCTTTTTTCCTTTATGTTAACTTGTGTACTTAACCTGTTTGTTGTGATTCTCATGCCTATCTTAATACATCTTTTAAACTGCTTCTAATATGTTTGCTTATCTGTTTATGCATTATTGAAAGCAGCGTCACATATATGCGACTGGATGGTTCAGTTGTACCGGAGAAAAGGTTTGAGATTGTGAAGGCTTTCAATTCAGATCCCACAATTGATGTTCTGCTCCTGACAACACATTGTATGCTTTTTCCACTTAGCATATAGAGTAGATATTGTGATTTCTCACTCAGTTGGTGGACTTCGGTTGAACCTGACTTCTGCTGACACAATTGTATTTATGGAGCATGATTGGAATCCTATGCGTGATCATCAGGTATATAATGATTATGAATTTATCTTTGGATCTGTGCTTGTAACCAGGAGGGAGGAAGAGTTGCGCGTCACTTCCATTTTGCTACTTGAGTAAATGTTTATTATAATAGTTGGGTTTGCTAATTTAGATGTGAATAAAAAGAATGTGGCAGGCGATGGATAGAGCGCATAGATTGGGACAGAAGAGAGTTGTAAACGTACACCGTCTCATAATGCGTGGGACACTCGAAGAAAAAGTGATGAGTGTTAAGGTTCTAGAAGTCTAGAACCGTTGTGTTAGTTGGAGATAATGATGGAAGGATAAGTAGAGTGAAGTTAGAGATAAGAATGTAAAGATATTCTGAGAAGATATGTATCTATCTCTAAGATGTCGATATTGTATAAATAGAGTTGTACGTACATTGAAGTAAATAACAAGTATTCTTCTTAGATTTCTCTTGTCTTTCAATGAGTCTCCAAAGATTCAAAGTGTCGGTTGCCAATACGGTGATCAATGCTGAGAATGCTAGTATGAAGACAATGAACACTGATCAGTTGCTAGATATATTCGCTTCAGCTGAAACTTCGAAAAAGGTAGAAAATTTTATTTTGTTTACAAGTTTCTGGATGAATGGTATAATCAATAATCGTGTCTTTACTTGTAGGGTGGTCCTGCGTCTACGAAGAAGGGATCAGAGGATAATGACCAGACTGCTGGAACTGGAAAAGGAATAAAGGCAATTCTAGGTAACTTAGAGGAACTGTGGGATCAATCACAGTACACAGAAGAGTACAATCTTAACCAGTTCTTAGCTAAGCTTAACAGGTAATAGCCAAAACCAGGAATTTGTGTACATATTAATTCAGCTCGATTCAGGAAAACCAACAGTTTTTGACGTTAGGTTGCATCCTCTCTCTCTCTCTTTTCTTCCTGCATTTGTTGTCATCAAATCTCTTAGATTGATCATAAAGAAGAAATTAGTATAACTTATAAAGGAGAAAATGAGAGATTGGAGGATGGATGAGACATTGAGTCGTTTAATTTTTGCCAATACGACCGGTCTAATGTGTGGTTTTGTAGTGATTTTGAATCGTGTAAATACACTTTTTAACTTATCTTTTCCTCTTCAATTTCAGTTTTTTGAATAGTTAGTTTGTCTTTTTCTTCAACTTTTTATGTTACCTTTGTTTTGTCGGTGTTCAAGACTTTTGAGACAACAAAAGACAGGTAATAAGAAGAAAGCTTTACTCTTCTGAGTAACCGACAACCAATCTCTTAAACAGACAAGATTGAAGACCTAGTTTTCTTGAATCAATCAAACAGGATAAAATCAAATTAACATTGTTGAATGGTAACATATGTAATCACCACTTCCCCTCTTATAATCCTTTTTTTTTTGTTTGTATCAATAAGAAACAAAGCAGCCTGATGGTTAATCTGACTATATTTACACCAAATTCACTTCACCAAACACAACAGTTTTCACAATTTTTAGGCAAGAGCATACGATCAGTCGACAATGTCTTGTTGGCAGATAAAAGATGAGATAAGATTCGGATCAGCAAAGTTCATGAGCAAGTCAAGATACTGCATAGCTTCTTGAGGAGTGAGACCTTGCAGTAAAAAATCACACACGTTAGAATGAGTCCCTCTCATAAGTTCCAAGCTTTGATTCATCAACTTCTTCTGCTTCTCTTTCCCCATCTCTGCAGCTTCCACCATTGGCAACAGCTCTTTCTCTTCCTCTTCAAAATGTGCTTTACACATCACCTATTATAAACACAACAACAACAACCTCGTATCAACAATCTTGCTCTCATTTCATTACAAGAACACAAGATTTTGTTATCGTTCAGAACTACCTGCAATGACTTAAAACGAGAAGCAAGACTAAAGAGTTCCTCAGAACATATCCCAGAGTCCATTACACTAATCGATTTGATATATTCTTTAATCCCATTCATCATCGGTAACTCTCTCCCATGTTCTTCATTTGCACTCTTACACATCCCTTCAAAAAAAAATCAAAAATAAAATTTAACAGCCAATCAAAAATTAAAAAAAAAAAACTAAAAAACCCTAATTACCTCTATCAACAGATTCAAGAACAGGGAAAAGAATCCTCTCTTCCATCTGAGCATGCTCAACCATAACCTCATGCAACTCCCCATAACTCTTCACAAACTTCCTTATCTCCATCCCCCTTGTCCCCACCTTCGGATCAACCGCTCTCCTCCCTCCACGTGCCGCTAAATCCTCCGTCCACCTCAGCATCCTCTCGATATGCCACAACATGCTCCTGTGCTGAAGCCAAATCGCTTTCACTATCGGCGGCGTCGCCTCATCAAAGCCTTCTAGGTTAAACTTCCATATCATCAGCCTCGGCTCGGGAAACTTGTCCTCGATGTAACGGAGTAGAACCTCTTGAGATCCCGAGACTGTCTCTGTTCCGATTTGGATTGTCGGTTTCTCGTTTTCCGAAGGGACGAAACGGAGGTTGAGGTTCTTGTGGAGGAGAGCGAAGCGGAGGTAAGAGGTTG
The DNA here is from genome assembly GCA_932364175.1 of Eruca vesicaria subsp. sativa. NCBI lineage: Eukaryota > Viridiplantae > Streptophyta > Magnoliopsida > Brassicales > Brassicaceae > Eruca > Eruca vesicaria. The sequence goes on along the minus strand of CAKOAT010420710.1, from coordinate 119,180 downwards.
AGAGACTGTTCGGTGGTGCGGTGAGTTTTACTGTGACGGTGGAGGTAGGTTTCGCCGTCGTCGGAGAGATCTCGGCCGTTGATTTGGGAGGGGAGTTTGGGAGGCAGTTTCCCATTGGAAGAGAGAGAGAAGATGATGGAGAAGGAGTGAGCTGCAAGCAATTGGAGTGAGAGAAGAGAAGATGAGATTGTTGAGAAGAAGGAGATAAAAGGTGTCACGCCATTATCAAACCCATAAGGTTAAGGAACATTGTTATTAGTGTTTTAATCAGAATTTAATTTAATTACATTTGATTCCGTGTTTTTTTGTATAAAAAAAATGAAAATTAAGAATTTGTTGGACTGTTTGGGAGTTAGTCAATTAGTCAATTACGTTAATGCCTGCTCAGATTTGTTTTTTTTTTTTTAATTTAGTTTAAGAAAAGTGGATCAATTTGGAGAAAATATATTTTTGTTTATGTGTTCAGTCGTACGTTTACTGTATGAGAAAAGAATGTTTTTGCTTTATTGGTTGAGATTTTGTAGAGTTATTTATGCCAACGATTTTTTTCTGTTTGTGGATAAAGAGAGATCTTCGTAATTAATTCAATAAATTAAGGATATTTCTAGTTATCATTTTTGTAGGATCTTTGCCATAAATGTTGAGATACGCAACTAAAAATATCTAATGCATGCATTTACAAAAATAGTGACCAGATTGGTTCTAGAAAATATGTGTTTTTAAAAGGGAAAATTTTATAAATATATTCCAACAAAATTTTGTTAAGTTTTTTAATATCCAAACTTTTTGTTAACCAGTTTAATATTTTGACTAATTATTTGTCTATTTTAATACAAATTTTTTTTATAATTGTATCCAATTTAATACTCAAGCTTTGTTTATTTTAATAAAAATATTATTAAGTTTCAAAAGAAATTAAAAATCTTATACCATTCACTTTCACCCATAATGGGTTGATTTACTTTGATGAATTCATCTAATGATGGATTCATGTATGAAAACATAAAATAACTAGTTAGAAAAACGCTCACAATCAAAATTTTAATTTCAACATTAATATTGATCTTACTTTCTTGTCACCAAAGTGCATTTATGCTTCTCCACGATTTCTTGTAGAATCATCTTTTCATTTACTGATAATTTTCACTCTTACTGCATGATTTTAAAGAAAAGCTTAAAATCAGAGAAAAACATCAAATAACTCATCACAAAATTGTAAGTTGAAAATTTGTTTTCTTCTTGCTTTGTTCATTGTTGTATTACCTATATATAAGATATAAACATTAGGACACCCAAATGCAAAAATTTTACATATTATGTCTTTTTCGAATTTAATGAATGAACCATACGAAAGAAAGAGTATATATTATACTCACCCATAATTGTTCAATTTACTCTCATGATTTTATCTACAACCGCTCCTTGATTGGTGGATCCTTGATGAAAACATAAATTAATCAGTTAGAAACATGCCCACGATCAAATTTTTAATTTCAATGTTAATATTCATCTTACTTTCTCATTATCAAAGAATATCTATGTTTCTCCACGGTTTCTTATAGAATCATCGTTCCATTTACTGATAACCTTCACTCTTACTGCATGATTTTAAGAGAACACTTAAAATCAGAAGAAAAAAAAACATCAAAGACTTCATCACGAAATTGTAAGTTGAAAAAATATTTTCTTCTTGTTTTGTTCATTGTGGTATTTCGTATATATAGGATAGAAACAATAGGACTCCCTAATGCAAGAAGTTTACAGATTATGTCTCCTCCGAATTTAATGAATGCACCATGCGAAAGGATAATATTTATACTCTCACCCATAATTGTTTGATTTACTCTCATGATTTTATCTACAACTGTTTCTTGATTGGTGGATCCCTATTTAAAAACAAAAGTTAAGCAGTTAGAAAAACAACCACGATCAAAATTTAATTTTAATGTTAAATTTGATCTTACTTTCTCATCACCAACGAGCATCTCTATTTCTCCACGGTTTATTGTAGAATCATCCTTCCATTTACTGATATCAAAAATCATTAAACTATCCAGTTTCACTTTGAAGAGTCTACAACACAGCTCTATTATATCCTCAAATCTCATATTATATTTGTCAAAATACATGTTCAACTTTGGCCATTTAGGATTATATGTAAATGTAATAAATAGATCTAGAAATTCAAAGTATTTGCATATCGTCATTGCATCTAAGTACATTTGATGCATGTAGTGAGGACCACCTGTGAAAGAAGATGGTATAATAATCTGATTTCCTTCAACAACCACACTCGAATTACCTTGATTTAAACCTTCCACAAACTTACTAAACTTCAAAGTTCGAAGGTTGGACTGATTTTTCCTTATAAACCGAAGACGATGTTATTCAATCATTGTATATGCATCAATCATAAATTGCTGAAGAAAATGTCTTGAAAGATGAAACCTGAGACCCAACATTTCGAACTTGAATACGATATGCAAAGTATTTCCTCATACTAACATTAGGCTTCTTGTTTTTGGTGGGTCCTGTGAAACCATGTTTAATACGTAAATGAAAACCCTCTTCGCCATAAATAAAAATAAGTGGATGCTGTAGTGGAAAATAGCAGGAATGTCACTAATCCTTTTAAGCTTTCTGATCTTTTTTTAAAGATTATATCACGCTTGTCCATATTTTCTTGAAAATCGACAACTAACGCATCTACTTCATAAGAAGTTGGCAGGTTGTAAACTCTTCCATCTGTAAGCCGGCTGTGGATTAGGACCAAAGAAAGTTTCGTCTTTATCATTAAATCTATCCATTGTATTACAAAAAGTTTTCAGGTGCACATTACATCCCCTTAACATTTCCATTATAGACTTAATCAAATCTGGTCGGATGCTTTCTCTGAATTCCCACTGCAAAACATAACCAAACATGAGGTACAAAAGACAAATACCTATTATAAAAACATTAAAAAAATTTCATGCATATTAATACCGTAGCGCAGATAAACGGTTATCAACCTCATTTTCTGTATCATGAATATACAACTGCAAAAACTTGACTTTCACATTTGGATTAGGATTTATACTACTAATCAAGTGATAGTTCTCCACATGAAGCTTGAAAATATTAAGACCTTGGCCTGAATTAATAGAATTATCGATCTTCCCTCCAAGTGATGTAAAAAAAAACATCATATCGATTGGTCTGGAATTATCCCGATAGTGCTTGCTAATAGAATCATCACCTGTAAGAAGTCTCTGAAACAATGCCGGTCCTTTAGTAAAAGGAGCTTAACGTTTCTTCTCATACAGCATATCGTGAAAATAGGAGTTTTGGTTTTTTCGTCTTACTAATTCTTTCATTGAACCAAAAGAAAGCTCCACATATAGGACATTCGTGTGTGAGATCTTCAGCATCTTTGTAAGCTATCATATAAAATGAATACACAATTTATTAAGTTTTTGCCATATCAATTTTTAATTAGTAACTGTCATATAATATATGCACACATGAATTAACTTGAGATTTTTTCCATATCAGTTTTTAATACTTGGGATATTTATTATAAAAATTTTAAAGTGTGTTTATTTACTGACTAATTAATATTATACTATTTGGAATTCAGCGTTTAAAAAAAATTGTGTGCCTATTATGTTTATCAATTTCATCATTCGTCATTGGCTTCCACTTAGGCCAGATTGCTTTTTGAAAATTAAATTTTGATCATCACCAATCATATGATAGCAATGAAGACTATATATAATTACTAGGATCAGCCCACCTTGCGTGCGGGATCTACTTTATTTTTTTTATATAATTTTATCATTTTTTGGTCTGCATTTGTAAGAGATATGTATTATAATGATTTTTCTCGTTTACAAAATTTTAGGTGAAGAGGGATTATATGTAACAAAATAGTTTTTTTTTTTTTTCTTACAGTAGTCGTTTCTATTGTCCCAAAAGACGAAAAATAGTTGTTTCTGTATTGAAGAGTTGTGCCATTAATATACTGTGGGAGCTTCAAATTATCTTCTTGTTTTTTCTGTTACAAAAAAATGAATCTATATTAAGGTGTGTTTTCTATTATTTTAAATTAAATTTTGGTTTCATATGTATTTAAATATTTTTTGAATATACAATGAACCGGTTACACATATATATTATGGTAGGTAAACAAAAATTTGCCTTTGTTTTATTCATTATGAACGATGTAAAGTGTGTACTCATATTATTGAATTTCCATAACTGGAAATTATANAACAAAAATTTGCCTTTGTTTTATTCATTATGAACGATGTAAAGTGTGTACTCATATTATTGAATTTCCATAACTGGAAATTATATATAAGAAAGAAAGCTACGTGAATAAAAGTTAATTTAACTTTAGATATGATCAAAATAGTCTTTTATTTTGTTTATTCATTTTTTATGTAAAAAGTAATTTAATTTACAACTGATTTTTTTTTAAATTAGCTTTAAAAATATTGCATTATCGTCTCCAATCTTAAAAACAAACAGACATATAAATCATTTTTTGGTTTAGTGATAAAACAGATTTATCGACCTAACTATATTTATAGTGCAATCTTGGCCTTAACAAAAAATAATGATTTTAAGCTTTATTGCAGTGCACACAATAGTGAAGTAAGATGGTTTTGATCGAATCTTTGCAAAATTAAGAAAAAAAAATAAGATTGGTGAACATGGTTTTTGCTTAAATTGATGGCCAAATTAAAGCGGGTGCTTCTCAAATCAAAAAAGATTTAAAGTGGCTATTTCTCAAATCAAACAAACCGGTGATCAATCAAAAGTATTAAAAATTATAGAGACATAATTCTTAAATAAAAATTATTTATACATGAATGCACTATTATTCTATTATTTTCTTTGTTCAGTAATGAAGCTCGGAAAATAAAATGATCGGAATGAGTTAGAATATAATCTAAGTTGCTGGTATGAGTTCTTTTTTTTTAACTTTAAACGGTCTCCTTGATAAAAAAAGACAGTAATCTCTTTGCCATGTTATATGTATATATATCAAGGATTCTTATACGTAGTATTTTACCATGAGCATGGAATAGTTAACCTCGTTCTGGACCTATCTGAAGAAGCTCGAACTCGGGTTGGCGTTATGCTTCAAATTGATCCATTTTTCCCCAGAATCTTCTTCCCTTTCTCTAGACATGTAAGGTATATAAAGACCCTTCATATCCAGAGATGAACAAAAAATTCTTTCCTTTGCAGTTGTAAAGAAAAAAATTGAGAGACTAATAAATGGATGGAATTTTTATACAATAATTGATCATGCAATGAGACTAAATTCAACTCACAATTAGCACTCTTATTCTTCAATCAATCGACATTCATCACAAACTTTATATTATACACAATAAACCTAAGCTATCAATAAGCTATACTCAAATGCTAACAAAGATTTCCAATCATCAATCTATTTTTGGGCTAAGTAAAAAAAAAAACGTTACCGGAATTAATGGTCCTTGACGATGTCTCCATGCTCCCGAGAAATTTCTGATCATCACCGAATCACAGTCTCTCACATGGCTTTTTGCCATAACAACCAAGACATGGCTCTCCATTGTGACTGACACTTGATCCGCATGAAACCAGTTCTCACTCCTTCACCACCAACCACCTGAGAGTTCAAAAGGCTTTCGGGATCCAAACTATAGATAGAATATAATGATAATGTTTATGGATACAGACTCACCTATAAATAGTTCCAGATTCATCGACGGGAAGAAAGGGAGATACAATGAATAAAAAATCATGGAATGAGTGGGCGGATGGAGTTAATTGAAAAGTTAATGACAACGACTGAAACAACCGTAACCGTCTTGGTTTCCATTGAAGATGAGAAGATCGAAGTTTGACACAGAGATTCATGATTCATGACATTTAGTCTTTCCTGAAATTCCATTGTTGCTTTAGTTCGCCAGAGATAGAAATAACTATTAGCCTTAATTTTTGAGACCGCCTTTTGCAAAGATGATCATTTTTTTATCTTGTTGAGTTTTATAGAACTTAGTAAAGAAAAAGAGCCCAATAAATTGTAGCATAGAATCCATAAAAAATTGAAACCAAGAAGCAAATTTGGTTAATGAATTGTCACATGTCAAATTATGGTAACACTAATTAGTGACATGGCAAACTCTAAAAAGAGAAAACTCTAATCAGTTACTAAACATATATCAATTATATAAAGCTTTGTTTATCTCTCTCTTAAAGAGTGTCACCTCACCTGCCAGGTTATAAAGTCCACGTGGCCACTCCAATTTCGTTTTTTATCCTTTTTCTTTTCCGTGAACTTCTTCAACTTCAGTGTCCCACTCTAATCCACTGATCGAATCTTTTAGTCTTCCCCAAGGCACTTAATTTTGGATCAAGGAACCTTTCATCTCCTCATCTCTGATTTTGTTTTTCTAATCGTCTTGAGGTTTTTGTATACATTCGATTGAATCTGAATACTTTCTGAAAATTGGATTTCTCTAGAAATTCCGAGTTCAATTCTGTTTCAAAGTGTTTTAATCTATTTTACGTCACATAAAATCTCATGGTTTATTAATGTTTTTTTGGCCTTGACATTCATAAATGAGGTTTATAGATGTGATTTGTTTATGTGTGAAGCTTAGAAGTGAGGAGAGTAATAAGGATTCTGCTCCAGTCGATGATAAGCCTCCTACGGCAGCCTCTGTGAACGTTCTTCTAAGACATGCATTACATGTTCCGAAGATAGCCTTCTCTCCCTGTCTTTCTGTTGATCTTTTTCTTATTGCTTGCTTCATTATTCTTAGTTCTGCCAATCTACAGGTGATTGCTAAGCATAAGTTCTCAAGCATCTTAATTCCCCTCCACCAATACTACTATCTAGGTGAGACTTGAAGATGTATTGTGTATGTGATTAAGACTGTGTATGTAACTGATTGTGTTAAGGGTAGCTCGTGGACGATTTTGATTAAGAAGAAGAAATGCAGGTCCCGTGATCTATGAAGTAGATGAAGAAGGAGAAGGACCAAATGAAGCAATGGAAACAGATGAAGAAGATGCAGACGAATCAGAGGATGACGCAGCTGATGGTGTCAATGAATTTGAAGATTTTGACGACATGAGCGATTGAGAAGACTTCTTGAAAACGGAACAGGAGTTTTAATTGGTGTGAGGCTGTTTGGTTGGTTAGATGTTTAATGACTCTGCAAAAAATCTCTAATACGTAATGGTTGTATTAATTTGTATAGAAAACAAGAGTTTTATTTTTACATACAAAAAAAAAAAGTTTACGTGAATATGAAAAGGTAAATGTTAAAAATGGGTGAAAAAGTCAATCATAGGTTTAGAAAATGATGGATCATAAGAGGGAATCATAAAAAGAGCGAAAAGCCTTCCGTGGAACATTGAACACCATTGAATATACAGAACAAAAAATGTTTATAAAGACATGACTGTAAAATGAAAATTGTTTGACAACAAAAGTAAGAAATGGCGAGAAGACATGATGAGGTGTTCAGTGTGAGGGCCGGCCAAATAATGGGCCAATCACATGTCAGTGAGAGATGTGCAGGCAACCACATCAGCGTCTTTGGAATTTTTCAATTTTCAATTACATAGAAGATTCTAAGTGAAACGGGATTCATAACTATAAGAAGGCAGCTAAAACGTAGATGGTTTTGAGTTTAACACTAATGCCTCATCATTAGCTGTGAGGACTATGCCTAATTGCCTATCGTCTTTGTTTTGTTTGTAACAAACGGTTATAAGCTTGATGAGCTTTAATTTACCTCTTTCTTCAAATTTTTGACCACCTTTTTGGGTTTTATAGAGACAAACCATGTACCATTAAAGCACAGTTGTTATATAAGTTAAAATTGAAAAGACGGACTAAAGAATAAATTACATGTAAATGCTTAAGAAAAACATGATATGTGAACAACCTATGCTTCGTAACAAACTAACAGCTATAAATTACGAGTAAAAAACTTCTTACACACAACATTTTCCCATGCCAAATCTTAGCATCCTCGCATCTATAGCTTCAAAAAAATTACAAACCAAACTCCTGACCTTCGGTAGTAGAAGAATAACACAAAACCGTAACATTATAAACCCCACTGTCATAATATCAAACCCAATAGATAGTCGCCCTTAGCAACATTATATGACCCGTCAAACACAGATCCAAGAACACATTATTACACCTTTAATAAACGTTTATTTGTTTTTTTTTTAATGATTGACCAAACGGTTTTCGTTAAAATGCACGTCTACATTTCCCAATCAAGTTTATAAACAAGCTTTTTGAAAATGAGGATTTCCATCGCAATAATATGTACGAATTTCTTAGAACAACAAACCAAAAACCATTAGGACAGGCCACATGGTCACAAAAAAGAAAAAAATAAACAAGTCCCGGAAAATTAATAAAGAAATCTTACCAGACATCTTTAAAAAGAATAAATACTCAAAATTACATTTACAAAACCCAAAATCTACCGTTCTCAAAAAAAAAAGAAAAAAAAAAGAAGGGAAAGCTAAGAAGCACCTCCGCGATGAGCATGCACCACCTCACTCTACAGTCACTTGCATAGCACACACTTAACCACCCACAAAACAAAAGGTTTTCTTACAATAAACAAATTCAACAGAAAACGTATAAACATATATCACATATAATGATGTCGATCGAGAGGCTCCTAGGATGCCTCCTATTCGTTGTTAGAGCACGATTATCGCTGTCCTAAGCCAACGTCCTTAATGTTTAATGCTTGAAAAATAAATAAAAAATAGTAATAAACATAAGGACGTTCATGATTCGTCCTTAACTAAGGAACGTCCCCGATTCGTCCTTCTCCGATTCTCACTCTTCAATCTTCGTTCTCATCAATTCAATCTGAGAAATTAGGGCAACGTTGTTAAATTGTTTTTCTCCTTTTTTTTTCTTCAAGCTTAGCTGGATTCGTCTTACAATCGGATTGTTGGGTTTGATTCTTGGGTCGGTGGTGAGAAGCTCCTTGTTTCGGTGTTTGGGGCTTACAATCGGACGCTGGGTTTGATTTTCAGGGACTTTGAGTGCCAAGAGAGTACTGAAGTTGCGATTGTTGGCGAAGATTTGTCCGATCAAGAAGCTGAGTTGAGAATAGGAGATGGGTCTGTGGAGATACCATGTGTGAAGCTTTGTTATCAGCAAAAGAAAGCGACTTTGGTGGTGCCCAGTGTGTCAAAACAGTTGCTTGCTGACAAGGAGTTGTGTGATAACTTCTTGATCAAAACTTGTCATCTCTTCTACAAGAAACACTTGTGTGATTCAGAAGGTCGCTGTCTTTAAACTTTACTATCTCTGTTTCAAATTCTGAGGTTTTTTTTTCTCTTTAGGTTTTGAGAGTGTAACTCGGTGGTGTCTTTGATCTTTCTATTTAGGTAATAATAATCCGCGGGAAAGATAAGGGTGAGACTGGAACCATTAAGCATGTCATCAGATCTCAGAATCGTGTCATTGTTGAAGGAAAGAATCTGGTGAGAGAGATTGTCTTGATTCATCTCGTTGTGGATATGTTTTCTTTGCTCAATCTTATGTGTTGAGAGAATGTGTATAATATCACCTTTGTTTGTGTTTCTGGAGTATGAACTTTTGCTAAATCAGGATCATAGCATTAGCTTAACACTAATCATGAAGTTATCAGTTTTCATTTGGATTCTTATATTTGACTTCAAGCATCATTTGTTTGGTTGCAATAATCACAAACGTAGTGGTTTAAATTTATTCAAGTTGAACTCTTTTTGTTTAGGTTGTTCTAGCTTTGCTGCTGGGGATAGTCTTTGGTTACTCATTGTGTGTTTTTCTTCTGTATTGGCAGATCAAGAAGCATATAAAGGGAGGCTCTGATCATGAAGGTGGGATTTTCACGGTGGAGGCTCCTCTTCACGCCTCAAATGTGCAAGTTGTTGATCCTGTCACTGGGTATGTATGTATGATCTCACTGCATACTGATCATGCTTGTGTTTAACAAATGTCCTTACCAATAATCATGCTTTTAACAAATGTCCTTAACAAATGTCATACACATAAAAGTAATATTAAAATAATCTAAGGACTTAAAAAAGTCCTTACCAATAATCATGCTCTTAGTTGCTCTTCACTCTCGTATTTGAAATTTTTTAATTACATAAGGTTTCTATTTAAAAACAATATTCGAAAATAATGATTAAATTTTGTTTTTTAAATATAATCAATTATTTGGATAACAAACTTTATTTAGTCTCTAAATATAATTATATATAAAATCCAGTAATATCTTTATCTGAATAGTAATAATTTGTATTTTGTTTTCATTGGATTTGCCAAACTTTAAAAAAAAAAAAATCTATTACAGTGAATTATGAATTTACATTTTGGGTTATTAAAATTATTGATTCCATTTCCCAAAGAGTAGAATGAACTAATCTATTTGTATATTCAAAATTATGTACAAAAAAGAAAATAAACGCAATATTTTGAGTGTTAAACCTAACCAAAATCATAAAAATTATATTCCATTTGCTATATGTATATATTAAAATTTGAGCAAACGTTTAGGAAACTATATAACAATTTAAATAATGAAAATATTTTATACCTAATATAAATTATGATCACTAACACTAATAAAAATATAAAATGTTAATTTCAGTTAAATATATATAAGGATTAGATGAGGATGTGTTAAATCGGCTAAATTTAGTAAGACTATTAAATTTAGTAAGACTATTAAATTTAGTAAGACTATTAAAATCTAAAGAAGACTATTAAAGGATCTCTAACAACACTAATAAAAATATAAAATGTTAATTTCAGTTAAATATATATAAGGATGATATGAGGATGTAGATTACTATCTCCACATTAAATTTCAAAGAAATCAGCTAAATTTAGTAAGACCATTAAAATCTAAAAAAAGAAACAAAAGAATAAACTAACATATAATCTTTACACACCAACATTCTTAAAAAAATTAAAAGCTTATAACACATTTTTCTTCCAAAAGCTTATAGAACATACTCAAAAATAATAAGATACAATTATATATCCTCATATATCATACATAAATCATATTCCGTTCGTAGCGCGGACCAGCCCTAGTATGTTTATATAATATATAATTTGTACGTACATAACAGGTCTGTAGTAGTTAGAGAACAGATAAAAAAGATGCTCCCATACTTTTCATAGAATCATTAAAAACGTTTTTTTCACCAAGAGGTCAGACACAAAAGAAACATACACGTTAAGTCTTCTTTGGTGAGTATAGGACAGCTGATTTTGCTGATTAGCATCAGTATATGAGGTGGTACAGTAAAATACAATCAAAAATCTAAACCTAAAAACCAAATAGCCAATCCTTATTAGTTTCATTTTTATGTATAAATATCGTAGTAGAGGTCCGAGACAACAAAGAAACACACAACTTTAACTCTTCTTCTCTGCGACAGACAACAGATCCCCTTTAAGAAACCAAACGTTCCCTTTCTTGAATTCAAAATGAGCACATTTCTTCAAAGTTTAGTGGCTTTTTTGGGAATAACAGAGTTCTCGAGAATGGTTTCTCAAGTGAGAATGGTGTCTCAAGTGAGAATGTTTGAGAAACCCTTGTCACTTTCTGCTCAGAATCTGATCTTCTCCAAAAACAGGAAGCACAACTGGCCAGTTTTCTCCAATAAAGATGATGAAGACAATCGAGTTTGGATCAAAGCTTCAACTTAAGCTCTGATACCAATTAAAAATGCACAAAAAACACACAAGAATATAAGATATGTAATACCTCACATGTTAAACGATAAAGTTGCACAAAAAACACACAAAAATCAACAAAATCACATGTTAAATGATATACACAGATTCGTAAACATAGAATACTAATAGATATGCAATACCTATTATAAAACACTAAAAGTATTGATCATAATTATATAAATGATCTTTTCAAAATATGTAAAAATAAGATAAAGTAATACATGAATTGAACACGTATATATATAATTCAGAATAGTAAATCTTTTAAATTAAAGAATTAGAATATTATCTCCACATTAAATTTCAAAGAAATCAGCTAAATTTAGTAAGACTATTAAAATCTAAAAAAGAAACCAAAGAATAAACTAACATATAATATTTACACACCAACATTCTTAAAAACATTAAAAGCTTATATAACATTTTTCTTCCAAAAGCTTATAGAACATACTCAAAAATAATAAGATACAATTATATATCCTCATATATCATACATAAATCATAATTTATCATTTTTTGGTCAGCATTTGTAAGAGATGTGTATTATAATGATTTTTCTCGTTTACAAAATTTTAGGTGAAGAGGGATTATATGTAACAAAATAGTTTTTTTTTTTGCTTATAGTAGTCGTTTCTATTGTCCCAAAAGACGAAAAATAGTTGTTTCTATATTAAAGAGTTGTGCCATTGATATACTGTGGGAGCTTCAAATTATCTTCTTGTTTTTTCTGTTACAAAAAAATAAATCTATATTAAGGTGTGTTTTCTATTATTTTAAATTAAATTTTGGTTTCATATGTATTTAAATATTTTTTGAATATACAATGAACCGGTTACACATATATATTATGGTAGGTAAACAAAAATTTGCCTTTGTTTTATTCATTATGAACGATGTAAAGTGTGTACTCATATTATTGAATTTCCATAACTGGAAATTATANAACAAAAATTTGCCTTTGTTTTATTCATTATGAACGATGTAAAGTGTGTACTCATATTATTGAATTTCCATAACTGGAAATTATATATAAGAAAGAAAGCTACGTGAATAAAAGTTAATTTAACTTTAGATATGATCAAAATAGTCTTTTATTTTGTTTATTCATTTTTTATGTAAAAAGTAATTTAATTTACAACTGAATTTTTTTTTTAAATTAGCTTTAAAAATACTGCATTAGCGTCTCCAATCTTAAAAACAAACAGACATATAAATCATTTTTTGGTTTAGTGATAAAATAGATTTATCGACCTAACTATATTTATAGTGCAATCTTGGTCTTAACAAAAAATAATGATTTTAAGCTTTATTGCAGTGCAGACAATAGTGAAGTAAGATGGGTTTGATTGAATCTTTGCAAAATTAAGAAAAAAAAAGATTGGTGAACATGGTTTTTGCTTAAATTGATGGCCAAATCAAAGCGGGTGTTTCTCAAATCAAAACAGATTTAAAGTGGCTATTTCTCAAATCAAACAAACCGGTGATCAATCAAAAGTATCAAAAATTATAGAGAAATAATTCTTAAATAAAAATTATTTATACATGAATGCACTATTAATCTATTATTTTCTTTGTTCAGTAATGAAGCTCGGAAAATAAAATGATCGGAATGAGTTAGAATATAATCTAAGTTGCTGGTATGAGTTCTTTTTTTTTTTAACTTAAAACGGTCTCCTTGATAAAAAAAAAAAGACAGTAATCTCTTTGCCATGTTATATGTATATATATCAAGGATTTTTATACATAGTATTTTACCATGAGCATGGAATAGTTAACCTCGTTCTGGACTTATCTGAAGAAGCTCGAACTCGGGTTGGCGTTATGCTTCAAATTGATCCATTTTTCCCCAGAATATTCTTCCCTTTCTCCAGACATGTAAGGTATATAAAGACCCTTCATATCCATAGATGAACAAAAAATTCTTTCCTTTGCAGTTGTAAAGAAAAAAATTGAGAGACTAATAAATGGATGGAATTTTTATACAATAATTGATCATGCAATGAGACTAAATTCAACTCACAATTAGCACTCTTATTCTTCAATCAATCGACATTCATCTCAAACTTTATATTATACATAATAAACCTAAGCTATCAATAAGCTATACTCAAATGTTAACAAAGATTTCCAATCATCAATCTATTTTTGGGCTAAGTAAAAAAAAATGTTACCGGAATTAATGGTCCTTGATGATGTCTCCATGCTCCCGAGAAATTTCTGATCATCACCGAATCACAGTCTCTCACATGGCTTTTTGCCATAACAACCAAGACATGACTCTCCATTGTGACTGACACTTGATCCGCATGAAACCAGTTCTCACTCCTTCACCACCAACCACCTGAGAGTTCAAAAGGCTTTGGGGATCAAAACTATAGATAGAATATAATGATAATGTTTATGGATACATACTCACCTATAAATAGTTTCAGATTCATCGACGGGAAGAAAGGGAAGAAAGGGAGATACAATGAATAAGAAATCATGGAATTAGTGGGCGGATGGAGTTAATTGAAAAGTTAATGACAACGATTGAAACAACCGTAACCGTCATGGTTTCCATTGAAGATGAGAAGATCGAAGTTTGACACAGAGATTCATGATTCATGACGTTTCGTCTTTCCTGAAATTCCATTGTTGCTTTAGTTCGCCAGAGATAGAAATAACTATTAGCCTTAATTTTTGAGACCGCCTTTTGCAAAGATGATCGTTTTTTTTATCTTGTTGAGTTTTATAGAACTTAATAAAGAAAAAGAACCCAATAAATTGTAGCATAGAGCCCATAAAAAATTGAAACCAAAGAAGCAAATTTGGTTAATGAATTGTCACATGTCAAATTATGGTAATACTAATTAGTGACATGGCAAACTCTAAAACTGAGAAAACCATGCTTTATATATAAAGATAGAATACGTATGTGGGAACAATAAGAATTTGATTCCATTATCCGCTTTACAAACGAGAAACAAGTGTCATAGAGAATTACTTTGTGTTCTGCACTTCCGCTCATGTCATCTTTGCCCCTACTTAACTCGCCTTACGCTTCTCCTTTTGATCTTTGCTTCATCATCCACAGATTTAAAGGTAACCTAAATCCCTTATCTTGGTTTTGACATATTTAAATGTATTTTGGTTTTCTTTGATTTTACGATACGTAGATAATTTTAGTATCAATTTTATCAAATCCCAGGGTTGTACCAGGAATCTCTAATGAATTTTATACAAAAAAAAAAGCAGAGATAAAAATATTTAGCTAAAATGAGTTTTCCTCTATTCCAAACCGAAAGATGAAATTAAATGAATCTTAAACTGTAGTATAAACAAGGGAATAATAAGAACACAAATTTTGAAGTACATTAAAAAATTGCTGAAAGCAAGCACACGCCAAAACTTGATCTACTTTTATTTGTTCATATATTATTATAACATTATAAGCTTGTGAGAATGATGATGATATGTTATTATAAGTTCCAACATGTACAAACACGCGCATGCGTTTTACGTGTGTAAACAAGGTGCTGACGATCAAACAGGATACAAACGAAACCAAACCAATCATGACGAGCATTTAAAACCACCACAAGCAACAACCCAAACGATGAGAATAAAAGACAAAACAGCACCTCCCACCATCAGCTTCATCTGCAGGCTCTGTATCCACATCTTTCTCCTTAGCTGCCTCCCTTGTCTCTGGAAGCTATCCGCCTGGAACTGGAGGTTCTCCGTCTTGTCAACGAGGAGTTCGATCTTCTCTCCTCTGTCCAGAACCTGCAAACATCATCCACAAGAGCTGTGTATCACCTCATTGTTTCTCATAATCAGCACCTACTAGCATACGCTGAAAAATTCTCAATTTGTTTACACTGAGTAACTGGTCCTAGAGGTCCACTTTGCCTAACCTTTTCCAAACTACAAACTGGATTTAGCACCAATTGTTGCAGTAACTTACCTCTATCATAACTTATACCTCAAACTACAGGAAAATAGGAACATGATTCATAGTGCAAAAGGGACAGATTATCATATCATGACTTGAATTATCACTATAGCACAAAAGATTCCTGTGGTGAGAAGCAGGGGAGTTCATGCTCTAATGATCCCATTTAGCATGTCTTCTAGACTTCCCCATTGCATAGATTATATGACTCATTGCTAATATTGATGAGCTAAAAGATATGCATTCATAATAGACCATCACAGAATACCATTTTCCCTAGTCTAATAAACTTTCAGCTGGTTCAATTGCATAACAGCAGTCGAAAACTTGTTAGCTGCATGCAACTTCTTAATTTCTAACAGACTCAGCCCACCACAGATCAAAACATCGGCTGGCGTCTGGAGATATAACTGAGTAATCAGCACACAATATACCTCATACGAAGGGTTACCAAAAAAAGAAGTGATAATTTTATTAACAGAACTACCATGAAAAAAGAATCTAGTTAGTTAGTGTCAAATAGCTCTTTTGAAAGTTATGACTTACTTAGTATCCCTCTCTACTGTCCTTTTTTTCATACCTTGCAGATAAAGTTGCTTTCTTCCCAAACAAGAAAAATACAGGAGTGATGTGCAACTGTTAATTAAATGTATCAGCATGCTATAGCTACAAAAGTATACCTTCTCAATATTATCCATCATGATCCCCTTGACATCATTTATTTGGGCCTTCAACTTGGAAAGTTTGCTCATCTCTTCAGGATGGCTCATACAGTACTGCATATGCTCCTTAAGTACAGGCCTGAGAGAGAGAGCAAAAGAAAGAAGAAATAACTAAGAACAGTCTTTCAATTCAACACAACGACATATATCACAAAATAGTCATGGCTACAGAGACAGACCCGAACTCCCTGTCAAGATTGTATGCGATGCTAAACCGATCCCCAAACAAATCATCATCCTCGTCTTCATCAGCAAGAGGGTGTGGCTCATCATTCTTTATACTCGCCGCATAACGCTTCTTGAAATCTTCCTTAACCCGCTCAAGGAACACAAAAGGAACACTTCTTCCAGTAGACTCATCAGCAACCACAAGAAACACTAACATATACACACAATCAAACACATCATCAAACCAGCAAAAACTTTCAGTGGTTAAATAATATGTGTAAAAATCATTCAGCTTCCAAATAAATTATTAAGAAAAAACATTTTGATTAGATAACTTCAAATCCGTAACTGTTTCAAGCTATATAGATAGATCATTGAGCTTCCAAATAAATTATAAAAAATATACATTTTGATTAGATAACTTCAAATCCGTAACTGTTTCAAGCTATATAGATAGATCATTGAGCTTCCAAATAAATTATAAAAAATATACATTTTGATTGGATAACTTCAAATCCGTAACTGTTTCAAGCTATATAGGAAGGCTAATAATAATAAATCTCACCAAAGCCATTGTCGACAAGGAAATTGAAGGTGTGGCCATCGCAAGAGTAAGTATACTTGCTGCTATTATTGGGAAGCTTCTGGAGACATTGAACAGCAATGGTGCTGAAGTTTCCTGAGTAAGGAGTATGCTCCGCTAAAACGACGGTTCCTTTGGCTACAAAGCTGTAAATCAAACCCTTCTGCTGACTCATTTCACTGTTAGAGAAGAAAGTCAACCAATGTTTACGATCAGATCTGGATTGCAATTCCAAATAGATATATAAGATCACAATCAAAACCCTAACACACACACACACACACAGAGCATCAAGATGATTAACAGTAAATCGCTAAATCGGAGAGACCAGGTCACTCATCGTATTGATAAATCTCCGATTCGGATGCTCCGATTACGTAAAACAAACGACGTAATTTAAAGATCGGAGCTCCGGGACGAAAGAATAGATATAAAAGCAATCGATGAAAAGAGAAGACGAAATTGAGCGAGCGAGAGAGAGAGAGCGTACCTTAAAGAGTTACTTGGCTTGGTGATGATGGAGGAGATGAATGCAAAAAGATGATGATATTAATAGCATCATCAGAGACGAGAGATTACTTAATCCTCTGATTAATTCATCATTAAGTAAAAATAAATGTTACCTTTGGTTTCTTTCGGTTTATGAATCTCGGTTCTTTCTCCTTTCGGTTTAGATATTACAGATTTTCGGTTTTAAACTATATAAACCGTAATAAAACTATGTTCGGTTTACTTTCATGTTATATATTTAATAAACCTAAATTTTGTAAAAAATAATAATTGGACCATATATTAACATCACATTTCAAAAAAAAAACTTATTATATTATCAGATTAAATAATATTTTACACTAATTGAACTTAGAATTAGTAAAATTTATTAATACATTATATTTATCTACTCTATTAAAATAGAATGAGAATTCGGCAAAAAAAAACACGAATTTTGCACGAATTGCCAAAAGAAACTTGAACTTTTGGTCTGACCAAAAAAAACATAAACTTTTCATTGACTTTATAATTAATTGACAATGTTTTCGTTGACTTGCCAATTTGGCACGCCGTCAGCAAATTTAACAGAAAAAATTAACGTTGTTAATTGTTGACGTTAGGATGAAACGACGTCGTTTTAAACGATTTGAAAATAAAAAGCCGTAGACCACTGGACTCGAACCCGGGGTGATTGATCAAATTGCAAGTTAGTTTACCACCGGGCTAGTGGCACATTCAATGTACCTACTAACACATTTATTTATATTTGGTACTCATTGAATATAAAAAAATTCTATAAAAACTTTAAAATTTCAAAAAAATGAAAAAAATAAAGAGTTTTTTTTTATAAAATTAAATTTGAAATTAAAATTAAAATATTTTTTTTCTTTAAAAAAATCAGACGGGAACTCTTAAAATTTTATTTTTCTTTCAATGTATCTACTAACACATTTACTTATATTTGGTACTGACTGAATATAAAAAAAATTCTGTAAAAACTTTAAAAAATCTTTATAATTTCAAAAAAATGAAAAATAAAGAGTTTTTTTATAAAATTAATTTGAAACTAAAATTAAAATAAAATTTTATTTTCTTTAAAAAAATCAAAAATCTTCCAAAATTTTAGTGTAAAGAAATAATAAATTTTATTTTAATTATAAAATTAATTTTATAAAAAAAATCTTTATTTTTCATTTTTTTGGAAATTTTAAAGATTTTTTAAAGTTTTTATAGAATTTTTTTATATTCAATCAGTACCAAATATAAGTAAATGTGTTAATAGATACATTAAAAGAAAAATAAAATTTTATAAGTTCCCGTCTGATTTTATAAAGAAAAAAAAAATTTATTTTAATTTTAATTTCAAAATTAATTTTATAAAAAAAATTCTTTATTTTTCATTTGTTTTGAAATTTTAAAGATTTTTAAAGATTTTTATAGATTTTTTTTTAATATTCAATCAATACCAAATATAAGTAACGGCAATAATTAACGTCCGAGTTAACACCGTCTTAACTGTTCGTTAACGGTGTGTTAAAATGGCGAGTCAATCGTAAGTTTCTTAATAAACTAATAAAGTCAACAAAAGTTCAGGTTTTTTTTGGCCGGACTCGAGTTTAGGTTTCTATTGGCCATTCGTGCAAAGTTGGTGCTTTTTTTGGCCGAATTCTCAAAATAGAATTAATAAAAGTGTCACTGATAAACCATTAATTAGTAACTTAACAAATTAACCTAAATATATTCTTATAGTATAATATTTTTCTAACAAAAAGCAATATACATCCAAACAATTTCATTAGAAATAAAGCCATTACATTTTTATTAAGCAATTATTATTTTTGAAATGTTACTTCCCTTAAAAATAAATATATATCCACATAGGTGCGTTGAGTCAAATTTAGTTTTTTTTTTCTTAACGCCGATTTATTATGATATTACAATTATGAGAAAGGTTACATAGACGATCCGACAATACTACATACCTTATGATGATCTACACCTAACTGCATCACTTAAGCCGTCCTATGAAGATTCACGCCTGGCCGAGTTTACTTGCATCATACTGAAATCCATTGTAAGCCTTTTTCGTAGTCTGCATAATTGTTTAATAAATCGGACCTCCCGGTGTAAAATCATTAATGAACTATTAGTCAAATCACTAAACTAAAAGGGCTTCCACGAGTTAAATTTAGTTAATAGCTAAGTTTTGAGTTTTGCTGTATAAAAGCCTTAATGTTTCATAGAGTTTGCTCATAATTAAAATTATACTAATTATATACTTGCCTTGACCTAAGACACAGTTGAGATAACAATTCCAAATCAAAGAATCATAAAAAAGTTTCAGACTATAGTTGGATGATGCGTCTCCATAAGGTAATTGCACTTGAGTTCTCGATCTGCAAGCAATACAGAAAGGAGGCTAAATCTCAAGCATGCATATAGAGAGAATATGTTTCAAAGGAATCTTAGACAAAGAGGAGGATTCAAAAGCTAGATAGATCTCTTCAGGATTAGAGCGAGCTTTGTACTTCAAATCGAGTGGAGTAAATTCGGTATGCTTTACTCTTGCGATAATATAGGGATTAAAACGGAGTAACTAAGCATAAGTAGGAAGTCGTCAATATAATATTATACATAGTCTTCAAAACATTCAATCCATAATAAAGTAAAACAGCAAGCTACTGATCACACTATTCATAGTTCTTAAGGCTCTAAAAGAAATACATAATTAAGAAGACAGTTTAAGGTTTTAGTAGAAACAGCCTTATGCTTTTAAGTATTTATTAATTAGATAGATAATGATATCATCGGCAACCTTCAAGCCCTTAATTATTCAAGAAGGTGGAAGGTAATGATGTCCGAGGCAGATGCTGAATGAAGGGCATGGTTAGGGTAATGGTGGTGGTGATTCTGATGGAAACGAAGTTGATATCCAAGAACCGAATCGTAGTCTCCTCCATTGTCTACTAGTCCATAATGTGGATCTTCTGCTCTTAGTTCCTGTTTCATGGAAGGGATTATAACTTATTAATGAGAACTAAAAGCCATATTCAACAATCAACATCCAACATTGTTAACTCCAAGTGACATATGACATGTTTGTTATTTGATCTCATTCACTAAGAGAAAACACAAGAGTGACTCGATCGATCTCCACACATTTTTATCTCTTTAATTTCCTAAAAAAGTGCAAGGAAAACAAAAAGAGAGAAGACTGTACCAGCTCATGTATGAGATTCTTTTGTATGTCTTGTTGACTTTTGTTCTGCAATTGAGTAAACCACAAGAGAAAACTATGAAGAGACTGTAGTGATTAAGACTCTTAACTGTCTAATCCACTTTTCTTTCATTTAGCTTTTATGACATCACTATAATATACTCTTGGCTTTTATTTTTATCCATTAGTTTATTATAATCCGACTGTAACTATAGAAGAAATGGATTATTAAGTTATGTTTGAAAAAGTTGGATGCCCAAATGATGACATGGTTAGGTTCGTTTAATTATATGGTTCCCTGTGAAAAGGTGCTATACAGTTTTAGCAAGTGCATAATTTCAGCTGCACGAAATTGTTGAGACAAATAATATGATATAATGTTAAAATAGTGAAGATTGAAGAAGATGTGACCTTTTTCTTGGTGGTCTCGATTTGATTCCCAAGGGATTTAAACTGTACAATTAACATATATATAGATTAATTAAAAAAATTCTCACATATATTATCTAACAGTAAACTAAATGTTTGCCTTGTTAGTACAAACTAATACAACAAGTCTTATGAGTTATGACTATAATAAACTCAAGACGATTGAAAACCCTAGATAAGGGAAAACTATGATGATACCTTACGCTCACGAACGAGTTTGAAAGTATTTTCCATTTCCTCCTCAAGACTACGCAGCTCCTGAATATCAAGCTCGTCCAAGCAATCACCTAGCCTCTGTCTACAATTAATAACCATAAATTACGATTTTATAAAAAAAAATTCAATTTAAAGAGAGATATATGAGTGAAGAGAAAAAGAAACAAATACTTAATCTGAGTCCGAAGTTTTTGGTTTGTTTCCAACAGTTTCCTCTTGGTTTCTTGCATTCTCTACAACAAAGATTCACCAATCTCACCAAACAAGAAGATAAAAAACATTAAAAAGAACAAGAACAAGAATAAGATCTGAGAAGAAGAAACCTCATAGTGAGCGCTCCAAACATCAACATCAGAAACTGTTTGGTACAGATCTATGATCTCCTTCGTTCTTTAACCCAACAAGACCACACAAGTTAAAAAAAAAAGTTAACTAGAAGAAAGAAAAACAATTTAAAATGGTGTTTAAAAGAGATAATCTTACGTGGTGTTAGGGCTGATAAACTCATGAAGCTTGTTGGAGCTAGAGAACATGATAATCGAAACCCTAGCATCACACAAAACCGTGAGCTCGTGAGCTTTCTTGAACAAACCATTTCTTCTTTTGGAATACGTCACTTGTCTGTTGGTTTGGTTCTCTATCCTCTTGATCTGGATCTTCCCTCTCGCCATTATTCTTCTTTCTTTTTAGTTGTTGATATTTTGATGAAGAGAGATTTGGAGGAGAGGACAAAGAGATTACAATAAAAAAAGAAGAAAGAAGTGCAAGAGAAAGCAAAGGAGACTTACTATAAATAAAGGGTGCTGCCGAATCCATGAAAGGTAAGTTCAGAAGTTGATGAAAACTAAGTGATAAACTTTCCTCTTTGGTAAGTGGAATGGACATTATATGATGGTTAATTACAAGACACTGCTTAAACTCAATTGTCTATAGGTGGAAGAGTGGACCGAAGCTATAAATGGGTTTCGTCTGCTTTCCGTTTGTTTATTCACGGAGCTCTGGTAGTTCCGACGTTACTTTTTGCTTACACTATGACATACTTAACGGCGTTTGTAAACGTCAAGTCTGTGCAGGTGTGATCTCGTTAGCTTTTTGCCCTTAACCTAAAGCAAACTAAACTTTAGGTTTGAACCAAGTTTATATTTTGTTGTTAAAAGCCAATAGAGTACTTTTGTTTGTTGGATTTGATGGGAGTTGCACTCATTTAGCTCGAAATGATATATCTTATGTTTCCTAAATTATTATAAGTTTATAACATATTATCCAATTATCCAAATAAGCAAATGATTAGGAAGTTACCAGAATAATATAAAACACTTTTAATGTTGGTTTGTTATGTTATTACTCTTTCTGTTTCATAAAAAAATGTCACATTGAAATTATTCACACAGATTAAAAAAAGAGAAATTTAGAGTCCTACCAAAAAACTTTACCTTAATTAGCTAAATACCAAATCTACACTGATACATACTGTACATAAATTTTATTGACACTCTTACCCCTATAACTATTAAATGGCAATATCTCTTTCGTTATATCTTCCAAATCTTTTAGTTTTCGTTATATCTTCCAAATCTTTTAGTTTGATTTACCAAATCTGATTTTTGATTCACTATATCTTATTCTCTGCAAATCATACGAAACTTCAGTCTCATAACCTTCGATGTGATCTCCGGTGAAGCTCTCTACTGACGCGTCTCTGGTGAAGCCCTCGACTGCTCCGTTTGAGCCAAACTCTTCCATAGTGGGTCTCCGGTGAAGATTCCGCTGCTGCGTCTCTGGTGAAGCTCTCCACCGTTGTGTCTCCGGTGAAGGTCTCCACTGTTGCGTCTTCGGTGAAGGTCTACACTGTTGTGTCTATGATGAAGCTATCTGTCGCTGTATCTCCGGTGAAGCTCTCGGTCTCTGTGTCTCCCGTCAAGCTTTTCTGCCCATGTCTCTCCGAAGAAGCTCTTCACTGGTGCGTTTCT
Organism: Eruca vesicaria subsp. sativa; assembly: GCA_932364175.1. Taxonomy (NCBI): domain Eukaryota; kingdom Viridiplantae; phylum Streptophyta; class Magnoliopsida; order Brassicales; family Brassicaceae; genus Eruca; species Eruca vesicaria. The sequence continues at coordinate 95,673 of CAKOAT010420710.1, read as the reverse complement.
AGTGAAGATCCCTCAGCCGCCGCATCTCCGGTCAAGATTTACGCCGCTATATTTCCACTTGATGTATATGTTATATATGTTGTATGTATATGTTCTCTACATGTTAAGCCACGATCGTATTTTTTCTGTGGGTTTACATTTGATATATGCTAAGATCTTGTTCATTCGTTAACCGTGTAAATATTATATTAACTGGATAATTAAATTCATTGCCAGCTCGAACAATTATTAACGGTTAATTTTATTCAAGATATAGGTAGAACATTATTGTACCATAACAATGAATTTCAGATAATTGAAAATTAGATTTCTCATTATCGTTAACAAACTATTAAACAAGTTACACATCCAACTACAAAATTAATAAGCAATATAATATTATAGACTATATGCGGTTTATGGGTTTTGACTTATGGTTAAAACTATAATGTGTAGGGGTATGATACTTTATAACTAACCTTATTATTAAATTGTTCATTAATTGTGTTAGCCATCCAAAAAATGTGGTAACTATCCACAAAGAAAATTGGACATCTGATAGTTGAATATATTTCTTCTTCATTTATCAGTCTTATGCTTAATGAAATTGTCTAATACAGTTTAGTGTATCGTATTATAGTGTCAAGGGTTTAGGACCATTGGTTTAGGGTCTAAGGTGTTGCTGTTGGATATAAGGTTTAGATTATTGATTTAAGGTTTGGGGTTTAGGATATTTTGTTTTAAATTTAGGGTTTATGATTTATGATTTGGTTAGGATTTATGATTTTGGTTTTAGTATTTAGGGTTTATGCTTTGGTAATGGTTTAAATCTTAAGATTTTGGGTTTAGTTTTATGATATAGTTTATCCAAATAATTTATTTATTTGCAAATCTGATAATCTGAAAATACAAACAATTCTATTTTTATCCTAAGTAACTCATCTGATAACCGTGTATAAATTATATTAGCTGTCCAACAATTTGACGTTTTCAACAAATACATATATATATATATATATATATATAAATATTGTTGGTATGTTCATTTAATATATCATACGTGTGATCTTAATTTCTTATGTATTAGCTTAAAATCATTAATTTTCTTAGTTGTATATTCAGCTACATACTCATCTAATAAATTAGGTATCGGCTATAATTTAATATAGCCACGTAAATGGTCATTTAACAAAGTAAGATTTATCTGCTGATGTGTCTTCGGGGAAGCTCTTTGTTGTTGCGTTTCCATTGAAACTCTCAGACTATGTGTTTGTGGTGAAACTTTTCACCTCTGTGTCTCCAACGAAGTTTCGCCTATGTGTCTTCAATGAAGCTTTGCACCTATGTATGTATATACTTACAAAACCAATAGCAGTTTCTAAGTTTTATGGTCATCACCACCGTTAATGAAAGAGAAATGATCAGCACACCGGTATTGCTGCTCAAGTTCTCTTCATTGTCATAACCGGATTCCAAACTATAATTATCAAATGACACATTTGTGTAGATAATATGTCGATGGAGATTAATTTCCACGCCATTATACATCTTCGTTTATTGAAGTAGATTATAAAATCTAAACAAAATCTTTCTCAGATCTTTGCAAATCTAAAAAGATCCTGCTATAATATGTCTATGAACTAGGGATAATATTGTCTTTTTACTACATTTTGTCAGTAAACATTAAGTCAATTATACTGTTTTTGGTATATTATATCCAATTCTTTCATTGGTTTTAACCAAATTACCTCTTAAAAAATGATTAAAATGCATTTAAGTTTTTATTAATTAAACATGTTCAACCAAGTATTTGAGATAAATGAAATTATTTTTAAAATCAATACATTTGTAATTAATATTAAGTTGAAAGCTGCATTAAAATTGTAAAATAACATTCTTTTCGTAACAAAAAAATGTTAAGATGACACTTAATATAAAACATGAGAAATATATTACTACTTTACAAGTAACAGTTTTCAGTTTTATTTGTTTTAGGAGATTTTATGCCTAATTGCATCATCTACCGGTTAAATATTTAGAATATGTTGAAAATCTATTGTAATCATTTTTTAGTTAGTTTGCATAATTTCTTTTTTTCAAGATTTAAAACATATACCTTTTGATATGTAAGCATTCATGAACTTTCAGTTAAATGGACTAAAGAGACTTCCGCTAACACTTTTATATGCTGGAAAACAAAAGGGATCAGTGTAAGTAACAAGCCGAAAACAAGAACACTAATTTTTTTTTTGGGTCAAAAACAAGAACACTCATTAAGAAGTTAAAAACTTGGTCAGCTATGCATGTTGCGGAACTAAAAATGTAATAAAAGATCTACAAAACATGTTCATGTGGTTTAGGTAACATTACACAAGACTACAAGAGAGACATCATTCAACTTCTCCAAAAGCGAATACATGAAGAACACTCACTTCTTGTTCTGGTCTTAGTTCCCTTTCCCTGTTCTCTTCAAGTACTCTTTCATGCGACTTTGGTTTGTCTCGAATATAAAAGGCATCCCCCGTATCTGAGTAAACAATCAAGTTTGTTAAACTAAGAACATATAGGAGGGTGCCTATTATTTAATGTAATGGTTAGAAAGTGTAATCCAGGATCAAACCTCAAGCAGACAATCAGATTTGAGGATTGAACTCTGTCCAGGATCTACTTCCTTTTCATTAACTGAGATTGAATACTTCCCCAGGTTCTTTATATGAAACGACCCGTCATCACCCAACCGTATGATCCCCTGCATTCAACAACCAAGAACACACAAGCTTGTCACAGAATCTGTTTTTTTTTCTTCTTCTCATACACAAATCTAACACTTCAAAATAAGACAAGAAGCATCTACTATTGACCAACCTGGCGTCGAGATATTTTGCTGCCACGCTTTTCTCTTCCCAGGTCAATGTCCACCGCGAGATCTTCTGTTGATCTACCCACCAAAACCTGTGCCAAGACAAAGAAAAGACGCAATATGACAAGTCATACAACAACAATACTTAAAAGATAACCAAAATGAATAAGGATCATTAATACCTCAGGTTTCTTGATGTAGTGTTTTGAATATCTACCATACAAAACAGCTAATGCACCACGGGAAGCAATGGCTCTTTGCATATATGAATAAGCAGCCTGTTCAAGTCTTATGATTGTTCTTTTCATGTCTTGGCTCTGATACTTGGAGACTGCACGTGAAAACGTTGAAAGAAATTACAAACAGGCTTCACTACTAAATACTAACTCCTAGATATGATTGTCATACAATAACTAAAAGCTATTTTTAAGCCCCAAAAATGTAGATAGAGTAAAGCAACAAGAGTTTTGCTGAGTGAGTAGGGAAGCTCAGTTACCTTCGAGATCAAAATTATCTTGGTCATCAGGATCCAAGTCCATGTCAAGAATCTGAAATCATAAGAACGTTACTACTGATTATGAGTAAATTAATCATAGAGCTATAAAGCATGACAAATAAGGATGAAAGTTTGAGAGTTACCATAGCCTCAATGTCAGAATAGTTCGGCAACTCCTCGTCACTCTCGAAAGCATACTCACCTGCTTCTGTTTGAGCAATCTCCAGCTTAGGGTCTGGGATCTCTATCAAGCCAACATCAGCATCTTTTGCTTCTGGCACTTCATCTATAGGTATAACACCTTTTTCCTCTTTACTGTTTCCACTTTCCTTCTCGGTGTAGCTTCCATTTCCATCATGTCCAACGATGCGTTTTCCACCGGCCATACCTTTGTTTCCATCTTTCGCATCACCAGCATCATCAGAAAGCAGAGTGTTTGAGCATCCCTGTGCAGAACCAGCAGGAGGAAGAGTATTATGTGAGTCACCTTGACTTGATTGACCAATCTCTTTCTTTCCTTTGGAAGACCCTTGCAAACGTCCTGGTGTTTTCTTTTGTGTATGTCCTTCCCTAGTGGCAGAGAGATCTCTAATAGATGAAGTTCCTGGATTATTTGTATCTTTAAAATTTCGCCGGGCTAACGAATAAACTGACATTGGATGGCAGGTGTTGGACACAAAAAGGTCATCATTACACGGAATATCAGGATCCTCTTGGTTTAATACACAGCAGATTACACCATCAACAACCTCAGGATGAGGATCAAGAACAGCTGAGTCAGACACAGGTTTGCACTCCATTGACCTCACTGCACTTGTACCATGTACCTCAGGCATCACATGGCCATCCAGAGCATCATTAACAGGATGGACTTGTGAGCTGGAAGGAGCTTCTCCTGTGGTAATAGGCAAAGCTCTGCTATTTGTATTCACCAACAGTGAGGTGAGACCATCGTAATACAACTTGTCAACTTCTTTGCCATCTACTTCCATGAGCGGTTCCTCGTCTTCAAAAAGAGAAGTTGAAAGCTGTGCCAGGAAACAATCAGTGCTAGCCATGGTGGTTTTCGGCTCTAGTTTCTGCTTGGAATCTTGATGAACCGCATCACATTCGGAAGGACCTGCATGTTCAGTGAACGTAAGATCTCCTCCTCCTCCTACGTAGGAGATGTTTCCCTGTACATTATCTTCTGACATAACATTATTAGTCATGCAACCCCCATCAGCCAAGATATCTGGGAAAGCATTGTGGATAATGTCCATGTGAGAGTCTTCAAGACCAAGATGAGTTGCATCACCACCATTATCCATGAAATGGCTGTCATTTCCCGGGCCAAGGAATCCTAAGTCCAAGGAATTGAATGACTCAGTCTGAAATTTCTTCCTTAAGGTATGATAAGTCCTTCTGAGCTGTTCAGCCTTTCTCTTCCTTGAAGAGCCTTTGTTTTCCTTTGATCCAGTTCTAACAAACTTTGTAGGAAGATTATGGTTGGTACGTTCAAGCTCAGCCATTCGAAAAGCTGCCTCTGCAGAAACTACTGGATCATACAGGAGTGCATGCCATCGATCTTGAAGTTCTTTGATAGAAAATCTCCTAGAAAACTGCACAGCGCCTTTAGCAAGTGATTCCAAAGACGCACCAGCCTGCAAATCAATTAAGGAGATCAGTTCACTTCATTGCTAGAATGCCACACAAGCTAGCAAACAGGCAATTGCAAAGAAGAAACCCACAGAAATAACTTGATAGTCTCAAAACTAATAACCACTAAATGTTTCCAACTACTTCGTCTAAGCAATTTGATACAAACTTTGCACACATTCAGACAAACAGTGTCCAACACAAGGGACAACAAACTTTACACACATTCACGAGAGTTAACCTCTATGGAGTTCTTTAGAAGCAGGTCGTCTTCGGGTATCCAGGGAACAACCTGAGCAAGAGCCCCCATGTTCGAACTTGTCTTCTCTCAGAAAAGATTCATGTAAGAGAGGTCTAAGAGTTGGTGGTGATAGCACACAAGACCTGATATGAAAAAAAAAAAAAAAAAAATCAAAATCAAAATTAGCAAATATTAGCAGAAATTAGACAAGGAAATGATGATTTAATAGGAAAGTATAATTAAGCACATGAATAATTCACCTTGGATGAGCCAAGAAAGATGTCTTGTCAAAAATTATAGTGAGGTTCAACAGATTATCAACAGTAACCATGTCACAAAACTAAAACAACAACAACAACAACAACAAGAGTCAGGATTTTTGGAAAGTTTTTTTCAAAATTTTGGGGGAAAATAGTAAAATTAAGGCAAGTGAAACGAACCACTGTTTGGAGAAGAATCAATCCGCCATTGCAGGATACAAGTACAATTCCATTGAAATTTAGTATCTACTGAAAGAAAAGAATCAATCATTCATCGTTAGAACTCTGAAAGACCAACAAATTCAACTCTCGCAAGTTGATGATTACAAAATCAATGTACAGTGGAGAAAAATTAGTGAAATACCCAACAAGAAAGGACCTGACTTTGAGGAGGAAGAGGATGCAAAATCTGTAAGATAGATGTGAAACCCTAATTTTCTGTTTCCTCGTCCGATGAGAAGAAGATAACACGATGGACGCAAACGACACCGTTTCTGTATTTTAGTTTGGTTGAATAAAATATGATTTTCTATAACTGGCTATAGTTTGGAGTTTATTAGACCATGTGTATTAATGAACCCCCCCATTAGGGTTCATAACTGAAATTTTTATTATTATTTATTTTTTCCGTTTGATTTTGCAAAAAAAAAAAAAAAAAAATTCTATTGACCAATAGCGGGCCGCCACGTGGCGTGGGGCCCGCAAAACAGTGATGAACTCCATCCCTCACGGGATCACTGGGGAGAGCTGGAGAGAGACAGGATCATGGACAAAATATTATTTTAATATATTTTCTTCTTGAAAATTGTGTGAAGTTTGGCCATGATCCTTCAATGTACATGGTCTTAACTGCTCTTTTGGTCTAATCGCCAAAGTAATCACAAAACGATGAAGCCAAAGGAAGAATACTTCCCCAAAAACTCTGTTTGTTTTTTTTTCTTTCATTTACAACTGTAGCAACTTAATCTACAAACAAGTAACAGATTCTTTGATAACTCTATTACATTCTTCTTTAACAGCTTCTTCATAAGTTTATTTACAACATACAATTTTGAAACAATCATAAGAGCATCTCATCACAGGGAAACCAAAAATAAAATTATTATTAAAATCAGATTTCTATGAAACTTTTTCTCAAAAGTTTACTGCGGTGAATTCCGATTATCTTGGGTTCACCACGTGTCAGTCTGTGATTGGTCCATTATTATTATTATTTTTTTAAGTAAAAAAAAAAAATTAATTTTTTATTTGTGTGAACTTTTGGAGAGGGGTTCACTGATGTGGATGCTCTAAGAGCAGAGCACTTTGTTTCTTTGATCCTTAGAGCACCCCTATTGAAGATTCATGGGGGGAGTTCACACAGAAATCAAGAAAAAAATAATAAAATAATAAAAACCTATGAACCCCTCTCTCCTAAAGTTCACCGCGGTGAACCCCCCTCTCCTGAAGTTCAACACGTGGTGGCTCAGGATTGGTCTAAATTTTTTTTTTTTTTTTTTTTTAAAAATAAAAAGAAAAAACAGAAAATTTTTAATAATTAAAAAATGATTCAATGAACCTAAGAGGGGGTTCATTGATGTGGATGCCCTTAGGTGCAAACACAATGTTTTTAGCCATTAGGCCAACTTCTCGATGAGGATCACGTTTTACTTTCGCTTCTCGATAGGTTTCTCTTGAAATTTAGGCAACACTTGAAACAGAGAATAGCAAAAGAAATCTTACGGTAGAAACACACAAATTTTTTAATATATATTGTTTCATAACATCGTAAAATTTTCATGCTTCAACGTACATTTATATTAATTTATAAAGGAAAAAAGTTTGCCAGCTACACGAAGTATTGGCTAATATAGTGGTAACCATCCCAGGTTTCAGAATGTGTCAAGAACTACACGAAGTTTATTTAAATACATGCCACATATACGAACTTAATAATTATATGGTGCCAACATCACGACCGAGTTTAATTGATTCTAATCAAAGGTTTTGGGGCCAAACTGTAATTAATTAAAAAATCAAGTTAAAAGAAAAAAACAAAATAAACCGAACGAACCAAGAACAAATCGTCGGTTTTGTGCTGGTTAGTGAACTCGAAAAGACCCATATTCTTCCCCCAATTTAGGGTTCATAATTTCGTTTTCATACAAAGAAACAGAGAGAGGGGAGAGAGAGAGAGATCTCGAGAGAGAGAGAGAGAGAGAGAGATGGAATTGGGAGGAGGAAGTAATCATAATCGAAGGGGAAAGGCGATTCAAGGCAATGTGGTTTGCTTTTGCGGATTGCCGGCGAAGATAGCTCAGGCTTGGACAGACCAAAATCCGGGTCGAAGGTTCTATGGGTGTGTACGATATAAGGTATAAGAAGTTGTAATCTGTTCATAATTTCGAGTTATTTTGGTTGTTAATTTTGTCAATGTTGTAGCGTGGAGATGAATGCAAGTTTTTTCAATGGTTTGATGAGGAATAGCCTTATGGGTGGCAAAAACAAGCTTTGATTGAAGCTAAAAACGACATTCTTGTGAAGAAGAACACTATTGCGAAATTGGAGAAGAAAATTGTTCTTGGTTCGTTCGGTTTATTTTGTTTTTTGTTTTAACTTGATTTTTTAATTAATTACAGTTTGGCCCCAAAACCTTTGATTAGAATCAATTAAACTCGGTCGTGATGTTGGCACCATATAATTATTAAGTTCGTATATGTGGCATGTATTTAAATAAACTTCGTGTAGTTCTTGACACATTCTGAAACCTGGGATGGTTACCACCATATTAGCCAATACTTCGTGTAGCTGGCAAATTTTTTTCCATTTATAAAATCCATTCATACATTAGTTATATATAAGTCTTCGAGTGATGTAGAAGAGGATGCAGTTTATAGAACTCAATGGCAACACTTGTAATAGATAATATAGCAAGAGAAACCTTAGGTCGATTGACATGACAATCAAAACACACAAAAAAAACCTTTTTTAATTTATATTGTTTCCAAATTCAAGAAGTTTAAAATGCGATAGATAATACAAAAATCAAAAACACAAGCACGCACATATTTAATTAGGTGCATGTTTCACGGGAAATGCCGAGCCTTGAATTGGGAACGTCGATGAGGACACGGTGGTTCTGCTGCTGCATGCTAGCGATGACGTTAAGAACTGAGTTTACGTTGTTCGGAGCTGCGGCCATGGCGAGGCAGCTAGTGCTACCGGATGAGCTGTGGATGAGAAGATTGTCCGGAGGCAAAGTCACGTTCATTCCCGCAAACATAAACGTGACAGGTGGGAACACAACGGAGCCGGAGTAGCAAGTGTCGAAACCTCCTAGTGATGTTGCGTTTGCGTTCTTGACACGTCGTCTGAACTCGTCTCTCACGGCAAGGTAAGCTGGTTCCACTAGCCTCGTGAAGACCGTCCCTGTGTACGTACAGTGAGTAAGTGTTTTTGTTAGCGTTCCAAAAATACTGTGAAACTTTTATAAATTAATAATGTTGGGATTACACCAAAATTTTATTTTTTATTAATTTAAAGAGAATTAAATACATCTGCCTAAATGGTAAATTGATCATGAATAAAATGCTTTTTCAGAATATTTTTTAAAATCGATCAGTTTAATCTGCGCGTAAGTGTTTGTCTAAGCAATAATTCTCTACAAAATGTCTAATTACAGCTTAGCATTTTTTTAAACATTTTGTTTTCATTTAAAAGTAATTAGTAAATTTCGATTGTCTTAGAGAATGTAAGGAGTCAATACCGGAGTCGAAGATGGTGCCAGCTCCAGTGGCCGGATCAAAGGCGAGTGCACTTGTAGGAATATCCACAATTTTGTTTCCGACACGAATCCCAACCAAGTTAACATAGTAAAGCGAAGACCTCCTAGGGTTCTTTAACAACGGAGTTGTCTTGATCCTAAGAGGTTGAAACTTAGGTCCAAGTCTTAACGATCCCGAGAAGTTGCTTGACTTACTATTAGGCAAGCAGTACGAGAACGTGGACATGTAAAGATTCTGTGTCTGTGAGATTAAAGACAATGGACCACGACCTAAACCCATGAGTCCTTGCGCTGGCAAGGATGTTCCTGTGGCTTGGTTGATGCAACCAAATGTATAGTTTGGGATGACGTCATTGGCTAGTGTTAGTGTGTCTTGTGTCAGAGATGCTGTGATGGCTGATCCACCATAAGTCATATTGAAACCACATGATTTGCCTACGTTGCACGTTGGATTTGGAGCCTGCAAAAAAAAGAATATTCGTACTTTAGCAAACGCATTAACATAAATAATTGTTTTGTCCATCTTGGATCTGGTTATGGTTATGGATGCATTATTTAAAGTGCGGTAATAACGATGTGTTACGTTCTTTAGTATGTAAGCAAACACTAACCAGCGTGACGACATATAATATTAGATCAAACAGTAAAATGTGCCCTACTAGTTGGTATTGTTAATACAAAATATCCGTGACTAGAGTCTTTTTGTTATTGTAAATAGTATAATATGTAGAACCCGTGACTATCTTAGACTTGTCGATGATGGTGTAATAACACCGCCAAAATGAAGTTCACATCACATCTTTGTGTGTATAATCAACACTAGCAAAAGTCCAACATGAGTGGTCCATCATTTTGGTTTTCTTGTTTTGCGGAAACAAAATCCGAAGAACCTATCTATTACTACAGAGTTTTGACGAAAGTGATGAGTCTCAAAACTAGACAACAAATCGCATAGATAACAGTAAAATGTTTATAACAAAAATAGTACACAAAAAAGGGAAAAAAAAATAGTATACAAAGGAAAAAATTCTTCAAAATAATGTTTATTATACAAGGAAGAGACTAAATTATCCTAACCTTATTTCAATCCCTAAATACTAAACCCTAAATAATAAATACTAATCACTAAATATTAAATTCAAATATAATATATATTTTTACTGTAAAATTTGTTAATAAGTTTTTTATTAGGATTAATAGATCTAACTAACCACTTAGTTATATATAATGGTGTATTAGTCATTTTAATTATTAATTATTTGTTTTCAGAGATTATTCCACTTGTGTATTATTTGTGTCACATTCAATTATTTTAGTTTATTTGATGGTATTTCTCAAAACTAAATGCATAATGATTATCTATTTATTTAATATCAAATTACAGTTTAATAAAATTTGGTTAATTCGTTATAAGATTATCATCACCACTCTGATTTAAAGAAGTTCTGTTTTTACGTCAATAAATAAAAATAAATGCATGCAGTATAATATAATCTCAGTAAAAAAAAAAGCAGTATAATATAATCTATGTCTAAGGGTAATAAGAGATAACAATTTATTTACCTGTTTACACTGAGGAGCTTCACATGGAAGAGTGCGAGAAGAACTTGACTTGGAAGGGTCAAAGAGAACAGAGGAAGCACATCCAACACAGCCAGAACAAGGAACCCAAGCAGCGTCATTGCTAGTGTCAAGAGCCACGAGCATGGGCTGAGCCGGTGTACCAATGTTAGCCCTCACTATGTAAGTCGGGCTCTGAACGATAGAACGTCCCGAGGCGATTGGGACCGAAGACTTTACGGCCAGGCTTGACAAGTACTGGAGACGAGCCTTGTCTTGAAGAAGTGTGCTTTCCCATGAGACAGTGTTTGGTTTCTTGAATGGAGAGCAAGGACCGTTAATGTGGAACACTCTTAGATCTGAGGGATGGCCTTTTGGATTGTTTTCATAGCAGTTTAGTGATTCAGATTTCAAGAGTAAGAGAGAGATGAATAGAAAGATGAGTTGGGTTCTCATGTTGTTGGATATTTATTTGATCTATGGTGGGTTTTAGTGTTTGTGTGAGTGTGTGTTTATATAGTGAATGATGAATGAGTGTGTAGAAAGTAATAAGATTATAGAAATGAATAGTGGGTCTTATTTTATATTTGAGAGAACAGTCTGGATCCCATCTTCCTTCTCTATCTGTTTTTAGGTCCACTCTAATATTGGCTTTTCTCTGCTCGGTCGACATGCTTTGCACTCCCTCCACAAAAATCATTACTCAAGGACTTGTAATTTGTAGTTTGTTTTGTGTATTAGTAGTTATAGTAATATGTGTTATGTATTAGCACTTTGTCTTTCCCTAAATATATGTTAAATTTCTAAAATTAAGCATGTTTGTGTTGTAGAACTTTAATAATGTGTAATATGCCTTTAATGATCAAATCTTAAGCAAAAAAAAAAAAAAAACTAAAAATGATTTTTGATATCGTATAGGTGAAAATCATACACGAACAATATTTGGTGGTAATAGCCTAATAGGTAAACGAAAGTGGAAATCTTTTGAAAAAAGTTGCGTGGATAAAATAGTCTTCGCATTACCCAAAGATTTAACCGTTTAGAATGTTTGCAAATATCCAAAAAAAGAAATGTTTCAAGTATCCAAAAGTTAGTTAACATACTGTTTTTATTAACTACTCTTTAAATAGAAACTCGAAATAATGAAAGAAAATATTATATATGTGCCGAAACCATCTCTAGTCTTAATTGGATATTCTCTTTTTTTTTTCTTCATTGGATATTGATTTAGCGAATATTATTCCAAATACTTATTTAAACCGACGTCTAGGTGATCGGTACACGATACTCATTACAAAATAGGTACAACTATGAATCTATGATAGTGATTCACTTATTTGGTTAGCAAACGGTTTTTAGAAGCTATATCCAAATACACTGGAATGTGTGGAGCATTCTTGCGTTAGGGGTCTGAGAAAATGAGTTTGATATTTTTCACTCATGGAGAAAGGTCAAAGGTATCACGTGAGCAAAGGTGGAAGACTGACATCAATGCATTATGTTTTGTTGCTTAATATGGAATGTATAATACTACGCAATACTCATTAGTCATCACCATGTGGTGTGTTATATCTCACATTGGCTTCTTTCTCCACTCTATAGTTATAGTGCTGTCCATCAATTATTCATTTCTCATTATAAAATTTTGCTGTGTAACGTATTTCCAATTTTGTTTGTTTGTATGTGATATGCAAACACCCTCGAGACCAAAGAAAGTTTGATGTTATTTGGTAGATTTGTAATATGTGAAGCTTTGTATTGGGATGTCTCCCTAACCATAACTTCTTTAACATAGAGATAAGCAAAATCTAGAGCTACTGATAGTGTTATCACTTATCACTAATATTTTTAAACCTAAACAAATGATTGATTCTAAGAGGTGTTATAATTCACTTATCACTAGAATTTAAATCATGTTTCGAAATTCAGTGTTACTAGATATATTATTTGTGATTCATATTTAAAATCCTTATATTATAATTCAGTTTTATTCTATACTAAGTGGTTTTCGTAGTTTTTGTAAATATAATTTATTTGAAACTAATCCAAATAAAACTTCCATGAGTTATGTATTAAAAACAAAACCAGAGCTATATTGCAAATTGTTAGAACTCACACATACGTTTTTAAAATATCAGTAGAATTTTAAATAACATACTTAATCTATGGTTGAATAACATAAGTGTATACTTTTTTTTTGTGCACAAACATAAGTGTATACATCATATGATTTTAGTAACTAAAGAATATTGTTGGGCCTTTATATTTTCTTTATAATGACCATAGACCCACAAGCCTAAGTGTGTTTGCTCTATCCATTTGGTTTGGGCCTGTAAATTACTTGATTATATCTTTGATCACTGTTCTAAAATGTGAACAGAAACACTTGATCAAAGTTGAAGTCGTCTAATAGAAGAAGTAAAGTTTAAAAGTTTCTAGATGCCGGTCTAGTATTCACCCATACAATACAATTTCTTACAGATTATACATAATAAGAGATCCAAATTTCAATCTCTAGAGAAAAAACAATGCTGAAGAAACTCCATGACCGGTCCATGTCAATCGGAGGCCCTAATCATGATTAAACAAAATTACACCTTTAGTTAATATTTATGAGTTATAACCATAATACCAACTATTTATATATAATTATACTCACAAAATTCTTTCATCGAAAAATAAATAAGAAAAATAGAGCATGATTTATTAAAAAAAAAAAAAATTCAATAGAAGATAAACGTGTAAAATTACACCAAAAGAATTAATGTGTAAACAAATATTTGTATTATCCTTTCACAATATAATCAATAAACTAGATTTTGACCCGCGCTTAAAAGCGCGGAAATTTTTTATGATTAAAAATTTAGATAATTGGGGTTTTGTCTTAATTTAAAGAATGTTTTGCTATAAAATCAGTTCACCAAAATTTGTGGTGATGATTGTTTTACATTAGTTTTTAGTTTCAGTTTTTATTTTTATATTTTGTTTTAGATTTTGGTTTTTTGGGTTTTAATTTTCAAGTTTCTATTTTTGATTTCAGCTTTTGGTTTGAGTTTTTAATTTTTAGATCCGCTGAGTTAGTTTGAACTGATATTACCCAAATTTTTTATGATTAAAAATTTATATAATTGGGGTTTTGTCTTAATTTAAAGAATGTTTTGGTATAAAATCAGTTCACCAAAATTTGTGGTGATTATTGTTTTTCATTAGTTTTTAGTTTCAAATTTTTATTTTTAGATTTTGTTTTAGATTTTGATTTTTTTGGGTTTTAATTTTTAAGTTTCTATTTTTGATTTCAGCTTTTGGTTTGAGTTTTTAATTTTTAGATCCGCTGAGTTAGTTTGAACTGATATTACCAACAAACGAATCTCAATTAATCGAACATGTAATTTAAAACTGAAAAGATGACAAAATAATTTTCTAAATTTTTTGAAATAGTTTATTTTGTAATAAAAAAAGAAAAAAATATAATTCAAGCGCATAAATTTTTTATGATTTAAAACTTATGTAATTAGGTTTTATCTTAATTTAAAGAATGTTTTGGGATAAAATCAGTTCACCAAAATTTGTGGTGATAGTTGTTTTTCATTAAATTTTAGATTCAGATTTTATTTTTAGATTTTGTTTTAAATTTTGGTTTTTGGTTTTTTAGTTTTTAAGTTTCTATTTTTGATTTTCAGCTTTTGGTTTGGGTTTTTAATTTTTAGACCTGCTAAGTTAGTTTGAACTAATATTACCAACAAACAAATCTCAATTAATCGAACATGTAATTTAAAACTGAAAAGATGACAAAATAATTTTCTAAAATTTTTTAAATAGTTTATTTTGTTGAAAATATTAAATATTTTTGGGCCTGAAAATAGTAATTGATTTTTAATCCATTTAGGTGGAGTTTTTCTTTAATACTAAGCCCAAAAACCAAACAATTAAATGTCATAAAAACAAAAGTAAGCCCAAAACTCTATTACATAAATAACCGCCGGTTTAATTTAAGTAATGCGGTTCAATCAATTATATAACGTGTATTATTTGTAACACTCTAAAAAGAGTCCAAATTTAAATGACAACATGTATCAGTAGATAAAAGAATGACTCTATTTTAATAGAATAGATATGTTGTTAAAAAAAAGAAACAAGAATTTCATATTGGACTTACAAGCCCAAACAATTTAGAATTTAATTCAAACTAGATTTTGACCCGCGCTTGAAAACGCGGAAATTTTTTATGATTAAAATTTTATATAATTGGGTTTTGTCTTAATTTAAAGAATATTTTGATATAAAATCAGTTCACCAAAATTTGTGGTGATGATTTTTTTTCATTAGTTTTTAGTTTCAGTTTTTATTTTTAGATTTTATTTTTTGGTTTTTGGTTTTTGGTTTTTAGTTTTTAAGTTTCTACTTTTCATTTTCAGTTTTTGGTTTGGGTTTTCAATTTTTAAACCGCTGAGTTACTTTGAACTAATATTACCAACAAACAAATCTCAAATAATCAAACATCTAATTTAAAACTGAAAAGATGATAACAAATTTTTTTAAAAAAAAATTGAAATAGTTTATTTTGTAAATAAACAAAGCAAAAAAATATAACATGTGTTTTCAGATTTTGGTTTTGGATTTTAGTTTTTAGATTTGGTTTTTGGTTTTGCTTTACATTTTTTTAATCAGTAAATTATTTAAGAAAAATAAAACAATAAATTATTTAAAAGTTACCCTTGAAATTTATCAAAACAAAGTGATTGTTTTTTAAAATAAAAAAATATATTAACATGTTTTAAAGTAAATGATTTAAATAAATGATTAATAATAGATAATTTTGTTTTGTTAAAAATATTAAATACCTTTTGGGTCTGAAAATAATAATTGATTTTTTGATCTTTTAAGGTGAAAAGTTTATTCAATGTTTTTGGAGTTTTTTCTTAATACTAAGCCAAAAAACCAAACTATATAATTTGTTCAAAAAATAAAAATAAATCCAAGACTATATTCCATAAATAACCACTGGTTTAATTTAAGTATAATTAGTAGATTTCTATATTCCATATTTTGATGATATATGTTCTTCTAGAATATTCCATATTTGTAGGAGAAAATATTTGTTTTTGATATACACACAGATACCTGCCGTATTTTGAAGGTAGTTTACATTAAGGTCGTCTCTTTACCTTAATTGTGTTGGTTTAATTTAAGTAATACGGTTCAATCAATTATATGATTTATATTATTTGTAACATTCTAGAAAGAGTCCAAATTTAAATGACAACTTGTATCAGTAGATAAAAAAAACAACTCTATTTTAATATAGTAGAAGTGTAGTTTAGCCCAAATATTGTTTAAATTTAACTTAAGGAAAAACTAAAAGTTAAGCCCAGAAATTGTTGGGCCCTAGGCGATTACTTACTTTGCTTCCCCTACGGGCCGGGCCTGAGAAACTCGTATATAATTTTTAAGATGGTGCAAATAAATCCGGTCAGACATATATTTTTAAAGAGGACGATTCTGGTGATGAAGTGTGTAAACATTATAAAGAAAATAAAATTATCGGTTACTAAATCATTTATGTTTCTTATAATTTTTATAATTGTATTATCCTAATAAATCAACTTCGAAGTCATCCAATAGAAAAAGTCAGCTATGGACAATTAAAAAGTCAGACCAAAATTTCCTATCACACAAGAGACAACTTCTCCAAATGGTTCGACCCTCGTGTTAAGAATTGAATATGCGGCTCGATCGCGTCCACACACATTGACATCATGAGTTTTCTTGCAAATCATCTTACTATATTTAAGCATAACTGTAACGTCCCGACCGTCCACGACTAATGGACCACCCACGCTCGCTCTCTCGGCCCGTGAGCCCCATCCTGTTCCAACGGTCGGTCTGTTAATTTTCCAAGGCTCAAAAGTCATGTTTACTAACCTGCAATCACCACCCGACATTTCCCCGTGCTTTGGCCTCACTTACACGGTATCGCAAATCACTTCCCGATAGGTCACCCATCCTTTGACTACTCCAGCTCAAGCACGCTTAACTCTGGAGTTCTCTCTGGATGTGCTCCCAAAAAGGTAAGTGCACTTTGGTGACATAGGTAGCCAAATCAATTCTCTTAACCCTTTCCATATATCACAACTTGGGATGTTACAATTCACCCCCTCTCAAAGAACGCAACATCCTCGTTGCGCCCCACGACAGGTCTCAAGACGCCTCTCAGGTCAGAACTGAGATGACTAACCAGCTCTGATACCATTTGTAACGTCCCGACCGCCCACGACTAATGGGCCACCCACGCCCGCTCTCTCGGCCCGTGAGCCCCATCCCGTTCCAACGGCCGGTCCGTTAATTTTCCAAGGCTCAAGAGTCATGTTTACTAACCCTGCAATCACCACCCGACCTTTCCCCGTGCTTTGGCCTCACTTACACGGTATCGCAAATCACTTCCCGATAGGTCACCCATCCTTTGACTACTCCAGCTCAAGCACGCTTAACTCTGGAGTTCTCTCTGGATGTGCTCCCGAAAAGGTAAGTGCACTTTGGTGACATAGGTAGCCAAATCNATCACCACCCGACCTTTCCCCGTGCTTTGGCCTCACTTACACGGTATCGCAAATCACTTCCCGATAGGTCACCCATCCTTTGACTACTCCAGCTCAAGCACGCTTAACTCTGGAGTTCTCTCTGGATGTGCTCCCGAAAAGGTAAGTGCACTTTGGTGACATAGGTAGCCAAATCAATTCTCTTAAGCCTTTCCATATATCACAACTCGGGATGTTACACTAACACCATTATTTTCTTCCTCCACTCCGCCAAAACAAAATCAAAATGTTGACTCACGCTATTTCTAAATCCATCTCTATAGTAACCATTCTATTAGTTATACAAGCTTTCTATACCACAACAAAGGCTCAAAACTGTGGTTGTTCGCCAGACCTATGTTGTAGCCAGTTTGGATTCTGTGGTAACACTTCAGACTATTGTGGTGTAGGTTGTCAACAAGGGCCTTGTTTTGCTCCTCCTCATGCAAATGATGTGTCCGTGGCTGAGATTGTTACGCAATATTTCTTCAGTGGAATCATCGGTCAAGCAGAGTTTAGTTGCGCAGGAAATGGATTCTACAGCCGAGGGGCTTTTCTTGAGGCCTTAGAGTCATATTCTCGTTTTGGTAGGATTGGATCGGTCGATGATTCTAGGCGAGAGATCGCTTCATTCTTTGCTCATGTCACGCATGAAACTGGACGTAAGCATAATATAACTCAACGCTTCAATTTATATATGTATTTATATACTAGTGTTTTGCCCATGTGGATTTAATTATCTTTAAATCAATTTAAAAAATCATCAAAAAATAAATGATTATTTTCATCCAAAAAGTTCAACCTAAAACATTACACTCTTTTACATGATAAAGTTATTCACAAATTAAAAAAAAAACTATTTTTTTCTTTAAAACTTTGAAAAGAATCTAAAGTCTATTTCATTTCTTCTTAATTGATAAAAAATAGAAACCTAATTTCCAATTTGATAAATTGAATGGATAAATATACATTCAAACATTGATCTTAGAGAAAGAATAATATTAGTTTTGATAATAATACAATATATATGAATTTATTTTGTCAAACATGTATTTTCTTTCTTTTTCAATGATCTTTTATTTAATTATGATTAATTCATGTTTAATGTTTAACAATATAAAAATAAATTAATTTAACGTGTGAGTTCAAAATCAAAAACTACATTCAAAGTATAATCATTATATTATATTATTATATTCTTTTATTATGAAAATAATTGTGTATTATAAATTTTTCAATTTTATATTTTTAATTAAAGACAATTAAAAATTTACTTTATGAATATTTATTTATGTATTTTCTGTTTTTTTTGTTTTTTTATTAAAATATATTTTTTGGATAACAACACAATATATTTAGAAATTATCTTTTTATTTTTAAATATATATTTAGATTATGGATAATTCTTATCATTATTATTAAGTTAAATCATTTATCTATTCAAATAAATATCAAAATTCGTTTTTATTTTTGGTTGATTTATATATTTTATTGATTAAAGGTATAAACGATATTAACCACTTTAACTTTTAACATGAGAGCTCGATTGCGAAAAATCACTTCGCAAATAATAATATAGATTTTAATAAGTAGACATGAGCATATTCAGGTCCGTCTCTAGGGATGTGCCTAAGGTGCATTTACATTGGGCCTAAAATTTTTTTGACAGTTTTAAGTACAATTTAAAGCCCGTTTTTTTAGATTTAGAACCCTTTTCAAATGGTTTTATATGTATTCATGCACTGTACCTTCTGATTTGTTGAGACGGGACTTAGCATATTATTCGAAATACACAAACAGGACAAAACCAAAACCAGACCAATATTCACTAAAACCCAAATGATTCCTAATAGTAACTATATATCTAAAAATGAAATTTATAAACAAAAATATACCAAAACATTCTGCATTTTATTGGTTTTTGGGTCTAAATCCGAATTAAATCTGAATTATAGGTACAAAACCGGTCCTAGGAATTTATAGATCAAAAACAAGAAAATTAGACCTATTAGTATTAAGTATTAACTATAAATAAAAAATAATGTAAAATGTAGAGGAAGGGTGGCGAACTCATCACCTTTAAAAGCCAATTGTAATGCCATAACCAATTGCATAAGGCGAAAGTATACTTATAATTTGTTGGCCGGAAGCAATGGCTTGTTCCACTTCCACTCAAAGCCGCCTCTGTATATGTAATTCCGTTCTGTTTTAAAGTTTAGATCAAAGCTTTGTTGGATAATTCCAATTAAGTTAAGGAGAAAGTTAACTTATTAAAGAAGCCGACAGGTGTGAATCCGATTGGTTTGAAGTGAGTCTACAAGATCAAGAGGAATGCAGATGGAACAGTGACTAAATGCAAAGTAAGGATAGTCGCAAAAGGTTATGTGCAACAACAAGGCATAGACTTCGAAGAAGTATTTGCACCAGTGGCCCGAATAGAAACCATACGTCTACTTCTAGCTTTGGCAGCAAGTAATGGATGGGAGATCCATCACTTAGATGTGAAAACTGCGTTCCTAAATGGAGATTTAAAAGAGGATGTATACGTGACTCAAGGCTTTGTGGAGAAAGGGAAGGAGCATCACGTGTACAAATTCAACAAAGCATTATATGGTTTACGACAAGCTCCGAGAGCTTGGAACATCAAGCTTGATCATGTCCTCAAGGAGATGGAGTTCACGAAGTGCACCAAGGAACCTGCAATATCTCAAAATATAGAGAAGAGGGAGCTTCTCATCATAGCTATCTACGTCAATGGTTTGTTTGTAACGGGGACTTCGTTCAAAGTTATCAAACAATTCAAGGACGATATGTCAAGAAGATTTGAGATGTCAGACCTCGGGAAGCTTACGTACTATCTTGGTATAGAAGTAACGCAAGGAGCTGATGGCATTCGAATCAAGCAAGGACGAAATGCGAAGGTTCATCGGAGTTCAAGAGATCAACAAGCCCAAGATTCAAGTTGGAACTAAGGGGGAGAATGTTGGATAATTCCAATTAACTTAAGGAGAAAGTTAACTTATTAAGAGAAGTTTAGTAAGTTACGGAAAAAGGAAAACATATCGAGATTAGGAATGTTTCCATATTTTTATTAGGTTTAGATGTAGCTTCGACCTATAGAAGGAGAGATGTTGCATCCCTTAAGAGATCTAAGAGAAGAGAGATCTAAGAGAAAAGAGATCTACGAGAGTAAATTAAGAGAAACACATTGATTTAGTTTTGAGAGAGTTTCTAAATCTAATAAGAAGTGTTAGTTCTTATATTCTTGTGTTTGTGCAACTTTAATTGGTATCAGAGCTTGAGTTAAAGCTTTGATCTAAATTTTAATTGGTATCAAAGCTTGAGTTGAAGCTTTGATTTAAACTTTAAGCTTCAACTCAAGCTCTGATACCAATTAAAGTTGCACAAACACACAAGAATATAAAAACTAACACTTCTTATTAGATTTAGAAACTCTTTAAAAACTAAATCAATGTGTTTCTCTTGATCTACTCTCCTAGATCTCTTTTCTTAGATCTCTCTTCTCTTAGATCTCTTTTGGGATGCAACATCTCTGCAACTCCTTATATAGGCGAAACTACATCTTAACCTAATAATAATATGGAAACATTCATAAGCTCGATCTGTTTTCCTTTTTCCTTAACTTACTAAACTCCCCTTTACTAAGTTAATTTTCTCCTTAAGTTAATTGGAATTATCCAACATGTTTCAGGTTTCATGAAAAATGAAAAAAACTGACCCGAACCGATCCGGACAGGTTCAAAACACTCTAAACCAGATAACCGAATGGTAAACCAGAATGCTATGCACTCCATACATGAATGTTCTCTACAATAATCAAAACATCACACATTAGTTTCTGTCATTTTGACTAGTTTTGAACCCTTTTTTTTTGGTATATCATTCATCAAGTCTGTTTTAGCGATCAACAACTAAAACTATTGTATTACCAGCTTAAACATATACTTTGTGGGTTGTTTCAGATTTCTGCTACATAGAAGAAATAGACGGACCCTCAAAGGACTACTGCAACGAAAACGCAACGCAATATCCATGCAATCCAACCAAAGGCTACTTCGGCCGTGGACCGATCCAGCTCTCATGGAACTTCAACTACGGACCAGCAGGAACCTCTATTGGTTTTGACGGCCTCAATGCACCAGAAACAGTAGCCAACGATCCAGTCATCTCCTTCAAAACCGCCTTATGGTACTGGACCAACAGAGTCCAACCCGCTCTTCCACAAGGCTTTGGTGCAACAATCCGCGCCATCAACGGCGCTTTGGAGTGTGATGGAGCCAACAGAGCCACCGTTGAAGCTAGGGTTCGTTACTATACTGATTATTGTCGTCAGTTAGGTGTTGACCCTGGTAACAACCTTACATGCTAACACAATAACTTTTTTTTTTTTTTTTTTTTTTGAACACCTAAAAGAGAGCCTGTCAGACAACCGTGCGACCACCCTAGCGAGGTCAAGNTGCTAACACAATAACTTTTTTTTTTTTTTTTTTTTTTGAACACCTAAAAGAGAGCCTGTCAGACAACCGTGCGACCACCCTAGCGAGGTCAAGCCAAGACTAGGTAGCGATCCTCTACAGCGCAGAGAGTCCGAAGACTATCGTAGCCGTTAATCCCACTCAGATCGCACGGCCATGAATCATCAACCAGGTTATGAGGCACTGTCTCCTTAGAAATCAAGGATGCAGAGGTACTTCCCTATAGAACAGATCCTGTTCAAGTAAGGTCGTGCTAACACAATAACTATCTTCTAGTAATAATAATAATAAAGAGTCACAAACTCACTACAATGTGTAACGTTTGAAACAGAGTAAACTCTCTAGTAACATTAGATCCTTATGAACATGTTTCTTCATTACAACTTTTTAGAAAGACATGGAAATGATTTGTTGTGATCAATGCCATGGTAATGAAGAAAGCCTTTGAAGACATGACCATGTATGGTTACTGTCGCTTGATAACCGATTTCTGATTGTTCCTCGTTGCTTATCGCTGTTACTCTCGTCCGTTTAAAAACCGCCGGAGCTTCGATCTTTCCCGGTAACCCTTGTTTGAAACTCGTCTCTACAAAACATAAGTCTTGAGCTTTTTTCTCATCAACAGATCAGAAAAAAGTTTCTTTTTTATTTATTTATTTAAATTTTATTACCTTGACGGCGAGAAGTGATTGTCGGAACGATATAGACAGTGGGTTTGTCGGAAGTTTTGAGCTTTTTCTTTCTGTCGGAAGATGAAGAAGAAGAGTGATGATAGGAAGAAGAAGGAACCCACGTGCTTCTCACGTGAGTAGCACATTGGTATCCTCTGCTTTTGCAGCAAGTCCTACACCTTTCGAATAAACACTCTTTCTTTGCTCTGTTTCCACAGTCTCTGCACACTTTCTCTTCAACATTACTGTTCCTCGTCTTGTTGTTGTTGTTATCATCTTCCACCGCCGTGAAAATCACCGGTGAGGGGTGTGTAATCTGCGACGGTGGTGGTGGGATGATGATGTTTCGGAGGCCTAGCATGTAGTCCGATGTGCTGATTCCAACGGCAGCAGAGGAAGAGGAGTGGTCAGGGATGGTGGATGGTGATGGTTGATGCGGTGGCCATGAGAGGAGAGAAGGTGGATTTGCCACTGTGGCAGTAATTATAAGCGCGTGGAGGCGCTTTATAGATGAAATAGGGAGCTTTTAGCTATGGAGTCTAGTGAGAGAGAGCATTTAGAAGCAACAAGATGAGTGAAAAAGAAAGGGATCTTTTTTTTTCTTTTGGGTTTTAAACAGAGTTTTGTGGTCACATGTTGGTTAAAAGAGTTTCTGCACGAAAAATGAAATTATTATCTATTTCTAAGTGGGTGGAGGGGACCCTTTCATTGGGAAAGCACCCGTTTTAAAGTGGCTTTCCCCCCACCACATTAATACCCCACCTTCTGTGTCCTTTGTCAACACTAAGTCGGATCCAATGGCTTAGTACCTCTGTTTCGTATGGATAAGTTGGGAACATTAACGTTGGAAACTTATTGTTTGAGAACAAATATCACAGAGACATTATGTTTCACTTGCGGAAGCAGACAGACTAGTTGCATAGCATTCAACTCAATATGCAAGAAGTGGTTCTAGCAGGGAAGTTGATCCTTGTATAATTCCAAGACCGAAGTTGCTGCAGTAATGGGACACAACCTGATAGAGAATGAGTATGGTTCTGGTGGAATCAGATACTTATCGTGAACACAAGGGGTCCAGCTATCATCTCCCCCTATCCCCATATGTTTATGGTCCAGATGCACCTGTACAACAAAACACCAAACAAAAACAAACAATCAAGGCTAATTGGTTCTCAAGTACTTCTTGAATGAGGACAAGGGAAGATTACTACCTCAATGCTTTTTCCTTTGGCAAGATCCTCTTCATGCGTTGCACGATCAAGCTCGCCGGTTGTGTAGTAACTGGCATTCATCTGCAATGGAGAAGAGCTACCATATGTTGAAGCATATATTCCTACACCCTCCTTGTTTGTGAATGTCACCCACCGAACATCTGTTCTACCCCCACATTCTCCTGGAACAATATAAGGAACATGCATGTCTGCAACGTTCTGTTCATATCTCCCCACATGGGCTGCTGATTTTCGGTCCGGGTAACACTCAAATGGACCTCTTCCATACCATTCAACACGGTCCAGTGTTTTCTCGATGTGAAACTCTATCCCAACCCGTGGTAGAGGTGGAAGATCAGAGTTTGGGACTACATACCAATTGGTGATGATATCTCCAGAACCATAGATCATATATGTCACATTGACTTTGAACAAAGCATCTGATTTCGAAGAACCAAGATAAATGAACTCTATCTCCACGGATTTATCAGTTGTGCTCTTTACTGAACAGCTTTCAACAATGAACTCAACATTGTCCAGTTTTGCTGCTTTCCACCTCGAGAAATAGCTGGAGTCACCTCCACCTTTATCATTGTCTGTTGGTGCTCGCCAGAAACATGGCAGTATAGCTTCATTCATAAGGAGAACTCCTTGCACCTGTCATTTTATAAAATATCTTCAGAACTAAAACATCTATAAAAACACCAACCAAAGCGAAAAATCTAAAATAGAAAAGAACTTACCTTCCAGCCTTCAATGGCTCCTTTTTGGACATTTATCATTAGCTCCCATGAACCTTGCTGACTGATCTTGATGAAATCTCCAACAGTTTCACAAGTGATGATAGAGTCTGTCTCTTTTATCGCCTACAAGAGAATGTCACTACTTAATATTTTCTAGCTGAATGAAGAAATATGAAAGGGAATTACCTGTGGTATTATCTCTCTCTTTGACGGTAAAGGAATCTGAGTTGAAGACAAGAGATGACCAGCTTCAAGTGAACGGGTAGGATTTGATAGCTTGGCAGTTATTGTCAGAAACAATTCTCCAGCATTTGAGTCATTCCAGAAAGAAAACCATGGACCTGACTTCAACTCCATGTCAAAGCTATTCTGTGGCTTTATCACAGGAACAGAGAAAGCCCCGGATCCAAGTTCAACACCATCCCCATGAATTGTCCAGCCAAATTCCAACTCTTCTGTTGTATTGAAAAAGTAAGCGTTTGCTACCTGCAAAGATCAAGTCTGAGCTGCATAGATAGAATTAACACTAAAGCTTAGTCAGGTGAAGTGTATTAAGTTGTACCCTTAACGTGCCATCCTTCAATGAAACCTTGATTGGTTGATAACAATGCTTGACCTCTTAAGCAACAACACAAGGACATGATGCGATGCAAACAGAAGAAAGTCAATATCATATGGCAAATGTAACAGGGTCGAGTATTTGGTAAATGGAAACAGATGGGATACGCTTTAGATTTATGTTCCTTTATTGAACGATAATTAATATTTCTTGATTTTAGAAAATATTTAGGAATTCACTTTCTTAACTTTTTCCTTAGTGCTTTGCGCTAACGAGAGATCTCGTTTGTAAGACTCATTCACGCTAGAGAGAGCATTGGATGAATGCCTAAAGACATGACTAATACTCTAACGAAGGGATGGTTGGAGACTTTAGAGAAAGATCAACAAACTATGGGTGAAAAGTTGGATGGTATTCAAGTTGGTTTGAAGAGTGTTTTGGATCAAATTCTGAGGCTAACAAAAATGGTTGCTGCAGTTCAAGTAAGCATGATATCTGAAGTATCTCGAGAAACGTCTACAGATTTTATCGTGATCCCTATAAGGAAAAACCACTGTCTCATAAAGAAGGTTGACGAATTTAAGGATCAAGCAACAGAGGTTCCCGACATAGATACAGAAGGAGAAGTTGTCATATTCAAGCTCCAACCTCAAGTTTCTGTGGAACAACAGCACAAACTTGTTCGTGGAAACCAAAAAGTTTTGACTGATATTCCACCTCATTTGGATCTTGATGAGGATGATGATGAGGATGATTTCATTGTTTTGGAAGGGCGTGCTTTGGAATGAACTCCTTGGTTTATTTGGTCACCTTCTGAGTACAGCCTTGAGGACAAGGCTGTTTTTCAAGCGGTGGTTTAGTTTTAAGCTCCTTAGGATTTCTATATCTTATTAGTTTCTTTTACTAAGTGTTTTGGTTTTGCGTTTTAGTATAACTGTATAAGTAAGGATGGATCTCGGTTGTGAGACACATACAAGCTTAGAGAGAGCTCTGGAGGGATATTGGCAAAGCTTTGTTATAGGTTTTGCCAGAGGAAATGTTTCTAACAATTTAGGCTTTCTAGTTCATTTGTTTGAGTTTCATCAGTTTCCAACCAAGGGAAGCCTTTGTTTTTTATTTTGTGATTCCTAACTCTATCAAGATATTACCATGGAGTGCTGGATGAGGCGTTCGGTCAGGCCACATCAGCCCATTCAGACAGAAGTTCAGATCGTTAGGCTGGTCACCAAAGTCACCTCCATAAGCCCAACGCTTAACGCCATCTGACCCCAGCTTTAATAAACCCTAAATGACAAAAGACTATTGGTTAAACACAAAATAACAAAGAAAGTGTATTTTTCTATATTTTTGCAATGCTTTGGCTAACCATATATTCTACTGCAGTGGCCTAGTACCTATATAATCTTAATCTTTATGTTACATAAATACCAACTTTGAGATTATAAAGAGAAGAGATAACAGGTTTCATAACGTATCATCTTAATACTGAGACAAGATATCAACCTGGTCAACCCAGTCCCATATGAAGCCTCCTTGCAGACCAAAGGTATTGTCAATTGCCTCCCAGTACTTGTCTATATTCCCATTGCTGTTGCCCATAGCATGTGAATACCTGCATTAACATGAAATCAAAACAATGATGATATACACTGTCACCATATAACGCTAATGCATTTCAGGAGAAATGAAGGGAAGTCTGAAGAAACTGATATTACATACTCGCATAATATCAACGGACGTGATTCATTTTTGTCAAGTGCAATCTTGACAATGTCCCAAATCCGCATGTACATAGGGCAGACTATATCAGTAGAATTAGTTCTGGAACCACCACCTTCATAGTGTACCAACCGTGAGGGATCCTTTTCCCTAATCCAACCTGTTCCAAGAGAAAACACACAGAGGCTCTATTAGGAAGGAAGATATAGGTAGTGTTCGTTCAAATAGCACAATATAGAATTTGACTGCTTACCTGCCATGGCAGAATGATTAGGCCCATAGCCTGCTTCATTTCCCAATGACCAAGAAATTATGCACGCATGGTTTTTGTCTCTCTCAACCATCCCAACTACTCGATCCAACATAGCGGCTGCCCAGCTTGGCTCTTTTGCAGGGTGCTTCAGATGGCCAGAAAGATCAAAACCATGTGTCTCTATATTGGCTTCATCGATCATGTACATGCCGAACAAATCACATAGTTCATACCAGCGGGGATGTTGAGGATAATGACTGTTTCGCACCGCATTGATATTATATTCCTTCATCATGATTAAATCCTGAGAACAGTTTCAGGTATAAATCACATGTGTACTAAAAATAACCATGAAAGGGAGAAAGCAAAGCTTGAAAGAGAAGAAAAACCATGTTACCTTGACCATGCAGGACTCTATATTCGTCTTCCCAACACGTGGGTGGTGCTCATGCCTGTTTACACCTTTTATCATGACTGGGTGCCCATTAACAAGAAGCTGTTTGAAGGCCTTTGATACTTGGCGAACGCCAACAATGCTTGACTCAGAATCAAGAAGTTTCCCAGATTTATCTTTCAGAGTTACAACGAGGATGTAAACATTTGGCTGTGCACAAACAAAAATCAAACAGGAACATCTGAGTTAGTAAATACGGTTCCAGTACATAAACTATGTGACTTACATTAGAACCCAATACTTTACAGATACATCTCGTTTCAAATTTCCATTACATTTTTGAAATATCACTTCAAGTTGCACATATCATAAAAAAAATTCTAGAAAAAAGATATGGCATGACAACCCTGCAAGTATTAAGCAAAGAGCCTAACACTGGAATTTGATTACTAAAGGAAAATGCCCAGGCCAATCAATTGAACTCGGTTCTAATCCATATCTTCCTTAAGAGCACATCAGAAATACAGCACTAACCTGATACATTTCATTAAGGTTTCTCATTTTACTGTCAATAACTAACGCTGTAATTTTTAGTACTTTACTGCATGGAAGCAAAGTTAAAAACTTAGGTTGCTGAACCAGAAAGCAAATAGCCATAGCAATGAGCTGCTTACTTGTTCTGCTGACCAGAGATTTGGAGAATCCAGCTTTCCCTCAAGAAGATAACCATGAAATCCAAGAACTGGGTTTGGAGAAAGATTAAGCTTCAAATTAGCCACCTTAGGAGAAAGGTCATCACTAAATCCTCCAGATTTGTACCATCTTGTAGTATCAAATACGGCAGCCTCTATGACGAAGTTAGAAAGAAGAAGATCCTTTGAGGACTCCAGCATATTATCTATCTTTACTTCAACCTGGAAGTTTATAAACAATGAAATAGTAGAAAGTTGATTACTTAATTAACATCAAAAGAAAATCCTCCCAAAATACACAGCAGGCAAAGATATAAGCGAAAAAAACATTTCTAGGCGGATTTGCAGCACATGGAGTGGGTTGCACCATAAGAAGCAACTTCTAGGATTGGCTACCTGGATGTCTGCATATGAAAAGTCATCTGCCAATTTGGACTTGAAAAAGTAGTCAGCAATGAAGACCTGCATAAATAGAAGTTAACTGATTATGCATCAATGCTCGTATATGGTGGAGACAATGAATAAAATTTACATAAAGTCTGGTTAAGAAGACAAGGGTAAAAAAAACCTTGGGCTTTGCTAGCAAAAGCACATCTCGGTGAAGGCCAGACAACCACCAATGATCTTGGTCTTCAAGGTATGAACCATCACTCCATCTAAAGACTTGGACAGCAAGAACATTTTGCTTCCCTGAGTCCCATGGATAGCAATAGTCGGATATTTCAAATTCAGCTGGTAATCTGCTGTCTTGACTGGTTTTAGAGAAAAATGTAAAACAGTTTGTTAGTGTGGTACTTCTGAACTTTGCTGCCAAAAAGAGCACACAACTGAATACGTAAATTTCTATGTTATATGCTACAATTTCGTGATTCGGTAGCCAAAACAAAGGTACTACAGAGCATAGCACATTAGATTTTCGCTAAATTCAGTCTCATACTAAGCAATTTAGACTCAAGCTGCGCTTAAAACACAGATTGTGTCTCTACAATCTTGTAATGTCTAAAGAAGAGCACATAGAAAGATAAATAAAATGGAGGCTAGTCCTCTCAGGGGAATGTCACACCTGTACCCAACAGGGTTGCCATTAACCCAAGCAAAGAAAGCGGAGTCTACAGCTTCAAAGTGAAGAAGTATTCTTCTGTCTGCCAAAAACACAAAACCTTTTATTTCAGAAATACAAACAAATGAAAATGAGAAAATAAAGATCATTCAAAGATATGGAAGAGAATTGTATTTTCCTTTCGTTAGATATATTCACATACCTTTCCACTCTTTGGGAATCTGGAAGTAGGTCCTGTAACAACCAGTAGGGTTCTCTTCAGGAACACGAGGAGGATCATTCGGGAAAGGGTACACAATATTCGTATAAATAGGTCGATCAAACCCATGACACTGCCAATTAGAAGGAACTGTGAAAAAAACAAGGAAGCAGTTCAAAACATGCTAGAGACAAGAAGATAATCAACAACAGAACCAACTCTCTCTCAGGTTTTATATTGAAAAAAATAAACTGACCAGGTAAAGCTTTCCAATCTGAATCAGGAAACGCCGCATCATAAAACTTCTCTGGGACATTTGCAGGACTAGAAGCCAAGAAAAACTTCCAGTAACCAGATAAAGACTTAACAAAGGGTAACCCATCGACCCAAAAAGCAGCACTATCAAGAGAAGCTTGAACAGCATCATCGTTCCAAACAGCAGATTTTGATACAGTGAGATCCACGTTATTTCTCTGATACCAGTACCTCAAAGATCCTATATACAATCATATCAAAAATTTAAACGCCATTATACTAAGTGCTCTCTTTAAAACCATAACTCTACACGAACATGTGTCAGAGATTAACTGCAGCAATACAGTAATTAAAGCTCCCAACTTTAATTATACAGTAACTAAAAGGTTCTAACTTTTAGCTATACAGTAACTAAAGGTCCTAACTTTATCGATCATCAGGCGTATTGAAACGAGTTAGGAAGATAAAAATTGATTCTTTCCGCAATTGAGATTCTTTTTTTTAGATGGAAAGGATGGGTTTTTGAGGGCTTAGGGTGATTAGTTTACCTTCGATGGAATCATGGCAACGCAAGGTGACATGAGGGTCTCTCTTGCGCCACTTGAAAAGGGTCTGATCCTCCCAAGCTCTGTACCCATTCTCCGAGGGAAGAATCATTTTTGTCGCTAGAGAAGCCATGAAGACGGCGCCTTACTTAACTCGCTGTGAAAACAGAGGAGAAATGAAGATTTTGTGGAAGGATCAAAGTTGATCCATTTGGAGAAGATGATGGTGGAATATCCTTATGTCACAAAACGACAAATGTAAAACACGTGGCATCGTGTACGCATGATTTAACGTTAGATCAAAACTCAATTTTTTTCTTTTTTAACACTGGATAATTATACGATTCAACAGCCGACAATTCTATACCTATTTTATAAGGATACACGCACGCCTGACTGCATCACCTGAGCCGCCCTATCGGATCCACGCTTGACAGTACTCCTTGTGTCATGCTGCAGATCTCTTGTAAGTCTTTCTTCATTAATTCGTATAATTCCGTCTTCTCTGGGATTCGTGTAGAAGTATTAATGAATGGTGATATGATTTAGGATGTATTTGCTTTTAAATTGAAAAAACAGATGATTTCTATAAGTTTCTGATTATTTAACCAAAAGGTTTATTCTCAATGCCTAACATAAATTTTAGTCCAAAAAAGCCTACAACATAAATTACGGCAAAAGCATTTACAAAATGCGTAACATAGGATTTAGACAGTGAAGTCATTATGTGTTGCCCTCTGATCGGACAAAGCTAAGATGAGACAAGTAATTGCTTTCTGCCAAATCATGTAGCGTGCGCCTGCTGCTGCTTCTTGTTGTTGTCTCCTTCTCCACTTTCATGTAATCCCCATACAATAATCTATCACTCTTTTCAGCATCCTGCTTAAACACAGCAGCACACATGGGGTAGTTAGTGGTCAGGTGATACACACATTCATTATATCTTATATTCATCCGACCTTCACCAAAAGCATATGTTCAAGTTTTTTGGTCTGATGAGTACATATGAAAGAAGGAACTGTACCTCTAGGAATCTCATCATTTGCTCTTCAATTGTGCCACGCATGGTTAACGTTTCTACATAAATAGGGCGTTTTGCGCCCATACGGTGAGCACGACTGATAACTTGCTCTTCCATGCTGCTCAAACAATATTTAAGAGTCAGAAACACCGCAGAAAATGGAAAAACCCATTGACTATAGACATTGAATTGTATAAATGGCATTGCAGTCAAGAACCATACGGTCAACCACGCAACTTTTCTTGTAGTTCTTTCCCATACGAGAGAATTACATGAAAGTCCAGATGATTAACTCAAGAAACTCAAATCTACAACCTCTGTGTCTGAATAAAAAAATTGTTCAGAGTCATGTACCTTTTATCCCAGATTGGTTCCATCAGGAACACATGCGTTACAAAGCTCAAATCAAGACCTAGCGCTGAACTTCCATCCATCAAAAGTGCCATGCAATCAGCATCGTTCTGGAACATGGCTAGATTTTTCATCTGAAAAGTTGAAACCGAAAGTTGTTATCCGTCAGAGGAAAGTAAAGACAAAAGAAAACACAAGCATCAACAGACACGTACCTTTTTAGACGAATGCATTGGACTGTACATTCCAGCAAACTTTATGCCAGCGATTTCCAACTACAAAAGCATGATTTACCAATTGCTCAAAGGTTTCAAACACAACTGAAAGAAAAAATGACCTAACGAAAATAAACAGTAATTCATACCTGTTGTTCAATCACGTGAATATGCTCAAGGAATTGAGAGAAAATCAAAACTTTATCAACAAGTACCATCTGAGATCCAAAATCTTGTTTATGGAACTTTTGCCCCAAAAAGGCTTTCGAGGTACCAATGGGATTCTCTTCAAGGTTGTCACAGCTACTTTTGTTGAAAGACAAAATGCTTTTACGATTACCCTCATGTAACTTCTTCAGTCTGTCCATGAGATAACTGACTTTACTGCTAGATGTAGATTGCCAGTCAGGATTCCAATCATCCTGCATAACAAAGAGAAAGAATTTATGTATGTTCAAATCCTGCTTATAAGATGGTTTATTTATAATCATACTTACCTGATTATATGAAGGCTGTAACTCAATAAGATCCTTCGGCACAGGCCATTTAGGGTTTGGATTTTCTGGTCGAGCCAACAGAGTTTGCATCTCATATAAGTTACCACAGTTAGGAAAAGTACACCTTTCGCTATCAAGAGCAACGCAATCCAGGCATAGTAAGTGTCTACATGGAGTGATTACAGGAAGTCGACACCATTCCCCACATCTATTTATAAGATTGAGAAACAAAAGCAAAGTCAGATACTACTGTCAAATGCCCTAAACTAATGACAATACTGGATTTAAGACATACCTTTTACAATTACAGCCACTAATAAGACAGTTTTGAATAGAAGAATACTCCTCGGTCGAATCGTCAAGACCAGCTTCAACTAAAGCGTCCATTGTCTCTTTAATATCATGACCAGCGTCAGTCATTTTAATATGCCCAGCCACACAACAAGATAGCCTGACATTATTTATGGTAGCGTTTCGAAATTTCCACTGTTTAGAGTTAAGCAGACTTTCGACATGAGACGGGTCATTCCAATCAGCTAATAAGATATTACGCCTTACTGACTCCACTAGTTCATTGTAGCTTCTTGCATGTCTCGGGACGAAATTAATGTATGTCGACTTCTTGATACATGGAGGAATCATCCGCAGATCTTTCTTTCTAGAGCATATCATGCATCTCTGAAGCAGCTCAAGTAAACGAGCACGACCCTCCTCTATTTCTGCTTCAAATGGTCTAAGGATGCCAGCTTCCCACAACTTTAGATTGTTTCCATATACTTCCTCGTGAAGAAACATTAAAAGAGGTTGGAGATGCGAAAGCTGGCTATTTGGCGTGTTCGGGGTTGGTGTTCCGGTCAGTAACCAGCGACTACAAGCTGTCAGAGAAACAGCCATCTGAAATTTATTTGTCAAACTGAGACTAGAACCAAGAGTGTGTCCTTCATCTAGCATGACCCTCAGCCAATGCACTTGGATCAATGGGCTTTTCTTCCGAGGATTCCATTCAGCACTTAAGCGACTAAAAGTTGTGATCACAACATCATAGTCCCAAGCCAGGCTGTGCGGAGAAAGCTTCTTATTGTCAGTCCAAACGAGGATACGTAGCTGCCCAGGGCTGACATGTTTATCGATTTGTGTTTTCCAGTGATGAACCAGATTCGCAGGCACGACAACTAGAGTTGCTTTTGACAAATACAATCTAAATGCATCCAGCGGCTGACAGAGAGCAACCTTGAGGGCAGGTGAATCAAATACTAAGTTCTCAAGCAGCTTTGGATAAAACCATCTGGTGACACCCTTTTCAACTCTACTCGTTAGACCAAATGCGTGAAATAATGTCTGGTACCTACAGACATTTATTGGTGGACCTGGTAGGCCAACTGTTTCCATCAGTGAGAGCTGCTCAAGAGAGCGTTTAGCAAGCCAGATTAAGGCCTTATTTACGTATGAATTTACTGAAGACTTGTGTTTCCTAAGGACACTGGTGAAGAAAGAAATATTTTCATTTTCTTCACCAGAAGCTCCCTTAGTATAAAAGCCTTGCAAGTAATTTATTGGTTGAGATCCATCCCATAATTCTTCAGGATCCTTACAACTCTGATGTGCAGGATCAGCATTGTTGCTACAAAACCATGCAGAGCCAGTAACAGAAACACCTTCGTCTACTATTCTCCGCCACTTTGAGCAAGCATCACACTGTACCCAACCATCGCTTTCCACATCCGAACCAGTAGGACCCTTTCTCTTACAACCAGTTATCCTACCAAACTTCTTCCAACTATCATTTCTTTTAGCTTCCATCACTCCAGAGAGATCAGATGCGCCATTATATGCATGCAACAGATTTTTTCTGACATCACCCAGGCTCTTTCTACGTTGATCTTCTAAATCCAGGATAGTTCCGTATTCGTTTTCAAAGTTTGCGTTCTTAGACTCAGAAGTTTGACCATCTGAACGCGCCAGCCTAGCTTGCTTAAGTGGCAAAGATTTCGAGTCAAGCCATGGACGAAAGGCTTCCAAAGAAAGCCGGTTTCGAAAGCTACTTGGACTTAGAAACCTCTTTACTGTTAACAGGCCGGTAGAAGTGATCTGGTCACTCGTTAACTCATAATAACCACACCTTGTGTCACTTTTATGTGTACACCAAATCACAGGAAGTCCCTCAGGTGGATCAGCCATTGTTCCCTGCGTCTTTAGAATAAGTGACAATGCTGTTATCGTCTTACCTAAACCTGGTTCATCGCAGAACATTCCCCCACGAAAATCCTTGACCATGGGGACTGTCTCAGTAGTTATACCACCAGACAAAACATTTATGTAAAAACTGAACCCATCCTCAGTACTGAATTCCAAGTATAGGGGATGTGAGAAAACCTCAGATTTCCTCTCACGCTCCAACATCCAACCAACTGCTGCCTGCTGATGAGGAAAAAGTTTAAGATTCATGCATGGCACAATTAGAAAGGCCAGTGATCTAAAGAGACGGCAGACTCTTGCAATGCTGACAAGATCTTTCGGGTTAATCTTCATCAGAATGCTAGTCAAAACGTCATCTGGGAGATCCCAAATGCCAGATGCACAAGAGTCAGTGGATGGTGTTACTCTATAAGAATCAAAGACACCAATATTTCCTGGACTGGGCAAGCTCTGAAAGATTTCATGTAGCTTAAATAATCTTCTTCCTGGAGAATCTGGGGCATTACAGTGTAATTTGCAATCAAACACATGGCAGTCAGATAGATCCCAGATGGCCTTTATTCTTCCATTGACCTCTTCCCAAATACTTTCCCCGCTAAGAATTGAGCTTCTCAGTCCCCAGTCACAGCTGCAGAAAACAGGAAGGTATTAAAAGCATGCGAGAAAAGTATCTTCTCACACCCATTCACAAAAGACATTCGCATTCATAAAAGCATTAGATACATTCCCAAAGAGACATAAGAAAAGGAAAACTAATACTCCATCCACAGATATTCCACTGTGATATATAAAAAATCTGTAGGAGACGAAAAGAAGTCACAGTATATAACTTTTGAGTCCAATTGAGATCGTCTCAAAACATTGCCTAAACAGAAAAGGAAGACAAATAGTGGAAGTTTCTATAGATAGCAATCGCCAACAAGTAACAAGAAACCAGTAGTGCGTATGAAAACCGTGAACCCTAATCAACATAGCCAACAGTAGATTTCAAAAGCGAAGACACGTGAGGCACACATCACTATCACACACAATATGTTTGATCATTCTGAACTTATTCGCTCTAAACCTTTACAAGCACGGTTAAGAAACTGTCCTAAGTTACAGAGGGTGGGACTAAGTTCCAATCAAGATCGTCTCAGAAAATTTCCTAAACATAAAAGGAAGACAGATATGAAAAGTATCTATAGAGATTGATCGGCAACAAGTAACAAGAAACCAGTATTGCATATGCAGAACGTGAACTTTAATCAACATAGCTAACATTAGATTTCAAAAGCAAAACGCGTAAGGCACACACCTCTGTTTAAGCATTCAACACTTACTCGTCCTAAACCTACACAGCCACGGTTAAGATACTATCCTAAGCTATATAAGGTGGGATTATGTTACCTCAGGTGCTTAAACAAGGCAGCAGCAGTAGCCTGACACTTAGGAAACTGCCATCCAGACCACAATGCAACAGGTATATAAACATCCACCAACACCACAGCTCTCTCTTCTCCACTCTCACACTTATCAACCTTCACCACACGACACACAATCTTCAAATACTTATTCGCAACCAAAGCGTGTAGCTGCTGCACTACACTTATGCTCCCATTCACCATACCTAGACTCTTCACCATACTCCTCCCCCGTCCGTTGCTCTTCTCCGGCGAATAGCCTTTGCCTCCGGAGGAAGCTCGTCTCTTCGATTTCTGAGACTTACGGCGTTTCGGAGCACTCTCCTCAAATCCAGAGTCTTCCATTGTTCCACAATCCTCAACATCCTGATGATGTCCTTCGATTTCGGGAATTAGGGATTTGGGATTGGAGGTGGAATTGATTAGGGATAAGATCAAGCCGTTATCGGATTTGAAACCATCGTTGGAGATGGAACAAGAGGATCCTAATGATAGTTCATGCGGAAGGGAAGGCGTATCGACGGAAACAACGGCGCGGAGGAAACCACAGAGTTTGTGATTGGAATCTATGGAATTAGCCATTGGTAGAATCAAAATCGAATCGATTTAGGGTTTGTTAAAAAAATCTCATCTTTCCGTTTCTCCTAAACGCAGAAAAAAAAATCTATAAATATATTACGGGCGAAAACCTTATATCTAGTTCTCTCTCATCCACGTCATCAAGTACGCCTCGGTGGCAAATCAGACAGATCCACGTGTATCTATTATGCTATTAATATAGCATAATAGATTTACAACAAACATTCATTAATATAGGAATTGTTATTTTTTTCTAAAACAAAAAAAGAATATAATATTAACCAAGATTTTCTAGCAGAAATTTTATTTAAATATAACCAAACTTTTAATTTAATTCAGCTACAAAAGTCTCAACTTTTCTAAACATATCATCAAAAAAATAACTTTACAAAATTGATTTTAAATCTTTACACAAAAATTGTAACATTTCTTCTAAAAATAACTTTATATAATCTATTATATTAAAAGAGAAGTCACAACTTCTCTTCATGTGTTATATTTTTAAAAATGGACCATTCCTAGAAAGTAATAATTCATATATATCTTAATAACATTTTATTTGACTTAGTTACAATATCTTTTGATATCTTTCTTCTATTTGAAATAAAATAAATATTTTAAAAAGAATTCTAACAAAATCTTTTAGAATCTTTTATAAACATTAAACATATGAATAATAATATATACCAATAATGATGTAAATAAATATATATATATATATATATACATATTTATAAACGAAATTAAACACCCGCTCGGTTGAGCGGGTCAAAATCTAGTTGATTTTAATACAAAAATTGTATGAAAAGTTCTGTTCTTTGGAATTGCCATAGGCGATTTCTTGTTAACCAGTAACGTTTTTTTTAAATTATGACAGATTTTCAAAGCAAATACATATGAGAATAGCTCTCCACGCTTTCACTTATTTGAGATTTGAGATCCAAGTGATAAAGGCAAACGAGACATGGGTCTAAAACCTCACATAAATCACACAAAACTCAGTATCAGAACACAACAAACTCAACCACCTCACAGACTTGAACCTACTACTACTGAGAGCATTTCTCCAAGTATGCTTTCCAGCCTTCATCTCGATACTCCTGAGCCGTCTTTGCTGGGTTCTCCGCCTTTATGATTCCCCTTCCCACGATTATAATGTCACTTCCCCTCTCAGTAATCACCTGAAACAAGAAACAAAAAAGAACATCAAACTTTATGTCACCAGTTCAGACACTAACTATGAATGTAAAGGTTTGGGGAGAGAGGACTCACAGAGCGTGGAGTGTTATACTGTTGACCAAGTGCATCACCACCTTTCACCATTTGAACACCAGGAGTTGCATGGATCATAGACGGATTCACATTTCCGCATTTCCAAGACGCTGGATTGACCGAGATGAACCCCATCACGAAATCTGAGTGAGTCTCGGCGATTTTCACTGCTGCTGCAGTGTAGTCTCCTGTGGCTAGGTTACCAGCAGAGCTCATCTCAGCTAGCAAAAGAAGACCCTTACCACGAGGCAAACCCTGAAAAATCGTGTATGTTAGTATCAATGAATAATCCAGTAAAGGTAAATACAAATATACCTTCAACTTGAGGCCATCCACGATTCCTGGCCCTGATATTATGTGAGCGTTTATAATATCAGCCCACTCTAATATCTTAAACACACCTCTGCAAAACAAACCAACACAGATACACTTTATGAACACTTAAAAAAAGACATCAATGTAAGAACAATCGGTGAGATGATAACTGTATAAGAACTTACCCTTCATACTGCATTGTGACCGTGTTACCAATGTCTGCAAACTTGCGATCCTCAAATATGAGAAAATTGTGCTTGTCTGCTATCTGAACAATGGATCAATAAGTATCATAAAAAAGGTTTAAACCTCACAAACCGGTTAATCAAGAACACACAAATAGTAAAAAAAGAAAAAGACTTGCTCAGTAAGATTCATGTTATCTCCTAGAGTTTTTGTGACAAAATAGGTTTGCAAAGATGTAAGTAACATTACCGCACGGAGTTTAGATCCAAAGTCAGATGTGAAATCAGGTAGAATATCAACATGAGTCTTTAACATACATATCTCTGGTCCCACCTTCATGAACACAAAAAAGTCTTAAAACTTTAAATACAAACTCTAAGCAAACAGAGTCAAAAACTGAATGATTCTTCACCTTATCAGCAATGTCAAGCAACTCAGAAGCAGTACCAACATCAGCAGCTAAACAAAGATTAGTTCTTTTCTCCATCATAACCTCAAACAACTTCTTCCCCATCACATTCTTACACATCCCCAACCTCTCCTCAAACCCTAAAGCCTTAACTTTCTCCACACTACTAGGAACCCTAACCCTACGATTCTCTTCAAGAAACTTGAGTAAGTTAACTTCCACCTCCTCTTCAACCTTCCCCTTCTCCTTCAAAACCCTAACCATATCAGTCAACCTAATCATGGAATGCAACCTAATCCCATTCTCCTCCAAATTCTCCCTCCCACCCTGCTCCCTATCAATCAACACCACCGCATCACTAACCCTAAGCCCAACCCCTCTCAAAGGCCCCGCCGTCTCCAGCACCGACCCTCCGCTCGTCACCAAATCCTCTATCACGAGGCAAGTCTGATCCTTCTCGAAGACTCCTTCGATGGCCTTGGAGGTGCCGTAGTCTTTGATCTCCTTGCGGCGCATGAGCATGGGGACTGAGTTGGTGACGGAGACGACGGTGGCGATGGGGAGGGCGGTGTAAGGGACGCCGCAGACGAGGTCGTAGTGGGTGGAGGGAGGGAGGGAGGAGATTAGGGTTTGGGAGATTAGGGTGAGGAGGGAAGGGTGGGAGACGATGAGGCGGAGGTCGATGTAGACTGGGGAGAGGATTCCGGATTTGAGTTTGAAGGAGCCGAATTTCACGGCGCCGATCTCGTGGAGTTTGAGGATTAGTGATTCCATGGAGGGTGATACTGATGATGATGATGACATTGTGGTTTTTGGAGGGGTTTGAGGTTTTGAGAGGAGGGACTTGGCAGTGACTGCGAAATGCAGAGACTGTGGGGTTTTAAATAGAGTTTTTTTTTTGGTCAAAAGGTATTGTTTTTATTTTTGGTTTCACTCTTAGTACTTTAATTTGTTTAAATTAAAATACTTTACAATTATCAAATCTATGGATTTTAATTTTATTGTATTAGATACTTTTTAAAAATCTGTATTAAATAATTTAATACTTCGGTAAAAAACTGAAATTTAAATAAAATATACTAGATCATGATAAAATGATCTCAAATGACTTTTTTCATTAATTTCATAAATTTTTAAGTTTTTTTAAATGATACTAAAAATATAAAACAAATTTGATGAAGAATGGATGAAAAAAATCTATTTTATTTCTTTTTTTTCTAACGAAATCTATTTTCTTTCTATACTATATTTATTATTAGAGAAATTCCTTTGTATAGTTTTTTTAGTTTATTTTAACAAAAATAGCTTTTAAGAAAGAAAATGATTAAAATAACTTTTTGTTAAAGGTTAAATATGC
The DNA here is from genome assembly GCA_932364175.1 of Eruca vesicaria subsp. sativa. Taxonomy (NCBI): domain Eukaryota; kingdom Viridiplantae; phylum Streptophyta; class Magnoliopsida; order Brassicales; family Brassicaceae; genus Eruca; species Eruca vesicaria. The sequence continues at coordinate 55,703 of CAKOAT010420710.1, read as the reverse complement.
ACTTATACACTTAAATTAACTAATCAAAAATTAAAATTTAGAATTAAAAAAGGAAGTTTTGGGTTTAGGGTTTCAAATTTTAAAAGATAAAAAATAAAAAGATTATTTTAGTATTTTATTTTTTGAAAACTTTTTTTTTGTGGCAAAACTTTTAAAATGATTTGAAAAAAGTGTCTTATATAATCTTACTTATCTTTCTTTTTACTATTTACGTCTATATATATAAACATTTCTAATATTAAACCAAAAATGTAAATATATTTCCAATAAATAAACTTTATAATACAGAAAAAAATTCAATAATTGTCAACATACTCAGTTATTTTTTTTTAAAAAAAAATAGAGAATTCATAGACATATTTGAAAAAGTTGAAGAACCTTTTTTTTGAATCCGGTTCTCCTCCACTTTCACATAAAATGGTTAATTAAAAACAACTTTATTCTTCCTTGACCGAAAAACAACTTTATTGTTAACAAAATCATAAACAAAGACCAAGAGACATGTTCTGTCTTAAAGGAGATACATAAAGATAAAAAGTACACAGTGAGATGGTGCATATAATGATGACCAATAACACCAACCAACCCCACAGATTACAAAATGTCACAGGTTGAAAGAAAAGGAATACTAAAATCTAACATACAACAAAGAGCCACTTTCACTCATGATCTACATCAAACCAGAAATAGAGGTACGCCTTGGAATACATGACTCTAACGCGCTGCAGAACCAAGTCTCCACTTGTGGAAACAGCCTTTGCACCTCCCTCGATTCTTGTCTGCAGAACACAAACACTGTTGCCTTTAATCCTTTCAACAACAGTATCCTTCACTTCCACATGGCTCAAGATATTTTCTTCTTCTTCATCTCCAGCAGTGCTGACGATTGGGCATGAGAGATGATCCAAAGGGTTTGTTTCACATTGAAGCACACATCCATCAATGGTTACCCTTCCACTCCTGTGAAGCAAACAGCAACCAAGCTCGGCTTTCACTGTTAAGTTTGCAAGCTTGCAGGTTGATAGCAGTTCCAGGGCACTGCACAAGAAACCCAACAACAAAAAACCGTATACCAAGGAACTTTTGTTGCAATAAATTAAAAAAACACTAGCATGGCGACACAGAACAGGTCCAAAAGGATGTCGTATAAGCAACAACTAAAAGAAAAAAACTGCAGAACTGAAAAAAATGACTATTAAGAGGGGAATATGTGCTCCATACCTGTCTGAACCTCGAGAACACACGAGGGTGGTTTCATCAGGAGTCTCGCCTCCACCAATCTAAACAAAGCAAAGATGATATGAAACTGACGTATTATTGATTCATTGAGCACTGGGACTTGTGCCTTAGCATCATAGCACCCGTTCCTCAGCAGAGAGGGTTAAATACTATTTCAGCCTCAAGACACAGAGCCTTCCACTTAACTACATCTAGAGAGGGCATCGATAAGGTAGCCCCTAAAACACTTAACTACTATTTTAAAGGTGCGTTCATCGGCACAGTATTAAAATGACTATCGACCATATTCTGCATCTCCATCTATGTCATCACAGCTTACTAACCAATATGAAAAAATGAGGATTACTAAGACGCAAGCAGAGGAGAATCCCATCACAGCTTACTAACCAATATAAAAAAATGAGGATTACTAAGATGCAAGCAGAGGAGAATCCCATAACAGTGGATGGAGACACAAATGGATCCCAAAATCTAGTCAGACTTTGAAGTTAAATTAAATTATTTCTTTGGGTCCTCACCATGGTCCATGAATTATGAAAAAAATGAGGATTACTAACATGCAAGCAGAGGAGAATCCCATAACAGTGGATGGAGACACAAATGAATCCCAAAATCTAGTCAGACTTTGAAGTTAAAACTAAATTATTTCTTTGGGTCCTCACCACGGTCCATAAATTTTAGTTCTAAGTTTTTAATTTTTTTTTAACATTAGTTACTATAAAAGTTAACTGGAGAAGAACAAGCACTGAAAAGAGTTTATACCTCAGGCATAGTTTCCACGTTCCAGTAGTGGGATTTAAAGTTATTGTATGGCAGTATAAGCTGTGTTTCAACTTTAGTCTGGATCTATTTAATGTATATTAATCTCCCATACCAAGAGCTACCGCATGGAATGGATCTCCATCCTCTCATCATAGTAGATAGGTAGCTATTCGTTCACATGTTTTTGGATATTAAAGATTGGTTAATTTGGTTTACATACTTAGATGGAGCTAGATAAACTACTTTTTGCGATTATGTTGACGATGTAAGACATATCAGATTTTTTTTCTGGCATGGAAGAAACGTCTGAATATACAAGTTCACTTTGATACTCCTAGAGAAAGCTTTTACAAAAAGACTTCTATCATCGTAATGCAAAAAGTTCCATGAAACATCAAGCAGTTGGACTAGACATACCAGGCAAAGAGGCTTTTTAATCTGAATATTAGAAACGAGATGATTCCCACCAGCTCCTATCAAAATGGTATCACCAGGTCTATAGGTGATAACTTTGTCAGGTACTTTTTTCTACCACTACCAAAGAAGGATACATCATAAAAGATTATATTCACAAACCTCGCTGCAGATACGGCAGACTCAATGTCCTGGAAAACTCCAGGCTGGGAATAATCCTTCAAAAAACGGTCAACGCGTAGCCACAAGCGAGGATGACACGCCAGGTATCTCCATCTGTGGCAAACGAGTGCTGTGTTATACCTATCTGCAAACTCATACGATACACACAAAAAGAAAGCACTGAAACAGACTGTAATGCACAACAACAAAAATGCCAAGTCTCATTTTTACCAAGTTTCCACATAACACATATAGATAAACACAAACACATACAAATTCAATACAAAAATGCTGTCTTGCTAGTATTATTACATTGATAAAAAGCTTGTATTAAATATCAAACACACACCAAGCCTCATTCATTATAGAAAAGTGGTGAGAGTAATACATGAATATAAACCAATTGCGATTGGATTACGATCTGAGGAGTCTAAAGGTTGCAACTTTGAATCTAAAAGTCAATTTTTTTTTTAGTTACAGAACCGTAATTGAGGTCTAATTGGGGGAGAGAAACTACCAGCAACCATCAACAATGAAAACCCATCAAGAGAACAAATTGAACAGAGAAACACATAAAAGGAACCAACTTTACCTGGAATTGGAGATAGGAAGCTGAGGATATGCATGAGGCAACCATCATCAAGATTGTTAAGAGATGTAAGAGATTCAGGTTTCATTCTCTTCTTCTTCATCCTCGGTTCGGCATGTCTTCTGTTGTCAAGCTTAGGAATCTCCATGGAAGCATGAACCCTAAAGTCCTCGCCGTCGTTCATTATCAGCCGACTCAATATGATCCTTTGATCAGTTTCAAAAAAAAAAAAAAATGATCCTTTGACATTACATCGACATGTTAAAGCGGTTTGATCTTTAATCTTTAGTTAATTAATTTGGTTCCATCTTAGGACAGCGACTAAAAGCATCCTCACCGTTGGTTGTTTTTAAGTAGTGGACTGTCCAGATTTCTCATATAAACCCAAAACCATATCTAAACCGAACCGAATGCGTACCAAAATATAATATAACCAAAAAAGCAAAATATCCAAATACTTTTTTAATCTAAAATATTTAATTTATCTGGATTACCCCATATCTATTCTATTAAATTAGAAACATGATCAGTTGAGATATGTGTTTCAAAAAAAAAAAAAAAAAAAAAAAAAAATCAGTTGAGATATATTTGGTCTAAATTAAAATATAACTGTATCTATAATATAAACTGCACAACATAAAATATAACTGAATCCTTATACTACAATTACGTAAATATAACAGAATCTAGTTTTATCTTAAAAATTATTTTCTTTTCTGAAATTATCCAAACCAATTTATAAACCAAAACGAAAAATCTACGGTTTTCAAATTTCTAAAACCCAAAACTGAAAAAAAAATCAAACCTGAACCGGTTCTTAAAATATCCGAACCGAATTATAAACCGAAAAACGAAAAAGAAATCTACGGTTTTCAAATTATAAAACCAAAAACTGAAAAAAAAAAAGAAAATCAAACCTGAACCGGACCAGTCCTAAATAAAACAATCAGAACGGAGCTTAAAATGGCTTAAAAGCAAACCTTTTCTTCTTCTCTCAACTGCCAAAATTCAATCGGAGAAAGAAAACTTACTGAAAAAAATGGAAGAGGTAATGGCGTGGTCCACTGAGAATGGTGTCTCGACTTTCGACGATGGGGCACACAGCCACTGCATCGCGAAGACGGTGGACACAGGTGGAGTCGAGAGCAAGAGGCTTTACTTGGCTCGCACGACAGCTCTGGAGATGCTCCGTGACAGAGGCTACCAAGTTACAGACACCGAGCTCTCCCTCTCTCTCTCGGAGTTTCGTTCTGGGTTTGGTGAGAAGCCAGACCTTGAACGTCTCCGTATCTCCGTGCCTCTCAGCTCAAACCCAGTGAAAAAGGTTTGAGCTTTTTCCTCTTTTCACCTCTGTTTTTTCGATTTGGGTGTTTGATTTCTGAGACTGAAAGAGATGAAAACATGATAAAGGCATCGACTTTTTTTTTTATTATGGGTTTAGGGTTTGCCTTCAAACACAAGAAAGTTTGAGAAAGGCGTCGACTTTTTTCGATCTAGAGTTTAATTTTGGTTTGTGTTTGACTTCAAACACAGGAAAGTTTGAGAAAGGCGATGACTTTTTTCTATTTAGGGTCTTACATTTGTGTTGGGTTTGCCTTCAGACACAGGAAAGGTGAAGACTTTCTATATTTAGGGTTTTACATTTGGTTTGTGTTTTGTCTTCAAACACTTCAAACACAGGAAAGGTGGAGACTTTTCGATTTAGAGTTTTGCATTTGGTTTGGGTTTGTCGTTAAACAGAGGAAATTGCAAAAAGGTTTAGACTTTTTGGTTCCATTGCATTTTTAAATGACTAGTGATAAGTATAGGGGTTGATAAGAGATCATGGTGAAACTGGAGTTGGGTTTCTTTTTCTTTCCATTTATTTATGGTTTGCGTTACCTCTTGTTCTGCTCAGTGTAGATGTTTGTCTTGTGTCTGTATCCAACACAGGCTGAGATAAGAAATGTTATTTTGTTGAAGCATCTAGTTGAGATGAGAAATGTCAACACACTGTTTTCTCATGCTTTACATCAAGCTTATCTCTTAGTTTTGATACCGAATTGTTTTTTTCTTTAATGCAGATACTTGTTGTGTTCATGGGTTCTGAACCAGTCACTGTGAAGACTGTCCGTGCTATTCACATTCAGATCTCCGGCACTGTTGGTTTGCATGGGCTGATACTCGTTTTACAGAGCAAAATTAACCATTTTGCTCAGAAGGAGTTGGCAACCTTTCCTTGTCCTGTTGAAACTTTCCCGGTAAGCCGTTCTCCCTTTTGCTACATGATGAAATTTCTATATATAAGTGTGAGTTACATAATTAAGTATTTGTATGTGTCAGCAGATAGGAGATTTGTTGGTGAACATCACAAAGCACAGTGGACAGCCAAAGATTGAGATTTTAACCAAAGAGGAGAAAGAAAAGTTGATGAGTGCGCATGGGCTTGAGGACAAACAGGTTTGGCTCGGTTCTGCAGATAGCTTCTCACCTTTTGTATTCTATGTTTTAGTGGATTTTTTCTGTTCTCTCTTTTTGTTTTCAGGTTCCCATGTTGAAGGAGAAGGACAGTTTCGTGAGGTACCATGGGTTAAAGAAGGGTCAGGTAGTGAAGATTACATACAGTAAAGAGCCTGTTGGGTCTTTCGCCACATACCGATGCATCGTCTGAAGAGCAGGCGAATTCATTGCAAAGCGAGACATATTATTATCTGTTGAAAATAGACTGTTTCTTAAGACCATAGTACTTTAGTTTCAACTGTAATAAGAGCTTGAACTTGGTTTCAAAGTAGGAAAAACTAGAGCAAAAACAAACAAAAAAAATTCGAAATGTAGTGAGGTACAGGTAACAAATAGAAAAACCAAAAAAAAATTAATTACTAAGAATCTCACATGATAGGAGTTAAGAGTAAAATTGCTCAAGTGATGCAGAGAAACTCGACTCTGCAACTCTATCAATGTATATAAATGGCATGTAACGCAATACATAGTAAGGAATAGTTTTACTATTCTAAATTTCACAACTTTCTTTTGTTTCCTTGGGACGTTTCAACAAGCCTCTCACCAACAGTACTATTGGATACAGAGTTGGGTGCATTCCCTAAAGCAAGTGTCTATCTTCCTCTTTTGATTTCTGCGGTGTGCTGGATTTAGAAAAGTTCCCTTTTTCAGCAGTTCACATCTTTGAAGAAGCAGGTGAGTTTGCTACTTCCATATGCTTTATTGCCAACATATCAAAAGGCCTATGAATGAAAAATGAGCCACAGTTCTGTCTGTGGGATTGGTCACTGTTTCTGTGTCTAGCATCCTAGCATATCTGTAAGAACAAAAAAACAAGATCTAGCTATTGAAACCACATACTGATTAAAAGTTTATCTAAAACGCAGGCCCCTAACAAAGAATTATGACAGCACCTAAAAGACTGTTAACGCATATGCTTGCAGGATCCAGATTGTCCTTGCTGCGTAAAACTGGTTCATTCAGAACAAAGAACGTATGATAATACAGATAAATCACTTCTGTTTCCGTATGCAGAACCTCCTATCTCACACTCCATCAATCTTAGTTATTCACTGAGATATGAACTTGGTATTGTATATAAAAGGTTTTACCCACATTCACAAAACTGTATGTGGCTTACACGATCTAAATTGCATAACTTTGCTTACCTATATCTGGATTTTTCTTCATGAATAACTTGCTGGTCAATCCTGGCTAGTCTTATTACAGTGTCCTGTATCACTAGTAAGATGTCTCTGACCTGCGCTATCAGCCAACCGGAACAAGCTATCCCCTATACAGGTCAATAAGGAGTATTAGTTACACATTTTCCAACATAAGTCCACCTACAAAGTACTGTAAGATTAAGGTTTTGTCTTTTCATAACATAACAAACCAACCAACCATTTGAGTGCGTTTGCTACAACACTCTGAAGCCAATAAAGAACCGAGAATTCTGATGAATTATCAACAGCAGCAGCAGCTGCCAGATTTACCTAGTTCCAAAGATGAAGTAGGATCAAAGGAAGACATTCCAGATAGCCCTTGAAGATTTTAACAACAAGCTGGAATGGACAATTATGAATACAAGACAGAGGGATTGCACAGAACAGAGAAGGGCACTTAACGTAAGAAGCAAGCAACCAGAGATACTAAGAATCAGAGCACCTCACGAGTGATTCAAAAACCTGATCTTTACTCATACACAGAACTCAATACATAGAAAAGATTGACATTTACGTCGAAGACAGAGAGCTTGCCTACACATACAAAGAGAAGAAACAAACAACCAGAAAAATGCAGCGTTACTCATAATATAATTCCACAAAATAATCGATGTGAAGATTGAGACTTTACCTCTTCGTCGTCCATTTCAAACATGACTCGAGAAGAAGAATCAAATTACTGTCCCAAAATCACGCTCCCTGATTGCTTCACACATCACCAACTCCACCACGAACAAACAAAAAAACCCAAGAAAAAAGATTAACAAAACGTAACCCTCAAATTACTACGTCAGACGAGTAGCCGTTTCTAAACTTGAGGATGAGAGAGAAAGAGAGAGTCACAGCAAATAACTACGAGTCGCACCTCTTATTTTGACTTTCACTTACTCAAGTCTGCCTTTTTTAAACAAAACATTATTTTTAGTGTTCAAAGAAAAGAATGACTAGCTAGCAGAATGGATCATTTTTTATATAAAATGTTAAGCTAAGAATATACAGTATCATCTTATTTGTTCTCGTTTCACATTTATCTTTGAAGTTTTACACATTGTAACTCATTTTCTTTTCATATACAGATGCTTGTTATGCACGGGAGTTTATCTATAAACTAGATCAGCTTTTGATTGGCCTAAAAGCTCTGTCTCAGCTCCTTCACAGCCATAACTTGATAAGATTTCATCTCAAATTGTATTCATTGAATATGTTCAAACTGAAGATTTGTTGACTTTCTAATGATGTACTTTGTCATAAATCATGTTTCAGAAGTAAACCACAATAGAGTTTGTTTGAAAAAGTTAAATAAAAGAAAACACATCATCATATGAAGGTACACAAATTATTAATCAACATTCCAAAGAAACAGAAACAGGTTGCATACATGTTATATCAAGAAAAAAACAGATATGAAAGTAAATAAAACTCGGTAGCTTATTGAAAACCTGCATTTACTAGATTTTAGTAATATGAAGGTGGTGGTGGAGATTTGTACTCAACTTTTGGAGAAGGAGAGTAATAAGGTGGTGGTGGTGGAGAGCTGTAGACATATGGTGGTGGAGGAGACTTGTAGTCTACCTTAGGAGATGGTGAGTANATGGTGAGTAATATGGTGGTGGTGGAGAGCTGTAGACATATGGTGGTGGAGGAGACTTGTAATCAACCTTAGGGGAAGGTGTGTAGTATGGTGGTGGTGGAGAACTGTAGACATATGGTGGTGGAGGAGACTTGTAGTCTACCTTAGGAGATGGTGAGTAGTATGGTGGTGGTGGAGAACTGTAGACATATGGTGGTGGAGGAGACTTGTAATCTACCTTAGGAGATGGTGAGTAGTATGGTGGTGGTGGAGAACTGTAGACATATGGTGGTGGAGGAGACTTGTAGTATACTTTAGGAGAAGGTGAGTAGTATGGTGGTGGTGGAGAACTGTAAACGTATGGTGGTGGTGGAGATTTATAGTCTACTTTAGGAGCTGGTGAGTAGTATGGTGGTGGTGGAGAACTGTAAACGTATGGTGGTGGTGGAGATTTGTACTCTACTTTAGGAGCTGGTGAGTAGTATGGTGGTGGTGGTGGGGAGTTGTAAACATATGGTGGTGGAGGTGATTTGTAGTATACCTTAGGAGAGGGTGAATAATATGGTGGTGGTGGAGAGCTGTAGACATATGGTGGTGGAGGGGACTTGTAGTGTACTTTAGGGGATGGGGAGTAGTAAGGTGGTGATGGAGAACTGTAGACATATGGTGGTGGAGGTGATTTGTATACGGGTTTTGGTGAATGAACATAACATGGAGGAGGTGGTGGACAAACACATACGTGTGGGTGTGGTGGTGACTTGTAATGAACTTTAGGGGATGGTGAGTAGTATGGTGGTGGTGGAGAACTATAGACATATGGTGGAGGTGGAGACTTGTAGTGTACCTTAGGAGAAGGTGAGTAGTATGGTGGTGGTGGGGAACTGTAAACATATGGTGGTGGAGGAGATTTGTAGTATACTTTAGGAGAAGGTGAGTAGTATGGTGGGGGAGGAGAACTGTAGACATA
>CAKOAT010420710.1:0-23086 GCA_932364175.1 Eruca vesicaria subsp. sativa | reverse complement strand
GAATTTTTAGATATAATTATATACATGTTTAGACCAAAAGAGAAGATAAGGAGTTTTTGGTCATTTGACATAAAACTAATCCAGATACAAAATAAAGAATACAAAACGAACATAATTGCATCCAGATATAATTTCCAGACGCATGATCCAAAATTTCCAGAATCGCGAACGAACAATATCTGAATGCTGCATCCAATTAGAATTCTCATCCAATTCACGAAACGAACAGGACCTAAGTAGCGTGTTTTTAGTATTTTTGTAACAAATATGAAAGGGTCCGTGAATTTAGTAACCAACTTGAATGAGTCCAAAATTTAAATCACAACATTTCTAAGTAGATAAAAATTAGGACCCTGTTTTAATAGATTAGATAATATAGAACTAAATTTTGAAATTAAAAAAATGAACATTACTATATAATTGAATTCATCTCTATTTACATTTATTGAGTATTATTCATAGTGGCCTTTTGTTTTTCATTTATGACCTGCAAATTCGGACATCCGGTAACCACCTTTGCAAGGCTTATCACAATTTCTTTAATATTTAGAATATTTTGTTTATTGTGTGTTGTGTTGAAACAGGGTTGTGCCTGACATTTACAAAATTAGAATCAAGAAAAAAAAGTAGCCCCATAACTTAATGTAAAAGTATTAGCTAAAATAAAACAAAACAGCGAACTGGTCGCTCGAACCGGGGCGTTTGAAGTTGAGCTAAATAAATGCTGTTAGCACCATATCTACTACCTAACTATTTTAGAAAACTGGCTCCTAAATTTATTTTAAATTTGTTGGCCCTCAAGCACCTGCTTGATATGCTTATATTCAGGCATGGCCTGTGTTGAAACCTATGAAATAGGAAAGGTTAAGATTTTTCAGTTGTTCGTTCGAATATAGTATTTAATGTTCTTTGGTTGTGATTCGAATATCATATATACAGTTGATTGTTACCTAGTTCAAGGAAAAAGAAAGATTTTTTTAACTGATTTTGGAGTTCTTGGTTATATCTATAATTGATTTTCGAAGTGTAACATCTTGTATTTTGTGGTTATAAAAAAGATTCATAATTAATTGTACATATGAAGTCGTAAAACTACCTTAAGTTGGTTAATAACAGATGTTTTTTTTTGTGCTTAAAATGAGTTAAATTGTTGTGAAGAATGATTGTTAAATTATATTACTTTGTATTATATTACTTTATGAGTTGCATTATTCTGTTGAAAATGTGAGGATGAATATAGTATAACTTATTGTGGTGGATGACAAAAAAAAAACTTCTTTTGGTGACGATGAAAGACGTTACTTCCTTTGCAGTTAAATTGTGTTTAGTAACGTATAATAATTATAGATGACATAGCATGTAAAGTGAGGAAATTAGATGATGTATATTATGGTTAAGAAAATCTTTATTACTTACACTATTATTAAGGAAACCATAATTAATTTAGGAAATGATTTAATACTTGGAAAAGAGAAAGATTATGTAAAGATTTTTTATTTAATTACTTCAGTGACATCAGATTGTAAATAAAGTGTAAATCTAAAGGATAATTCTTATGGATACTTCTATTTTAATAAGATAGAGGTATAAAATCATGTATTATTTAATATGTGATCATATCAGTGATAAAAAGTCATAGTTGTAAGTATATAAATTTTAATGAAGTAGCAGTTTGTTTTAGAGGTTGCTCTTTTCAGTTTTAAAATAGTGTTTGATTTTTAAAACAAAAAAAACTACTTTTATCCCAGTCATATGATTTTAGCTAAATAGATTCCTTCATTTTTAGGGAAATTAGTGTTTCATAATCTTACCATTTTGATTTCTATCCTTCATCTATAATCTATGTGGATACTGTTCCTCTTAGTTGGCTTTCTGAATTGGTGATTAATTAGAATTAGTTTTTTTAGTTTCTGTTGGCTAAAAAAGAGCTACTTCGCACATGGACTATTGAAAAGAAGAAGATGATATCAAAGTTCTAAAGATATCACACTTACTCAATTAAGCATGGTTTTGAAAATCGGATCGACTGGCCGGTCGAACCGCGCTCTGACTGTGACTCGTTGAAGAAACCAAATTTTGTTCGATTTTAAATTCGGATTTGAAAAAATCAAGGAAATCAGCAATAAATCGGTAAAACCGGTGACCGGATCAACTTTAAAATTCGATTCTACAAATTAACATACAATTAATATGTTTTTAATTGTTATTAAAATTTTAATATTTCAAAATTAATGTTTGACTATTGATTGTTTATTTAATTTTATTTTCTTAAGAAAGAAAGATAAAAATATATATTTTTGATTTTCATATATATTGTTTTTGTTTTGACATAAAATATTATATTGTAGTTACAATAATAAATAAATATAATAGTTTGAACAATCAATCGTTTAGTTTTTATCGAATTTAATTTACATAGTATTCTTTTATTTACCGTATATATAGTTAGATTTATGATTATTGTTTATTATTTTAGTTAATAAAAAAAAGAATAGATTATATGTAGAATTATTTTATCAGTCTATATAATTTAAATATTTGATTACATATATTTAACAAGGTAAAACTCGCCCTACGGGCAGGTAAGCATGTTATATATAATTGAAAAGAATCTCACATTCTAATAAACATTTGATATTTTTCAGTTATTTTTTGTGTCTATTTTGCGCTAACACTTTAGAAAAATTATGGGACATAGGCTATTAAAAAGCAATAATATATTTAAAGATTAACAATCATATTTTATGAATAGTTTAATATATATAAATTCTCCAGGGATTCTTTATTCTTAATGGACAACCTGTTTAGGACCACACAGATTCATAAGTTTCGAGCTAATAGAATTAAATACAAAAAAATAATTATTTACTTAAGTTGTATGATGGTAGTGTTCATTTTTATTGGAAGAGGTAAGAAAAATAACGATAATTTTAATTGAAATCCAAGTGGCATGTTTTGTTATTTTTCTCTTATTTTCAGAGTTTTTAAAGTTTTACTAAAAATTAACAAAATACAATAAATTAAGTTTTCTTTTTGTCACTGAGATTTTTCTAAACGTTTACATACAATATTACTTCTTCCATTTCACAATAGTTTAAAATAAAAACATTAAAATTAGGAAAGTTGTTATTTTTAGAGAATAGTATTAAATTCATATTTTTTTACTAATTATAAAAAACAGACATTATTTGATTGGTCACATTATATCCAGTACATGTAAAAGTTACCTAGATGTGAGAAAATTACCTATATTTTGAAACAAAAAAATTCTTAATACTATTTATAATAAGAAACAGAGGGAGTAGTATATAGTTTTAATGAGAATACATTATTTAATTTGTTTTCGTTAATAAATACATAACTTAAGAAGAAACTATAGTTTACAAAAGAAATGAATGATCATTAATGAAAGAGATTGAGTTATAAAACCCGCATTTGTTACTTTGTATTTGTAACTTTAAATTATTGTTTTCCAGTGAAAGAACTATAAGATTTATTACGCTAAGTAATCTAGAACCAGTTATTGTTGATTTTTAGTATTTTTTGAATTGGATTATAATTTAAATGTTATTATTAAAGAATTCTATTCAATAAAATTAACAAAATATCTGACCAGACCATTGTAAAACCATTTAGACATGTCTTTTTATTCGATCAATGGGTTATGTCGACCACTCGCGGTGGTTTTCCTCCTGTCAGGAATCATAGGAATTGTTTCAGTTTCTTCATGCATAGAACCGAGTTGGCGGCGATCGAGGCCACAATACGGTTTTGTTATCTAATCTTCAGTTGCGATTCACTTTGTTTATCATTAGCTGATGCCAAAGATGTTTTGGTTAATCAAAAGTATATGAGGTATCTTTTTAAGAAACCTCGGTGAAAATAATAAACGCTAGATGTAGAGATTTTGCGAAGAAACTTATCAGTTACCCCATATGACTCTATTTATATATAATGATTTTTTTTAAGAAAACATATTGCAGTAAAATTACAGTAAATAGGTAAAGAAAAAGTGGGATTCATTGAATGATGCTTTTATTTTTGTCAGTGAGATTTTTCTAAACATTTGTATACAATTTTACTTCTTCCCTTTCACAATAGTTTAAAATAAAAGCATTAATATTAAAATATTTGTTATTTTTTTGGAACATAGTATATAATTAATATTTTTTACTAATTATAAAAATAGACATTATTTGATTGGTCACATTATATCCAATACATGTAAAATTTACCTAGATGTGAGAAAATTACCTATACTTTGAAACAAAAATTTCTTAATACTATTTACAATAAGAAACAGGGGGAGTAGTATATAGTTTTAATGAAAATACATTATTTAATTTATTTTTTGTTAATAAATACATAACTTAAGAAGAAACTATAGTTTGCAAAAGAAATGAATGATTATTAATCAAAGAGATCGAGTTATAAAAGCCCCATTTGTTACTTTGTATTCGTAACTTTAAAATTATTGTTTTCCAGTAAAAGAACTATAAGATTTATTATTCTAAGTAATCCAGAACCAGTTGTTGATTTTTAGTATTTTTGAATTGGATTATAATTTAAACGTTAGTATTAAATAACTATATTCGATAAAGTTAACAAAATATCTGATCAGACAATTGTAAAGCCATTTATATATTTCTTTATATTCGATCAATGGGTTATGTTGACCACTCGCGGTGGCTTTCCTCATGTCAGGAATCCTAGGAATCGTTTCGGTTTCTTCATGCTTACAACCGAGTTGGGGGCAATCGAGACCACAATACAATTTCTTTATCTAATCTTCAGTTGTGATTTACTTTGTTCATCATTAGCTGATACAAAAGAAGTTTTGATTAATCAAAAGTATCTGAGGTATCTTTTTAAGAAATCTGAGTAAAAATAATAAACATTAGATGTAGATATTTTGCGAGGTTCCATATGACTCTATTTATATATAATATTTTTTTGGGAAACATATTGCACTAAAATTGCAGTAAATAGGTAAAAATAAGTGGGATTCATTGAATGATACCATAAAAATCCTTAATTAAAAATGAACCGACAAACAAACGAAAAGTCAAAAGATTAACCAAAAATCATGACACATGTAATGTTAAGAAGAGGTGAATTAGTGACATGGCACTCTCATATGAGAAAAACCTAGTTTATATAATAAGACTTTAAAAAATTGAAATCCAATTTATTAGTACAATCAATCTCTATAATATTATTTGAGAAGTCAGTTTCCTATGTGTCGCTCTCACTTTCACTCTCACGATGGTTGATTACACTAATACCCTTAATGAATTAAAAAAGTTAAAATAGTATCATTCATTCTTTTTTTAGTTTTCTTTTCAAACATTTCCAAAAATATATGTAATAAAAAGGAAATTTTTTATAAAGTCATAAAAAACAAATTGAAAACGAAAATATATGTATATATAATATGATTCCATAAAAAAGAAAGTTCACAAAATAGTAATAATACATTTAAAATATTTTTAAATAACATAAAATATACTTTTAGAATAATAAAAATAATTTATAATTAATATTATTGAATTTTTTTTTTATTTTTCAGATATTTAGTTGATTATAATATCTTTCAATTACAGAAAATTATCTATAACTTATATTTTACTTATATAATATTATTTTCAAATACAATCAAAATTTTGTGTAGTGCTTATTGTTAAGAGATATTAAAAACTAAAATTAAATTTAACAATAAACATCGCTTGATCAAATAATTAACAATTAGTTTAGTGAGCTAGATATATGATATTTTATCATTATTAAAATTTTGTTTTCTTAAAATTTTTTTTTTTTTTTTTTTTTTTATGTTTGTGAAACTAAATATAACCATAATCAAAATACCAAAAAAATCTGAATTTCCAATTTTAAGATTATTTAAAATATATTTCAGTTTACATTCAATAGATCTGAAGCATAAAGTTATTTAGAATTTATAAATATTTTAATTACTAGGTGATTTTCCCGTGCTCATGCACGGGTTGAATATTCATAAAAGTAAAATTTTATAATAATTGATTGATATTTAGTTTTAGTTTTGAATCAATTTATATATATAATTTATATTAATAAATATTATATTATTCTAATTATACATATGACTTTGGATATATTATTGTCAATTTAATTATTTTTTGGATCAATAGTCGGTTTAGTTATCAATTTGGTATATTGGATAATATCTATTTTTCAAGTTCAGCTATAATATTTTTTATTCTAAATATATTAAAACGTTGATTAATTTTCGTATTTTCATTTCGGTTGGTTATTGTCTTAGATATGTAAATATATTCTTAGATATGTAAATATACTATGATTAAATTATGTATAACTTAATAGATATTGTGCTTAAAATGAAATAAATAATAAGATGAAGTGTTTTATTCAAAATTACATAAATGAATATAATGATAATATTTTGAAGTCTCATGCATATATATAAATTCTACAAAAGAATTAAATTGTAATTGGTTAATATTTTCTTTTTCTTTGTAATATGTTTTGTGTCAACCTCTAATTTATATGTATAAAACTAAATATATTATTATAATAAATGATATATTCTTATTGTAGTTAGATGTTTAATTTTGCATATAAATTAGATTAGCCGAGTCATTCATTTTGTGAGTATATTAAGTTAAATATATTTTTAAATTAAAATTGAAGTATAATTACTTTTTATTTTAGTTAAGTCAAATCAAATTAGTTTTATGTAGCGCTTAAATATACATGTATTTTCATAATATTTATTTACTCTTTATTTTAGTTAAGTCAAATCAAATTATATTTTCATAATATTTATCAAATTATATGTTGATTTCTAAAAAAATATTAGAAATAAAGTGTAACTGATAAATTTGTGGATGTTCATGAACATATATATTTTTATTATTTTGAAAATATATTTATGTTATTTAAAAATATATATTAATGGAGGTATTAATATTTTGTGAAATTTCCTTTTTAAAAAAGTCATATTATATACATATAATTTCGTTTTTAAAATTTTAGAAATATTTCCTTTTTATTATATATGTTATTTGGAAAAAGGTAAAAAGGAAATTACACAAAAAATTAATAATAATCTTAAAATCTAACAATTCATTAAGGGTATCTATGTAATCAACCATCGCGAGAGTTAACGTGAGCGCGACACGTAGGAAACTGACTTCTCAGATAATATTATAGAGATTGTAAATATTGATATGTGTTCATGAGCTTCCAAAAGTGTATCAACTATTTATGTTGTAACCTTGTATTGATCATAGGATAACTCAAAACTTATGAGACTTTAGAATATTATCGTTATATTAATTTACGTATTTTGGAATCATACACTTTAATTAATTTTTAATTCATTCTAAGCATAATATATCTTAAGTTATACATAATTTTTTGAAAATATATTTACATATCCAAGACAACACCCACTACATACAAATAAGTAGTTAATTAAAAATTAATATATTTTTAAAAAAATACAGTTGAATTCAGAGACGATCAAATTTTTCTAAATGATAACTAAATCAACCGTAAAACAACAAAATCGACTAGATATAACATATATAAAATTATAGTATAATTAAATTAATATAATATTATTAATATGAATGATGCATACAAATTTTAAATTAATTTAAAATTAAAATTAAATAGTAATCAATTATTATCATATATATTTTAAAAATATTTATACCCGTGCATGAGCACGGGAAAATCACCTAGTTAACAAGTAACTATAACGAATTGGTGTTTAGTCGGATTTTAAAAACATATAAGCCAATTTGTTTATGGGTTTTCAAAAGCCCAAATAGTTGTCTATGCTCCTATTAAATAGATTGAGCACACACAGCTTTAACATGATTAGATTTGAAAGACCATAGCCCAGCAAAACAGCACTGTTTCAAGAAACGCACCACATCTCATACAGAAATATGGCTGAGGAATCCCTTCACCAACATTATATCTTTAATTGCTCCATAGATTACTATCATGGATGTCATTTTTAGTCCCGGTTATCTTTTTCTCAGACGGCTTAACCGTCTCAGATTCTTCACTCCATTCCCTTCTCTTAGGTTGTTCACTTGTTGATTTAAAAGGCACAATATGTATTAGAATACATGTAGTTTGGTTTAGTATGGTTAAGTATGGTTATGTGTAAACCGGATAGTAATACCTTACTATATAAACCAATGTATCAAACCTTGTAACAAACTAATCATCAATAACAGAAAGTTCGTTGATCATCTTCCTCGTTCTTCAACTCTAAGAATATGATCACCTGTCTCACCGTCAATGGTCATGTTCGTTTCATGACCGGCTACTTCTAGCGTCAGCGGCAAGAAAAGGTAATGCCACAGAGACAAAAAATAATAGAATCAAAAATTGAACTGGACGCAAGTGAATTACGGAGACACAAAAAGTGAAATGCCGATGACGCCATTAATTCCAGCGTCTCTTTCACTCCTTCTTACTTGCTGCTGCGTCTGAAAAATAAGCTGCCGCTCAACCTGCGCGGGTGTTGTATTGCCGTAATGAAATGTTAATTTTTGATCTCTGACGCTAGAAGCAGCGATCATAAAACGAACATGTATAATGTCATCACCCCATATCACATTACTAAGCTGATAAAAAATAGGCACAGACAAGTTTGACATCTAAATGCGTCCAATCCTGAAGGAAAGTTAATATATAAGAGAAGAAGATGCAAGGGAAGCTCATAAAACATGAAAAATAAGCGCACGAGTACAAAACAAAAGCTACCATAGTCATCTTTTAAATCATTAGTCACTTCTCAAAGCCCATTTCCCTATAGAAATAAAAAAAAAACTTGCCAAAGCTCTCCATATAATTACCATACTTCATCACTTCACCAGACTCTCTCTGCTTATCCTATTATGGTACTCAAACTACCTCGAGACAAGGTCAGATCTTTGTTTGTTTATGAGAGGAATGAGGCTCCTTCCCAACTTGTAAAATTTAAGTACTATCTCTAAAATGCAGTCAAAGATTCTTCCCTGTGAATTATGAATCCAAAGCTACAGAAATCATGGAATGTAATCAAATCAATTCAGGGGATTTACAGCTTACATCACTCTTTTTCTTAAAAATTGCTACAGAGAAGCATCAAAGAAGAAAAAAGGTCGACTTTATGAGTACAAGACATAGGCTTGAATAGAACAGAGAAGGGTACTTAACTTGAGAAACAAGCAACCAGAGAAACTCAGAGTCAGTACCTTAGAGCATCCCCATCAGTGAACCTGATGTGGAGGGGTTCATAGGAAAATTTTTTTTTTTTTTTTTTAACTTTTTCGAAAAAAAAAAAATTTGGCGAATCACAGCCCGCCACGTGGCAAACCCGTGACGAACCAGGTTCACCACGACGAACCCACGCGCGCCGGGTTCATCACTGTTCCTCTCGAAAAACGTGTGAACCCTCCCTTAGAACCCTTATTGGGCATGCTCTTACGGCTCACGAGTGATTCAAATACCGCTCTTTACTCATACACAGAACTCGATGCATAGAAAAGATTGACATTTACGTCGAAGACAGAGAGCTGGCGTACACATAAACGGAGAAAGAAACAAACAACTAAAGGTAAAACAAATTATAAGAGACCTCAGATGATAAGATTGAAGTTTACGATTAGATTAACTTATTTTGTTACAACTCTACGCTCCTTTATTTATACAAAGATAAAGATGATTCTAGAGATCTGACAGCTAGCCCTTACAGCTCACTCTCCCTGCTCCAATAGCATTTCAAAGCGGTTGCTAAGGATGACTCCACCAGCTGGTAAGACTGCTCCTTTGTCGTGTACATGTCCTTTGTTTTGTCTTGCTGAAGTTTTTATCGTTGCAGGCAGAGCTGAGCTGGATGTGGGCTTCATGGGCTTTGTAACCTTATAGGCCTGCTGGTTTCTGTCTTGAGATCTATTGGGTCTAATACTCCCACACAACCTTGAGGTGGGTGAAAGCACAACTCCGAGTTTGGAACGAAGGGCTGAAGTAGCTTCTCTGAGGTAGCGATTTTGTAAATACATCAGCCAGCTGCTGAGCTGCTGGAATATGTTTGACAACACGAGACCCATCTGCAACTTTCTCTTGAGCAAAGTGATAATGCGTAGCGAAATGTTTTGACTTCCTGTGCAAGACTGGATTAGCAGTGAGATGCACCGCTGACAAGTTATCACAGTATATCTCTGCTGGACCAGTTTGCTTAGCTCCTGACTTGCTCTGTTTTGTCTTACTAAAGTTCTTACCGTTGTAGGCAGAGCTGAACTGGATGTGAGCTTCATGGGCTTCGTAACCTTATGGGCCTGCTGGTTTCTGTCTTGAGATCCGTTGGGTCTAATAACAACCAGAAAAAATGCAGCGTTACTCATAATTCCACAAAATAGTCGATACAGCGGTACACATACATTGAGTCTTCACCTCTTCGTCGTCCCAATCAAACATCACCCGAGAAGAAGAAGAGAATTACTGTCCCAAATTGATACAGCGGTACACATTCATTGAGACCACACATCACCGACCCCACCACGAACAAAAAGAATCCATAAAAAAAATGATTAACAACTGTCGCCTAACGTAACTCTCAAGGGTAAAAAAAAACCGAAAATATAATAGACTATTATTTTTTTTGTAGGAATATAATAGACTATTATTAAACCGTAAAATTAAACCTTTATAAGTAACAGAAACCTTCGGGCTTTCAAGTTAGGTGTGGGCGTTTAGGTACTCTTTCAAATTTGGATTGAGTATATCGGATATCGATTCTTTTTTGTAACACTTCCTAAGTCCCATTTTAAGAAATTCTTAAATTTAGATCGGGATCGGATATAGCACATCGGTTTCAGTTTAGGTTTGGATTATACTGAAGTTACCGCATATCATTTGGGTTCGGGTTTTAGTATATCGGTTTTAGATTAACTGAAGTAAAATTTACAGAAAAAAATAAACATTAAATTTACGAATCACAACTGTTGAGATTTAATTTATTGATACTCGTTTGTTTTTATGACACCATTGAAGTAGAACAAGATCTGAAGATTTATAAATATATAAATTACTGAAATTGTCATGTCTTCTATGTTATTAAATGATAATATTAGACAAATGTTTACAAATTGATCACAGTGATACAAATGTTTACAAATTGATCACAGTGATAAGTGAAATATGAAAACACACATAATATATAATCGTAGCAACACAAATTTTGTTAAATAAGATGAACGGATAAGAACTAAGAAACATGTCTCTCAAACTTTAGAAAAAAAAACAAAACGTGCCTTGAAAATTGTCGACTTCGTGTAATCTAATATATTAAAACTGAAGTACAAATAAATAATTACCCTAAATTTTTCTCAATAATTACAATCATATGCCACTGATCAAAAAAATGCAGTTTAACATTTTCTCTACCCTATTTTTTGTACTACATTATGCCAAGAAATATTCTCATTATGCCAGTAATTTCTATATTAATGCAATTAAGATAACGTCAATTAAGTAAAGTAATAATTGTGTAATACATCATGCCAAGAATTATTCCCACTTACCCAATATGAAATATTGCGTTAGACCAAAAACAGTTAACAATTATTTATTCAATGTTTGTGCCACAAGTAAAAAGAAATCTGGATAAACTGATGTTACATTTTTGTTTTTAATTTTACTAAGATAACTGATGATACGTTGTGCTTTTTTAAGTTTTTTAAATGTCTTTTTGTTAACTTGGTTTCACTATTGTTTTGTTTGTCGAAATAATGTATTTGTTTTTAAAATTATTAATAAAAAATTCAACATTATATTCAACTTTAAAATAAAATATTTATAAATTAATTTAATAAATCCACAAGTATACTTAGACCTCTAATTAGTGATGTTCCAAAAAAACTGAACCGAACGGAATCAAACCAAACCAACCAAACCGAAACCAATCTAAACCAAACCAAAGTCATTATCAAATAGTTTGGTTTAAGATATTTCCAAACCAAACAAACCAAACCGACACCGAATCGAATTAAAACCAAACCGAACCAATAAATTAATGTTTTATGTTATTATTTTAATTAAGCATATTAGCAATATACATATACTAAAGTTTTAAAAATAAATTCATATTCTGTTTTCAGTTTTAGTTAATATAACTAATATATTAGGTTTATAATAATGGAATCATGGGTATAGGTTTTGAATATGGAATTGGAGTAAAGATATAAATAAATACTCGTATAGATTACGTATAACATTTATAATGTCACATGGAAGATGATTAATTGTAGACCTTTTTATTAGTATAAGAGATATTAGTTATGATGTTTGTTATTTTTTCAAAAATATATTTATTTTAGTGAACTTTGATTTGAATGTGTTCTTATTAATTTCTTGTGGGTTTTAAAAGTTTTCTTCAATTTTATATTGGATTTAATTTACATAATTTATCATTTATTGCCACCACGTGAAGATTTCATGGACATACGTTTATGGACATACGCTTATGTTTTAAAATGTATTTTTTCTTAAACGAACTAAACTAAGGGTGCACAATTAAACCGAACCCAATATAAACCAAACCGAAATCGATTCAAACCAAACTAATCATGGTTTACTTCAGTTGGAAAAAATCTAAAACCGAATTAACTAAACCGAACTGAACCCAAACCAAACCGAGAAAATAACTGAAGTGCTCACCTTTACCTCTAATACTTTACTGTTCACTTTACCAAATAAATTAAATAAAAGCACAAGAAACAAAATACATTCTCATAAGCTATAAATAAAGGTCAATCGCGTTGAAAAAGACACAACAATGTCAAATCTGAATAACATACAAATCTATGATTTAATAATTTCATAATTTATTATTTATTTCCATCACGTGATGATTTCATGGACATACGTTTAAGTTTTAAAATATATTTTTCTTAAACGAACTAAACTAAGGGTGCACAATTAAACTGAACCGAAACACAAACCGAACTGAATATAAACCAAACCGATTCAAACCAAACTAATCATGGTTTACTTCAGTTGGAAAAATTCTAAAACCGAATTAACTAAACCGAACCGAATCCAAACCAAACCAAGAAAATAACCGAAGTGCTCACCCTTACCTCTAATACTTTACTGTTCACTTTACCAAATAAATTAAATAAAAGCACAAGAAAAAATAGATTCACATAATTTATAAATAAAGATCAATCACGTTGAACAAGACACACCAATGTCAAATCTGAATAACATACGAATCTATAATTTAATAAGTATAACAATTTAACTTATGTCATTTTCAAAAGTTAAAAAACATATAGTTATCAAGAACAATAACACGCGCGGACGCGCGGGTAAAAAACTAATATATGTATATATTTATCTACATAATACATACACTTTGGTTATTTCAGATTTCTAATTCGGGTTTCGGCTACCCGATAATCAAAATATCAGTATATCAAAACCGATCGGATATTTTGATGAATTCATAATCGGTCGGGTTTGGGTTTTTCGTTTCGGGTACGGATTCGGTTCTGAGTTATGGATAATATGACCATGCGTATTTCAAGTCACTGGATATGGGAGGAAAGAAGACAAACGTTTGGACAAAACATGGGACCCATTCAAGAAGTCTCACGTGCCGAACGAGTGGTGGAGAGAGAATGTATATCGCTAGGATGCCACGTCAGATGAGTAGACGTATCTAAACTTGTGGCTGAGAGAGAGTCACAGGAAATAACGACGACTCGCACCTCTGATTTTGACTTTTTTCTTATTTTGACTTTTTTTCCTATGTCTGCCTTGTTTTTCTCCTCGGATCTTCTTATATTAAAGGGATAAACCAAGAGAAATTGCAGTGTATAACGTAAGAAAATGGGTAAACGACCTATTTCTCCCTCAGAAGTATTATATAGTAATATTTCCACACAATGTTTCACCTTCATCCTAATTTCACATCTATTGAATTTAAAAATGTAAATCCCCACGGTTTGAAAGTTTCAAACCTATTTACACATAATCTTTAAATTTAAACTCAATCCCACCTAAACCATAACTAAATTCGGTTTAGAGTTTACCAAAAATTTTATAACCAATTTTAAATGAAATTAAACCGATTTATGATCCAATTAAAATGGGTAAACAAAATTACATAAAACCAAAAAAAATTAAACCCAAAAAAAAAAGTTAATCCTAAATCTCCAAATATTCATCTTCCCCGATTACTCACTTCATTAACTAACAGTCATCATCATCACATCAATTTCTCAACTCTATCACCTTCTTTAACTAGGTTAAGATCCGCGCCTTGCTCATAGTGAACACATCATTATTAATTATATGTTTATTATTTTATAAAAATACTAATTTTGAACTATTAAATATATGTTTATTATTTTATAATATATAAAAAATACATCATTTTTGGGAAAAAAATAGCCGATGAGACCAAACAGGCTATAAAAGGGGTATTGGGTATAGAGAAGGAAGGTGGTGAAGGTTCATATCTTGGCCTCTCTGAGTATTTTCAAGGTTCAAAAAAGATCTCTTAAATTTTATCAAAGAAAAATTAGAAGGAAGATTACAGGGGTGGTACTCTAAAACTTTGTCGATGGGGGCCAAGGAAGTTTTAATAAAATTGGTTGCTTTAGCTCTCCCAATATATGCAATGTCAGTTTTTCGGTTACCAGAAGGTCTTTGTGAACAAATTACAAGTGTGATTATAGAGTTATGGTGGTGTAGTGGGGATAAAAAGAGAAAGATCCCATGGGTTTCTTGGGAAAAGTTGTGTAAACTCAAAGAACAGGGGGGTCTTGGGTTTCATGACATTGGTCGTTTCAATCAAGCTTTACTCGGAAAACAAGCTTGGCGAATTTGGAATAATTCTGATTCTTTGGTTTCTCGAATTCTAAAAGGCAAATATTTTAAAAATGGAAATTTTCTTGAGTGTGGAATGGGGACACGTCCGTCGTATGCATGGAGGAGTATCATGCACGGTAGAGAATTACTCAAAAAGGACTTGTATCGACATATTGGCAATGGGGCTAACACTAATGTTTGGGATGAAAATTGGATTATTGACACCATTCCTCGGCCTCCAATGTACCGTGAGAATAGCTCCATAAATTTAGCGCTAAAAGCTTCAGACTTACTCATGCAGGGGTCGAATCAATGGGATATTAATTTGCTACATCAGAGTTTTAAGGATGTTCAAAGGATATTACTTCTGAAACCATCACTGGTACTTGAAGATTCGATCAGATGGGGTTTCACACCAAGTGGATCATATTCGACTCGTAGTGGGTATAAGTTGTTAGATGCTTTGGTGGATTTTGATCACCCTCAAGGACACTCTCTCACTCCTATTGAAAAACTATTGTGGAGAGACTTGTGGAACACGAAAACTCCACCAAAAATAAAGCATTTTATTTGGCGTGCTCTATCTGGTGCGTTAGGTGTTAAGAAACGTTTGACTACTCGGGGTATTCCGATAGACCCAACATGCTCTGTTTGTGGTAATGGTGCTGAGAGTATCTGTCATGTTCTTTTTACATGTGTTAAAGCACGTGCCACATGGGAGCAATCTAACTTCCTAGTACCCTTAGGAGGCTTCTCTCGGAATTCCACATTTTAAAATTTTGTGCACCTGATCAAGACTGTTAAGAGCTCATCTACGGATATACATATAAGAAAAGTTATCCCATGGTTGCTGTGGGAAATTTGGAAAGCTAGGAATGCTTTTTTTTTTAAACAAGTGTATTGAGTCTACGTTTATTGCTAAGAAAGCCTATGAAGAAGAATCCACATGGTTTGATACATTCACAGAAACGAAGGATTGAGTGAATGATATCGATATGGAAATGGTTCGATGGAAAAAAACCTCCCAATGGTTTCCTCAAATGTAATGTTGGATCCTCATGGATAAATTCTAATCATCTTAGTGGTGCTTCATGGATTTTACGTGATGAAAATGGGTGTACAATCATGCATAGCTGTCGAGCCTATTCTTGTATGCGCACAAAAACAGAGGCGGACTTATGGACTCTTTTTTGGGCGGTTGAATGTTTGCATAATTTACATTTCTCAAATATTATTTTTGAGACTTCGTTAGAGAGCCTACATGACGCACTCACAAAGCCTGATGAACACCATAGCCTTAGCCATATTCGCCACAATATCTCTTTTCTTCTGGCAATAATAGATTCATGGAGTTTGGATCACGCTCTTCCAGAACGCAATGAAGCTGCAACGGCAATTGCTTTAAGTGTCACTCGTGATATGCGTCACCAATCGTACATCGCCCGAAATTCTCCGGTGTGGCTTCAACAAATTTTTAGTTACATGTCCAAATAATTGTGACACGGGTTGTAGGTTCCAGAAATATATTCACGGGTTGGTTGGTTATGGTTTACTAACCAAGCAACTAAAAAGTATAGTAAAGAATACTAACGTATGCATGCTTATAGGAAATGTATAATGGCAATCCTTTGTAATTATTCTAGTAATGAGAGACCTTTTTGATAAAGCTTTTAAGAGGCGATGTGGTGCTGCCACGTAAGTAATAGCAGTTTCGTTAATCACACATCATTGCAAGGTTTCTTTTTAAAAATGTTTCTGGATTAATACTTAAGGATGGTGCAACGTGTATATAAATAAAATAGATCGTGTGCATGTAAATGAAAAGATTATACATGTGAAGTCATTTATATACGATTTGCGAATTGATTTTGACATGTGTCATCACCACAATAAGTTTCATCAAAAATGATGACATGTCCACTAATAATGATGACATGGTTTCAAGTTAATTGTGAGATGTACATTTACATTAAATATTAACTAGATCTCGACCCGCACAACCGTGCGGGTATTTTAATACAAAAATATTTGAAATTATACAATACTCACTCCGTTTTAAATAGATGATGTTTTATAAGATTTATTTTATTTCAAAATATAAGATGTTTTGAAATTTTAAGGTATATTTTGAGGTTTTAAAGTTATCTTTAACTTTATTGGAAACTGTTCAACCGATAAAATTTTACTCTTTTTAATAATTTGTTGAGTTATAAAATTTATCAATAAATAAATATAATTGATTGTATATACTATCCAATTTTATAATAATATTTATGTAGCTTATAATTTTACTAATTTAAAATTTATAAATTTGAATTTTTGTAACAATTTTTTAAAAATTATTATGTAACATTACTAATTTATATATTTTATTTATTTCTAAATTTTAAATATATAAAAAAGTAAATTAAATTGGACCTAATTAATACATAAACAAAATTTTGGGATATTTTTAAAAGTATATTACATAATTTTAATTTTTTGTTAAAAAAAAGAATTAAATTATTCTATGATAATTAAATTTTTAATCAAATAATTTTTGAAACTATATCTTGAAAAGATTCTATAAGATTTTAACAGATTTTGTTAGAATTTTCTTATAATTATTTATTTATATTTCAAACAAAAATTAAAGATATGAAAAGATATTATAATGATGTTATGAGTTTATATAAAATTTCTAAAGATGGTCCAAACTAAAAAATCACACATGAAGTGAGTCATGACTTCTCTTTTAATATAATAGATATATATTTTAGGTAAGTTTTTAGAATATGGTAATAACTCATAAATTATCATTAATATAATAATAAATAATATAATAGTAGAAATAGCAATATAACAATATTTACAAATTTTGAAATATTTTTCAAGTCTATTATTTATAATTATATCATTTTTTATATTATTTGCGAAGTGATTTTGACATGCGTCATCACCATAATCAATTTCATCAAAAAAAGATGAAATGTCCACTAATAATGATGACATGGCTTCAAGTTAATTGTGACATGTACATTTAAATTTAATGTTAATATACATTTTTGGTAAGTTTTTAAAATATGGTAATAGCTCATAAATTATTATTAATATAATAATAAATAATATAATAGTAGAAATATAAATATAAGAATATTTACAAATTTTGAAATATTTTTTCAAGTCTATTTTTATAATTATATAATTTCTATTTATAATTCTTTTGAATTATGCGGGTTTTTATAAAAGTTATAATTTTCTAATCCATATACCGTTAGTTTTATTTATAACATCTATAAATTTTAGAACTATTATTTAATTTTATATTTTGATAATTATATACCTAACAAGATTTTCTTTTAATTGTATAGAATCTGATTTAACATATTTTAACCAATAGAAAAAAGATAAAAAATCTTTCCAAAAATTTTATCTTATGTATCCCTTATATATTATTTGCAAAGTGATTTTGACATGTGTTGTCACCACAAACGATTTCATCAAAAAATGATGACGTGTCCACTAATACTGATTATATGGCTTCAAGTTAATTGTGACATGTACTCTTACATTTAATATTAACTAGATTTTGACCCGCGCTTGAAAGCGCGGAAATTTTTTATGATTAAAAATTTATATAATTGGGTTTTGTCTTAGTTTAAAGAATATTTTGATATAAAATCAGTTCACCAAAATTTGTGGTGATGATTATTTTTCATTAGTTTTTAGTTTCAGTTTTTATTTTTAGATTTTTATTTTTGGTTCTTAGTTTTTAAGTTTCTACTTTTCATTTTCAGTTTTTGGTTTGGGTTTTTAATTTTTAAACCCGCTGAGTTAGTTTGAACTAATATTACCAACAAACAAATCTCAAATAATCGAACATCTAATTCAAAACTGAAAAGATGACAACAAATTTTTTTAAAAAAATTTGAAATAGTTTATTTTGTAAATAAAAAAGCAAAAAAATATAACGTGTGTTTTCAGCTTTTGATTTTGGATTTTAGTTTTTAGATTTGGTTTTTGGTTTTGCTTTACATTTTTTTAATCAGTAAATTATTTAAGAAAAATAAAACAATAAATTATTTAAAAGTTACCATTGAAATTTATCAAAAAAGTGATTGTTATTTAAAATAAAAAATATATTAAATGTTTTAAAGTACATGATTTAAATAAATGATTAATAATAGATAATTTTGTTTTGTTAAAAATATTAAATACCTTTTTGGGTCTGAAAATAATAATTGATTTTTTGATCTTTTAAGGTGAAAAGTTTATTCAATGTGTTTAGAGTTTTTTTTCTTAATACTAAGCCCAAAAACCAAACTATATAATTTGTTCAAAAAATAAAAGTAAGCCCAAGACTATATTCCATAAATAACCACTGGTTTAATTTAAGTATAATTAGTAGATTTCCATATTTCATATTTTGATGATATATATTCTTTTAGAATATTCCATATTTGTAGGAATGTGTTTTCGGTATACACATAGATATCTGCCATATTTTGAAGGTAGTTTACATTAAGGTCGTTTCTTTACATTAATTGTGTTGGTTTTCTTTACAATCAATTGTATAACTTATATTATTTGTAACATTCTATAAAGGGTCCAAATTTAAATGACAACTTGTATCAATAGATAAAAATAATGACTCTATTTTAATAGATTAGATATATATTTTTGGTAAGTTTTTAGAATATGGTAATAACTCATAAATTATCATTAATATAATAATAGATAATATAATAGTAGAAACAGAAATATAAAAATAGTTACAAATTTTGAAATATTTTTTCAAGTCTAATTTTATAATTATATCATTTTTATTTATAATTCTTTTGCAAAATTTTATGCGGGTTTTTATAAAAATTATAATTTTCTAATCCCTATACCGTTAGTTTTATTTATACCTTATATAAATTTTAGAAATATTATTTAATTTTATATTTTGATAATTATATACCTAATAAGATTTTCTCTTAATTATATAGAACCTGATTTAACATATTTTAACCAAAAGAAAAAAGATAAAAAAATCTTTCCAAAATTTTTATTTTAGATATATACATATATACTATTAAATATAAATTTAAGTAAAAGCTTTTTATTTTATCTTAAATTTAACATATAATTAATGTAAAATTAATAATGTAACAAAAAATAAACTTAAAAATTAATTAAATTTTATTAATAAATATAATTTTATTTTTAAAATTTTTTCTTTCTGCACATGGTGCAAGAAAACACCTAGTGGAATATTATAATTTATCTGCCATGACAATAAAACTTATAAAAACTGCAAAACTTATTTTTATCACTTTGTTAACCAACACACACAAATTACTATTTGAAATTTACTATTTGTTTTTGCCATCCATAGTCTACTCACCTCCTCTAACTATTGAAATTTAGTATATTTTTTTATTCTAATCTTTTTCCGAACTTAGAATAAAGATATGATTCATTTGTTTTATTCTATTATATTTTTCGAACTTAGAATAGAAATATGATTTTATAATGAATGAACATATGAGTTATGTTATGTTGTTGTTTTATTAATATGAATCTTGGTTTATATGAATTGATCAAAACTAAGCATCTATAACTCCATTTTATCATTTCATTAACCACATCCATACAAGTGTAAATTTCACACAAATTTCAAATTTTGATATTTGGGTTTAAAGTTTATATATGGATTCAGGGTTTAGTGATCAGGATTTAGGTTTTAGTATTTAGAGGGCTGAATGAGATTAGATGTTAGGTTTATGATGTACGGCAAAATTAAATACTTAACATAATTGTTTTATAAACTTATACTATAATATATATGAAATAGAACTTTGTCAATTAATATAGTAACATAACTGTTTGATAATTTCATTAACTTGTACTATACTATATATTATGTTTTAATTCATTTGTATTTTTGTTTGTATTCAATGTGTGAATTTATTGATTTTATATAGTATATGTTTATCAACACTAATATAAGTTTCATATTATTTAACATTAACACAAGTTAAATACTCAATGAATAAATATGGGGTCCATATATGTGTGATGTAGCTTGCATAATGTGATGAAGTTATAAATAGTTGTGCTTCATTTCTGTCCATACCTACAATCAGCAATGTTATCTACTTTTTCTTTTTTTTTCACCGGTTACTTGCAAAAGTGGAGGATATAACCGGTTCTAAAGTGAACAAAAATGTTAATAACTTAATAATGTCAAAATCGATGTCATATACTTAATTTCACTTCAAATTTTGGTTATTCAACAAATTCTCTCTAAACCCAAAGCCAAAACGAAAGTTACAAAAAGGATATTTATTACTAAAACCAAACTCCCACCATCATGATCATCTATCAAAAGAGCCCCAAAAAAACTAAGAACTACACCTAACGCTACACAATATATGTTTAAAGTTTCTCAAAAGAAATCAAGTCTGAAAGCCATCTTGGTCTTGGAGCACCCCTAGCCACATAGGATTGGTTCCATTGGACTTTCGTAGCACTGTCAGCCATGAGAAAAGCACATCTATTAGAGCTTCTAGTTTCAACATTGCTTTTCCAGCAATCAAACGTACACAAAAAATTCTCCAGTTCTTGATAGACTGAAGAAAAAGAAGGCAATGCTTTTGGTCTCTCCATGACTTTCATTAGAATACTGCATCCTCTCCTGCAAATATAACTTTATCCAAACGATGAGCAGCCATACAATCTAAAGTCCAGATCAGAGCTTTCTTTCTTGCTTCCTCAAGAGTTGAAACTCCAGCAAACAATCTACTACTATGCAACAGGGATTCACCATCATTGTCCCTAACAATCCAAGCAAATCCCGCAATTTGGTGATTCTTTACTCCAAAATTACATTTAACCCAATTATCATGAGGTTTGGTCCACTTTCTCTTCTGGTTTCTTACTGCCTTTTTTTTTAAACAACATATTTTTTAAGTTTTCAAAAAAAAGAATGATAAGGAGAATGACTTAAAAGTATCATATTTGGTATAAAATGTTAAGCTAAAAATAAATTATTTTCTTTTATCTTGTTTCACAATTATCTTTGCAGTTTTACGTATTGTAACTCATGATTGTCATATACAGATGTCTTTTATTTTTGATTGGCCAAAAAAGCTCTGCCTCAGCTCCTTCCCAGCCATAACTTGATAAGATTTCATCTCAAATTGTATTCATTGAATATATTCAAATTGAAGATTTGTTGTTAACTTTCTAACGATATACTTTGTCATATAATCATATCTCAGAAGTAAACCACAATCGAGTTTTTAAAAAACATACGCAAAACTTACATAGTTGTCCAAAATTATCATGTCAAAAGTACAGATACAAAATCGCAATGTGAAAATGACTACAAACAACCAGCAAGGAATCTTTGCACAAGTCAAATAAAAGAAACACATCATCATATTAAGGTACACAAATTATTAATCAACATTCGAAAGAAACAAAAACAGGTTGCATACATGTTATATCAAAAAAAAAAAAATATAAAGGTGAATAAAACTCGGTAGCTTATTTAAAACCCGCATTTACTTGATTTTAGTAATATGAAGGTGGTGGTGGAGATCTGTACTCAATTTTTGGAGAAGGAGAGTAATGCGGTGGTGGTGGTGGAGAGCTGTAGACATATGGTGGTGGAGGAGACTTGTAGTCTACCTTAGGAGATGGTGAGTAGTATGGTGGTGGTGGAGAGCTGTAGACATATGGTGGTGGAGGAGACTTGTAATCAACCTTAGGAGAAGGTGTGTAGTAAGGTGGTGGTGGAGAACTGTAGACATACGGTGGTGGAGGAGACTTGTAGTGTACCTTAGGAGAAGGTGAGTAGTATGGTGGTGGTGGAGAACTGTAAACATATGGTGGTGGTGGAGATTTGTAGTCTACTTTAGGAGCTGGTGAGTAGTATGGTGGTGGTGGTGGAGAGTTGTAAACATATGGTGGTGGAGGTGACTTGTAGTACACCTTAGGGGAAGGTGAATAATATGGTGGTGGTGGAGAGCTGTAGACATATGGTGGTGGTGGAGAGCTGTAGACATATGGTGGTGGAGGGGACTTGTAGTGTACTTTAGGAGATGGAGAGTAGTAAGGTGGTGGTGGAGAACTGTAGACATATGGTGGTGGAGGTGATTTGTATACTGGTTTTGGTGAATGAACATAACATGGAGGAGGTGGTGGACAAACACATACATGTGGGTGTGGTGGTGAC